>CM050164.1:455437268-456037268 GCA_027410445.1 Discoglossus pictus
GGCCCAGGCCTACCACAGCACATTTACAGGGGGATGCAAGATGCATGAAGATTCCAATGCTGTACATTGAAATATGGTTTGATATGCACAGAAATGTCGGTGTGCAGTGATATTTCTGTATGTAAATTTACTTGACACATTCTGACATCACATATAATAGTTGTCAAACTGTGAATCGTTGTCACACTTGCGAGGCGAGCCATTGAAGCACAGAAGTCTTCTGAGCTTGAAGCACTTAGCCGATGAGCGCCGAAGGTGCTCATCGGCTGCGAGCCTCGCACAGCGAGGCAAGCAGTTGAGGCATTGAAACTAGGTGCACTTCGTCGATGATCGCCAAAGGCGCTTATCGAATGCGACCCTCGCAAAGTGAGGCGAGCAGTTCAGGTGTTGAAACACGTGGGACTTAGCCTCCAAGCAGTTAGGAAACAAGGTATTGTCTTAGGCTGCAAGCAGTTGAGGAACGCGGGACTTGGATAAAAAAAGTTACGAGCCGCAGAACTTAGAAAAACTGAAATATGAGGTTGAAAAAATACAAAGTTAACGGCCGAATTGCGCAAATCAAAAAACACAAAAAATAAAACAAAAAATACAAAAAAAACTCACACATAGCACGGGAGGACAGCCAGGACATCTGGGAGTGAGGTTGCATGCGAATTTAAGCCAAATTTCCTGAGATTCGTCACTAGCAAATCGGCTGAGCGAGAAAAAAATGGCAGCCATAAAAATTAAAACAAGGCTACACGAGACTAAAACGCGCAAAACACAGCCAGACACGTACCACTTTTACCCAGGAATGTACAAGGTACAAAATACACTATTAGAAAGGACAGAAAATGCTTGCGAGCCGTGTAACACATAGACAATCGCCGCCATTTTACAACATTAACTTGCAACTAATAACATTCCGGATCTAAAATGGTGCTTTACCCGACTAAACCAATGGTTTGGTCTTGCGCACGCAGCCTTTTTATACTGCACAATTGGCACAGTGCGGACACTTTCTCATCAGGGCAGCAACAGTCCAAATGTACATTGTATGCTGCAGGAAAATCAAAAGAGATGGTTAAGATATTGATTGCTGGATATATTAATTGGAAATAGGTTCTTAATACATATTAATGTATTAAGTAATTAATTAATTAGTTATTATAAAAAAAAAAAAAATATATATATATATATATATATATATATTTATAAATATATATATATATATATATATATATATATAAAATACGCTAAATAGCATATTTTACACTGCCGTTACTTTAAGAATACATTAATGCTATGCACTCCCTAATACATTTGTTCATTCAGAATTAATTATTAACGTACATTAATTTATGTATTAATTAATAATGGAAAATAAAAAATGTATACTTCCACTGCACTCTTTTTTTTTTTACTTTTTACACTGCAGTTATATATATAAAGATTATTGGCTGCCAGAGATAGCACTCTCAAAGCAGTTACATATTTAAATCACGTTATTATGCTCTGAGACCCGAACACATTTTCTAATTTACACTGCAATAAAAAAAATGTGTATTTAACACTGTACTTATATATCTGTCTTTGCAATGAGCACTGAAGATGATCGTTGCAAAGCACAAAACTTGAAGAACACAAGGGGAGAGGTTCGCAATGAGCGCCGAAGGTGTTCAGAGGAGCAAAAGTACACAAGGAGAGACGCTCGCAATGAGCACCGAAGGTGTTCAGAGGAGCAAAAGTACACAAGGAGAGACGCTCGCAATGAGCACCGAAGGGCAAGTCACTAGTACTATATCAAAAGCTAAGCATTTGTGGGCACATTTGCATGTCCCTGCCCAGGTTCCTGGATAGCGGTGTAATAACTGTATTTCTTGGAATTCTGAGCAGTAAATAAGTATTTTTGTTTTTTAGACAAGCTGGGAATCACCCCTCCCTCGCTGATGAGAGGCAGTAACTTTGAAGCAGCTGTCCGTGGGTAGGTTTTCCTGACTTATACATAATCCATCCTAGGATTGCTTAAAACTGTGTAATACAGCAGGCTTATGCCTCAAAGGAGCCATGTTTGAAAAGGTATTGGATTAAAGAGTGGCCACGTTTGCCAGGGTCCTAGAGTGCAGTGCAAAAAATGTATTTCTTGTAAATCTGAGCAGGAAATAACTCTTTTAATTTATTTTAGACAATCAATTGTGAGCACAAATGTACTATTTATTTGATATATATATATATATATATATATATTTATATATATATATATATATTTATATATATATATATATATTTATAATGTAATCTATTGATGGTATTATCATGGAGGGACAGACCTGAGACTAACTCATGGGGGTGGGGCTGTTACATCATTCAGGGGTTTTCACTTCCACCAGGAGACTCTCTCACTCACCAGGGTACTCTCAAATACACAGGCAGTCATACACACACATACACATACACACAGAGGACGATGTCTCACACTCACCAGGAGACTCTCACACTCATAGGCAATCCCCACATACACACAGGGGCATAGAAGGGGGCAGGGGCACGGTGGAGGCACAGCAGCACAAAATGGGGGATAGAGGTACAGAGGGGGGCAGGGGCACAGATAGGGAGGGGAAAAATATCATGAAGGAGGGACAGGGCAGTTTTCTAGTAAATATATATATATATATATATATATATATATATATGTATATGTATATATATATATATATATATATATATATAAAATTCAAGAGTGAAGCAGCTGTGAATATCCAGTAATATAGTAACTTAGTAATTATAAATATATATATATATATATATATATGTGTATAGATTAATAATGAGTATTGCAGTATGTTGTGATACCTTTTCTATTGGACAAACACCTTATTATTTATATTGCTAGCTTTTGAGAGGTTGAACGTCTCTTTATCAAGTCTGAAGCAAAACTGACATGAGATGGAACCCTCAGTTTCAATGTAAACAGCAGATGCAGAGAGAGTGGAGATAGCATCTGACATCATATAGGTTAAATACATATAGGGGGAATCAACACAACGTAGTATAGGAAACATATATACAGTTGTGCTCACAAGTTTGCATACCCTGGCAGAAAATTTAAAATTTTGCTATTTATTTTGAAAATATGACTCATTTAAAAAAAAAAAAAAAAGTTTATTGAAGGATAGTGATCATATGAAGCTATTTATTATCACATAGTTGTTTAGCTCCTTTTTAAATCATAATGATAACAGAAATCACCCAAATGGCCTGGATCAAAAGTTTACATACCCTTGAATGTTTGGCCTTGTTACAGACACACAAGGTGACACACACAGGTTAAAATGGCAATTAAAGGTTAATTTCCAACACCTGTGGCTTTTTAAATTGCAATTACTATCTGTGTATAAATAGTCAATTAGTTTGTTAGCTCTCCTGTGGATGCACTGAGCAGGCTAGATACTGAACCATGGGTAAGAGAAAAAAACTGTAAAAAGACTTGTGTAACAAGGTAATGACCCTTCTTAAAGATGGAAAAGTATATAAAACGATATCAAAAGTATTGAAAATGCCAGTCAGTACTATTCGATGACTTATTAAGCAGTTTAAAATATGGGGCTCTCTTGATACCAAGCCAAGATCAGGTAGACCAAGAAAAATATCAGCCACAACTGCCAGAAGAATTGTTCGGAATACAAAAAAGGTAACCTTAGGAGAAATACAGGCTGCTCTGGAAAAAGATGGTGCAGTTGTTTCAAGGAGCACAGTAAGACGATACTTGAACAAAAATGAGCTGCATGGTCGAGTTGCCAGAAAGAAGCCTTTACTGCACCAATGCCTCAAAAACTCTTGGTTACAATATGCCCGACAACACCTTGACCCGCCTCACAGCTTCTGGCACACTGTATTTTGGAGTGACGAGACCAAAATAGAGCATTGTGGTCACAAACTTAAGAGCTATGTTTGGAGAGGGGTCAACAAGGCCTATGGCAAAAAGAATACCATCCCCACTGTGAAGCTCGTGGTGGCTCACTGATGTTTTGTGGGGGGGGGGGGGGGGCTCTAAAGACACGTGGATCTTTTGAAAATTGATGGCAAGATAAATGCAGCATGTCATCAGAAAATGCTGACATTGATGCTAAAGGGGGTAATATGCAGTATTAAGAACTAAGGGTATGCAAACTTTTGATCAGGGACAGTTGGGTGATTTCTGTTATTATGATTTTAAAAGGAGCCAAACAACTCTGTGATAATAATTGGCTTCATATGATCTCTATCCTTTAGTAAAAGCAATTTTTTTTTTTTTGCTTGATTAGTCATATTTTCAAAAGAAATGCCAAAAGTTTTCACAATATCTGCCAGGATATGCAAACTTTGGAGCATAACATAACCTTTATTAAAAAATAATTTAAAAGTAACGATTTAAAAGAATTTAATAACAAATAGACTGTCCCAATAAGTTACTACAAGATTCACACAGTGTTTTTAAAACTGTGAAAGTATCTCAGTTTGCTTTCTCGTTCTGTCCATATGATGAACAGATCATCAATGTAATGGTAGTATTTGTATGGTTTATAATTGGATATAGATAAGAATGATTCTACCCATGGCAGTCCCTATCATTTGTAGTTAGGTATCTTTGTTAAAAGTAAAATAGTTGTGGGTAAGGATGTATTCTACTAGTTTAGCATTAACATCAGGGTTATATTTATAATTTTGATTGTGTGTTGAAAGAAACTTAAAGCATGCCTCAGTGCCATCTTTGTGCCGGATGTTGCTATAAAGAGACTCTACATCCATCATTGCAAGTAGTGTGTTAGCAGCAGGGGTGTACGAGCCAGAATAATTCAGTGATACAGCCCATTGTATACACAGAACATACAATAACTTATATATACATATATACAAACATAGAAAAATCTGGGGGGGGGGGGGGGGAATCCCTCCCACCCCCAGTTCCTATACCCCTCCCACCCCCAGTTCCTATACCCATGGTTAGCAGGTAGGTTTTTAATCTGACTGAGTTTGTTGAGAAAGTCAGTGGTGTCTTGTATATAGCTATTAGTGTTACTAACTTGGGCCTCATTCAACTCAGGGCCGGCAATCGGGTTACGGCCCCATGTAACACCTCTTAAGCTGGTATTCAATTGGCCGGCACTGCAAGGATGTCCCCCTTTCCGCTAAGCGCAAACCATCCTATCGGCAGTAAGTACTTCCGTGCTGGAACAGGATTGTGGCCGCCAGGCCGTAACTCGTGTTTCATGCCCGCAATCTCGGAGCACTGTAAATGCAAATATAAATTCAATCCAGCACTGTAAAGCACTGCAAATGATGGAGAGCACAATGAGTGACATGAGGATTAAAGGCACAACATTCCCATGCTGGAACATCGCCAAATTACAATACTTGATTTCACATTTAATTTCCCCCCAAAGTCATATGGGCTTGAATAACGAGTTGGGGGCTTGGAGGTCATTCAAGCCCGTAGGACTTTTGAATCCAACCTCCATTTATTTTCAAAGTCCTGTGGGCTTGGAGGTTGAAAACGAAAATTGAACATGAAATCAAATATTTATTTTGGTCGATTTGATAGTTTGGGAATGTTGTGCTATTAATTCTAAGACCGAAAATCACTTTCACTTTTATTAAAAGTACAGGATGGCTTTTTTATTTGCTTAATTAGTGCTACATTTTGTAAGTTGCGAGACCTCTTTGGTGTAAGGAAGCTGTGGTACACGTTTAGACATTTACGGGCTTGACGGAGGGTGAATCTTAGCAATTGAATAGCAATTAGGGATTTCTTGTGGCCAAACTCTCGCAGCCGTGAAAGATCAAAGGCTTTGATGTAAGTAAGCTGTGATTGAGCAAATCGCAAGGGATCACAGCTCGATGCTTGTGACCCGATCATAGGCCGCAAACATAAGCCAATTGGATAGCTAAGTAGCTGGAGGCCTCCCCTTGCGGCCACGTTTGCCAAAAATTTAGGAATTGAATGACGCCGTAATAGCTAAATAGCTTGCGGCCTCCCTTTGAAGCCACGTTTGCCAAAAACATAGCAATCGAATGAGGCCCTAATGGCCTCATTCAATTGCAAGGCTGCATCTCGCGGTATACAGGCTGTATGTCTGCAGGCCTGCTGCGGGCTTGAACTCTGCTACAAATATGGTGCTATTTAATTGAACAAGGCTGCAAGTTACGGCCCGAAAGCCGAAACCGTAAACCATGCAATCGTGTATAGCCTTTCAGGGCGTTAACATGATCAATTAAGGCCGTAACTACCCATTGAGAAACAAGCAATAGAAAATTAGACAATCATCACTATGGCAGTATAAGATGGAGGTTACATGTCAATCAATTAGGTTTGGGTGTCCGATATGCGATTGGACTAGCAAACCTGCAAAATACAAGATAATAAGAATGAATGCCAATATTGTTCTAGTCCATGTGGGTGGACTGATATGTATTAACTGATTGATTCCCAAGATCGATATAACCCCAAAATAAAACTTAAAAATAAATTATTTTTTAATGCTGATTTGCGAGCTTGAGACTGTTGTGCAATTAATTCTAATGTCTTTCACCACTTTACCTGTCGATTACAGTGCAGTATTGATTTTATTTTTGATTGTTTTTGATTGTTAATAGCAGGATATGCTCTACTGCCAAGAAAGCACTGGACCCTGGGATCATCAACCAGACTTATCAACATTCCTCTGGGTATTTCTATTCACAGCTGCAGAGCTCTGGGAAATCAAAGGTCAATAAATTAAAGCCACAAAGGAGTATCGTTTAACCAATGACTTCAAAGATTTATTTGAAATGACACCTATTTATACTATTTTAGTTAATGCAAAAAGCATCATGCATAAGCAGAAAACATTGCAATATTTCCTGATATATTATATTTCCTGGTGTTCGTCATATGTTATTTGCGGTTACATAAAGGTTAGCAGACTCTTTGCAATCGGAAGTTCGCAAATCTATTATAGACAAAGATGGAGAAGTTGACAGTTAAAATAAAGATATATTTCACATATAACGGTACAAAAGAGTACAATAGAGGAACATATATAAACATATAAAAAGGCATTTATATATAAAGGCCTTCCAAAAATTCCCTAACAGACCCCATCTTTTGTTCTGAAAGAACAATTACCCAAGGTACAATATAGCTGATGTGGTGGGTGGGATCGAGTGGGGGTGGAGGTGGCAGGGACTTAGAGCATGATCACAGACCACGGGAGAAGATGCACCCCAAGAGGGAAAAGCAAATAAATATTGAAAATACACCAAAAAGGGCTAGAATTATATCAAAAATTATTTCATGGCCTAGGCAATCAAACCAAGAGCCAATTCCAAAGGGCCAATCAAAATCCTTAAACAGACTAGAGGATTGTTTCCTTATGCGTTGTTGAACTTCTTCCAATTTATGCAGTGCATAATCTACAATGGGGCGGTTAGCAATGATTGTGATACAACATTGGGGACCAATAATAATTAGTCTAAGACCATATGATTTTGCAAGATTACATAATGGGTTTATGGTGGTTCTGTATTGTTACTCAGTATATTATGTAAGTATTAGCATGTTCTGATTTTTGCAAAATAATGCTAACAGGCCAAAACAATAGGTATGTTTTAGGATGGCAAGGTGGAAAAACAAAATGGAGGAACAATGCTGACAGTACACATAATACAAAATGGTATACATTATACAGAAATGGCATATACTTTCCCCCACACATTATCCCTCCCTGTGACATTACAAGTACTGCAATTATAAAATAAACAATTTGTTCAAGTCATAATGACAATGGCAAGGAGTCATCTTCAAACTGACTCCAAAAGAGTCTCTTGTCCCAAAAGGAAAAGCTCACTGGGAAACAGAATATGGCGAGGGGCTTATTGTGCTCATTAGAGCCATGTGATGTTCCTGTAGCAAAGCTGGAAAGTTTTCAATAATGGAGTCCTAAAAGCACGTGTTATGAGAGTCTTACAATTGGTGATTATAAAGCATAAACAAACAGAAAAACAAAGTATTATCTGTTTGATCAAGTCCATACAACCAGTAAAGAGTTCAATGAAAACATTTATAAATGCCGTTAAATGTTACATATTTTATCAATGGTAGTGTAACTAGTCCGGCTTTGTACAGAAAGAAAAAACAACGGTAAATGCAAATAAAATAGCCTCATATAATGTTTACTAAACAGCACCCAACCATTTAATTACCAATACTTAGACCATAGAACCAATTTTGCCTTATGTCTGTTTTCTTTTTTTTTAAGATTATCATGATGATTAACTTCAGCTGGAACATAGATGGAACAATTCTTATAAACCGCTACACAAACACTTTTTTAGCATATCATTTTGCACTGATATTACTAATAACCCAGAGATTATGCAGATTAACTTCCTCTTTCCCTAGTCACTCTCCTTTATCAAATGTTAGTACATACTAAATCCTAGCAGAACAAGGTGCATAAGTGATGGAAGGGACAGTACAAAAGGAAGACAGGGAAAGAGTGAAAAAATTACAAAATAGTGAAATCATTGGCTCAGACAATCTTCATACAAACGCAGTCTTACGCATCACAGTTAGCCTGGCCCCTCTGAGGTAAAAATGGTTATAACATAAAAAGATTACTTCTGGATATGAGATGCTCTGGTCAAGGAGTATGTGACTTTCTCACAAATCTTTTGCATTTTTGTATCAGATACATTCTGATACCAAAACCTTTTTTGGAAGGGGGGGTGGGGTGGAATCACAGCATATCTTGACTTTGTCTCTTAGTCAGCAAACTCTGTATCTGCGCTTTCATCTGCCATTATTTTGTCATCAGGATAGTCACTTGGTAGACATTTGCTCTCATCATAACCCATGGCAGGCTTTTGGCACAGTTGTTACTTTCTCTGTTTATTTTCTTCCTCTTTGAAGGCACTCAAAGTCTTCTTCTGAGAGAGAGGCAATTGTGACAAAAAAAAAGAATAGAGAACAAATATATCTGTCAATATCTGTCATATAAGACTTTACATACATCTTTTAAACATACATTCTCTCATAATAAACACTTAGCCTTGGCTCTTCTCTAGCTAGATAGAACATTTTACATATGCATAACTCTGTAATGACTCAGGGATGGTATATAAATCAAAAGCAATTAAGTCAATAATTTAATTTATGCAGGGGCTAGAACAACATATGGATATGTATAATTCATTCCATTTTATTCCTGCTAAAGCAGCAAGATTGTCTTTAAACAGTTATAATATCACTAAATTATGTATTTTATAAGTGACTAGATCAATGTTTGCTTTATTTTGTCATAGGATATGTATATTGGAGAATAAACTAATAATAATTTTACCAATGTTACATGTATAAAGATAAACCTCTTATTTTTACAATTCATAAGTTACTTCATCTCCTATCATATTATCATTTCTTTGAGACCTAAAAATTCCTTAAAAAAAGGTTTAACCAATTATTTATCAATTTGCATTATGACCATCATCTGAACTGGGGATGAACCCTAAGGTGTATGTGTTTAATTTTTTTTACATTTAACCAGTAAAAAAACAAAAAAAACAACATAGTAACCAAAACATGAGACTCACTCCTATCACAAGAGATAAGACCCCATGATAAGGTTCTTTACCATCTCATAATATGGAATCAACAGATAAAGTTTTAGTAGCTACATAGACCTCCATCTTTGTTAACAGTGTTAGTGCTAATCAGTTTTGGAGCACCATTTTAGCCATAAAATGCATTTATACTTGCAAGTTGGAGATTAATCTTTTATGCCCCTATCTACACCTCATAACCTGCTAGTATGTTAGGATTTTTTATAATCCTATGCATAGGATATCAATTTTGACTGACAGACAGTTTTAATAAATAGTTTTTATGAAATAATATATATTCCAGAGCCTGATCACCTCTGGATTAATATATTATTGTTTGAGTTTATATACTGTTGGCCAATTTGGATATTTATTAATAAATGTTTTATCTAGATTTAATTCTGTTTTGTTTTAAATATTATTGAGGGTTTTTCTGAAGTGAAATTCTGAATAAGTACTTAATAATTATTGAAATATTCTTATAGAAAGAAAACACAAAGACAATATTCACATAAGACAAACATTACAAAACATATAACCAGATTATTGTGAGCTCAGAAAAGAAATCTGTCAAATTCAATATTTTTAAGCTTAAAATATAATCAAAGGATTTGAAGAGAAGCAAAAATAAATATTTTTACTGTAACTAAACTTGCAAAAATATATGACATAAAATTATTTTCTCAAATTATAAATGATATGTAAAGGTTGGTAGAGCGTGCTTTCTTTTTCAATGGTGATTTAAAACTCCACCTGCAACTTTAACTCTGACTGCCTCAATCCATTCTTGTGCACATTTTCTGTGCCAATAATCAATACATTGCCTTATGGTCTGTGACACATTAGGGCTCAGATTAGCCATTGCATGTTGTACAAATAATGCTCCCATGTCTAAACTTAGTCCACATTCCTCTTAAATCTGACTAAAAAGTCTGACACTTCCTCATTTTCCTTCTGCTTACATACCAATGTAGGAGACACATCCTGCATTTTGCCCATGCTTATCATTACCTTCTTCCACATTCCCTCAACCTCAACTTTTTGTTTTTGTTTATTACTCAACTCATTACAATTTTGCATATACAAATAAATATTATAATCTGCACCATTCATGCAGAGTCTTTTACTGGAGTGTTAATTAAGGGGTTATTATTTAGAGTTGTAGTATTGATAAAGGGATTAACCTTTAGCAATTTAGGGTACATATGAAGAGTTTTCACATCCTCACATGGTGGGGAAAATGGGATCAAAGGAGCCATTAAGTGGGGATATTTTACTTTGGGCATATCAGGGTTTGGGGCCATTTCCTCTGCAATCTTTACCCACACATTGGCACATGTTTTCATATAAGGTAAATCCCATTCTAGGTCAGGACCATACCAGTACCATGTAGGGTAATTTAATAACATTCCCTTTAATTGCCAGATACATAAATGTAGAAAATGACCCTTCTCTGGGGAATGGGGTGGCTTTTAATCCTAGGCGTTCAGTCCAGTCAGCCACATTATCTACAAATGGAACTAAATGGTAATTTTCAATGGTTCTATCTACATATTGTCTAGGGGTTTCTTCTGGCATAGGGCAAGATAATTTGTTTAGTAACACTTCATTTGATGATTTTATCATTCTTAATATTCCCTTCTTACGGGCAATATTAGTTTTGAAAGGAATAATGGTTCTAACATTCTTTTTTTGTAGGACCCATATCTGACATTTCTCTCTTCAGTTTCATTATTTTATTCCCCATATCTGATTACAGTAAAAAAAAACAGTCTTAAACAGTCTTAAAAAAAATCTTAAAATAATCTTAAATGCAAAAAGAGGAAGCTTGTGGTTTACAGATAATCTTATGCACAGCCAGCAATAAAAAATAGTGAAACAATATTTGCAATGAGCTGAAATGCAGCGCAGTAAAAATAAAGCTTATTTACAGCGTTACCAATATATATTTATATCACAATTTTACAAGAGAGAGTACAAGAAGTTGTAAATCACAAACAAGGACTAGGCACTTGAACCCTCCTTATTTAAATTACTCTAAGTCACCAGGACTTGAAGCTGTGATAAAAAGTGCTTTCCTAATTAACTCAAATAATTTATGCTAGACACTCTGCAGAAACGGTGAGCATGAACAAAATTTGTTATACTTACTCACTGTCTACTGGAGAATGTCCCGGACAAGACTCCCAAATTGTTAATAACTTGATATGCTCTACTGCCAAGAAAGCACTGGAACATGATCAATTAAGCAAGGCAGTAACTACCCACTGAGAAACAGCCAATAGAAAATTACACCATCATCATTACGGCAGTATAAGATGGAGGTTACATGTCAATCAATTAGGTTTGAGTGTCCGATATGCGATTGGACTAGCCAACCTGCAAAATACAAAATAATAAAAATGAATGCCAATATTGTTCTAGTACTTGTGGGTGGCCGGATTTGTATTAACTCATTGATTCCCGAGATCAATATAGCCCCGATATGAAACTTAAAAATAAATTATTTTTTATTGCCGATTTGCGAGCTTGAGCCTGTTGTGCAATTCATTCTAATGTCTTTCATCACTTTCCCAGTCATATACAGTGCAGTATTTGATTTTTGCATTTACAGTGCTACCGACAGTGATTAAACTCCTTTGTGGGTCCTATCTGGTACCTGTAGGATTTTCTTCTACATTTGCTGTTTACGGGTGTGAAAACATTTGCGGAATTGTAACAATTGAATAGCGATTAGCCATGTTAACGCTCGTACCTCTTTCGGACGTGAAAGATCAAAGGCTTCGATGATGTGTAAGTTATGGTTTTTGGGTTGCAAAAAACGCCAATTGAATAGCAAATTAGCTTATGGGCTCCATTAGGGGCTCCAGTAACTTACAATTTCTCAATTGAATGACGCCCTAATTGTTTAAGGATGTTTTCAATAAAGCCAGATATCTGCTCAGTCAGTGTGTCCATACATTTAACAATTGGTCTGCCTGGGTTGCCTGGTTTGTGGATTTTTATGTAGAAAGTCCCAGTTGTAGGATTTTTGGGTATAAGCTGTTCTAATTCTTTATGTACATGTTTAGGTAATATATTGATAAGTTTCTTAAGTTGAAGAGCATATTGTTGTGTAGAGTCCTGGCTCAGTTTCTTGTAGTAGGTGTTGTCTGATAGTTGTCTGTTGGCGTAATTTATGTAGTCCTGAGTATTTATAATAAAAACTGCAGCTCCTTTGTCTGCTGGATAAATGGTGATGTCGGGGTTATTTTTTAAACTCTTTATGGCAGGTCTTTCTGATGGAGTAAGATTGTGCAAGTCTCTTTTATATTGTGTTATTATAACCAATGCAGGTCTCAGGCGAAAGCTTTCTATTTAACTGTCCAGTTTGGTGTTAGGTGGTGGGCAGGGACATGCAAATGTTCCCACAAAGGCTTCACTCTTGTGACCTAATGCAATTTTAAACATGGCTTCCTTTAATCCCAGGATGGATTGTGCACAAGCCTGGAAACCTACCCACGTACGTCTGTTTCGAGGTTACTACGTCTCATTTTTTGAAGAGGTAGTCTACCACAATCATTTAATTTATGGTGGGCAAAAGAGCAGCTGTCTGTGGGTAGGTTTGTGTAAAATCCATCCTGGGCTTTGCTTAAAGCTGTGCAATACAGCAGGCATATGCTTTAAGAAAGCCATTTTTAAAATTGTATTAGATTACAAGAGCAAAGCCTTTGTGTGAGGCACATTTGCATTTTTCTGCCCAGGCCCCCCGAATGCAGTGCAATAACTGTATTTTTTGGAATTTGGAGCAGGAAACGTTTTTAAACTTATTTTAGCCGCTCAATTTACGGTGGAGGCTTCTATCGCTCTTTTGCCCACTTTAAATTAAATAATTCTTAAAGAATATGGAAATGCCTCCTAAGATGTAAAAATGTATACACATTTAATAAACAAGTTTTATTTAAAAAAAAATAATTTCAGATTAGTTATATAGACCACTGTGCTATTATTATGCATTATATAATCTTGACATCTTGCCAAAAGTATTAGTTTAAGTGAAAAAATAAAACATTACCAAAGCAGTAAAGGGCTTCTTTATCTCATAGAGCAAAAGTAATTTCTTTGTAATAGAAAAGAAAAGCTCAGTTTGCTTCCATCTAGTGTCTCCTTAGAGGATTATATTATGCTTTCCTATGAGAAGATAAAATTCATAGAAACGGATGAAAAAAAGTAAAAAATATACTGCATATTTGTCAATGCTGCTTTATTTCCATTGTTCCAATATTGTTTAGGACAAATAATTAACTGCAATCAAGAAAAAAAATCTAAATTTAGTCAGGTATGTGTAGAAATATTGGGCAATACAATGGAAATGTATTAGACTGTATTAGACTTATGTACTTAAAGTGAGATAGCAAAGGTGCTGGTTTTTGTAGAAATGGAAAGTACACATAAATAAATAAATATAATAGCAGTTGGAGGTTAAAAATTGAGTAGACATGTTAAGAAAATGAGCTGGGTATCTTAAGCATAACTTTTCTTCAAAAGGACCTCCCTCAATATAATCATCCATGTCAAGGGCCTTTAACTGTAACAGTGGGCATCGATAAGGAAGAGGATAAATAATGTAAGTCCCACGGCTCGTATTTTTTTTTTATAGGTCCCGCTTTTCTTTGCGAAGTGTTATGGGACATCATTTTTCCCTGTTTTATTTTCAAACTGCTACGGGTCTCGCATTGTGAATTCTATAATTGAGATTTCTTTTGATCTGTAGTCCAGTGGGTCGTAGTGATGAGCGCCTACAGCGCTTATCCCCACCAGCGCAATGAACGCCTTCGGCGTACACTGCCTAAGTCATGCACGGTCGTAGGGATGAGCACCTATGGTGCTCATTTCCATCAGCGCAATGAGTGCCTAAGTCTTACGTGCCTGTAGGGATGAGCGTCTACTGACTGAGCCCTTTTATATAATAAAATATGTTCCATCATTTGAATATTCAGCAGTCTGTCAGTGTATTAAGTAATTTACATGTCAACGTACACAGCATTTCATTCTTAATGCACTATGGGTATAATGTTAACACCTTACTACACATCTCATGTGTTTAGGCATACTGAATGATGTTACACAAAATAATTTGCCTTACTAAGATATGTTATGTTGTGTTTTACAATCACATATTTTGATTTGAATGTGCAAAATAAATGTGCTAGTTAACATTCATGTGTCCACGGCCATGATGTTATCTTAACTAGACACTAATGTAACTAAAGATATATGTCAACACAACATATGAAATGTTATGCTAAAAGCTCAATATTTTCATGACAATGTTTATATGTGCTAACAACACAAAGGGCCATATTAAATTCCAAGCCTGTAGCAGCACCAGTACACCTGCAAAGCCTGTGGACTTGAAATTCAGCAGAGTTACAAAGCTATTAAATTAGCCAAGTCTGCAACAGACATGGCCGACATCCAAACCCGTAAACCATTCTTGCGCACGTTGCATGTGCGGCCATGAACATGATCAATCAGTCAAACCCGTAATTACGGGTTTAGACCAAGCCAATAGTAAAAGAGATCGTCATCATTATGTCACTGAAAAATGGAGGTTAGATTTAAATTCCTTACGGGTTTGAATTACGAGTTCCGATCGGACCCGTATTCCAGAAATAATGCTATATTAATAAATCAGTAAATATGATATTCTAATCCATGCGAGTTACATTATATCTATTAACACATTGATTGCCGGAATCGATATAACACAGAAATTAAATATTAAAAAAAGTATTTTATATTGCAGATTTGCGACCTTGAGAGTGTTGTGCTATTAATTTGAATACCTAATATCACTTTCCCTTTAATTTAAAATACAGTAGTGTGATTATATTTGCATTTACAGTCTACGGATAGGATTTGGAGCCCTTTGTGTGTCCTCTCTAGAACCCGTAGGCTTTTTGGTTCCATTTGTGGTTTGCGGATTTGAACGCCAGTGAATTCATAACAATTTAATAGTGATTTGCAAACGTAACATTTACGGGCTTGACAGATCACAGCCTTTGCAGAAACGGAGTTCCAATTTTGACAGCCTATAGGGTTTTTCCACCTGTAACCCGCAGATTGTTTGCAGGTAGCTGTAAGAGGCCACTTTAATAGCTGTAAGTCTAGCGGGCTCCGTTACGGGCTACGGGTTTTCACGTGCAGGAATTTAATAGGGCTGCAAGTGTGGCATAACATTTTAGAATTTTTAACACACATATCTTAATGTGATACAAAATCTATTGCTATTACGTTCAGTTTTTGTCATGACAACTACAAATTGTCTTGTTACCATTGTTGTAAATATAATGTGAGGTTAGATATTATTTTGGTAATGGTAATGTTTCTTAAAACATTTCAGACCTTCCAAGGATCAGCTATTAATTCTAATCTTTAGAAGGTCTGAATGCCATTTATCAGACTTCCCAAACAGTTACAATTTACTCTGACCTATCTGATCCCTTCTCTAGTGGTGGACAAACTTATGTACTTCTTAGTATCTTTGGTAATTGCATAGAGGAATTGGGACATTACCTTTGAATAAGTAGACTGGACCATTCACTCCACTATAGTCTTGGTGTTTAAAAAAAAGCTGCCAGAGGGCAAGAAGTGTATGACGTCTAACGTTTTAGCCATTCTGGGGATAGCCCTGTTCCCAAGGGAACATAGAGGTCTATCATATAGGCACGTGATAGGTGGCAACACTCATACACTTCTCCATTGGTTAATCCCTTTAATGTGATTCTCCCTCTTGGTAATATTGGTGCACAACAAGGGCGACAGAGCAGGCGCTCGACATGCTATAACTCCTGCTTTTCTTTACCATACTGCTTTGGTTGTCATGCCTCCTGTGGCTGCTGCATAATTCCCATGCCAGTCCTCCCTTTCAAGCTGTTGCTGTACCTCCTCCCAAGCTATATCCATTTTAATCTGCTACACAATAACACCATGTGACCCAATAGCCCCCCTATCCCTCTCCCACAAAAACTCTCCTCGCTGCTGGCCACCTACAATTATCCCATGCATGGCCTGTTCTACATATAAAGGTCTATTGCAGTTCAGCATGGATTTCAGCCCTACATTCACCCACATTAACTTCCACCCTCTCCTCTCTTCCATGCCCCAGTCTTACCCTTCTGATAATACTAACACCCTGTTGTGTAGCATGCATCATTCTGTGGTGTCTTGCAAAACTCAGTCGGTACATCTGTCTTGAAACAGCGCTCATGGCACCCACATAACCACGGTTTCAATAGATTTGTTTTGCAGTGTGGATGAACTTTTTAAAGTGAATGCATTACACCACCTGCTTATTTCCATGTGACCTAATTGATCTTGGTTATCTTTTTATGGGTTGTAATGGAGCGGGGTATACCATTCAGTATAGTATATGGGATGATGACATTTATAAATCACATTGATGATTGACGAGTTCACACACATTGATGATTGACGAGTTCACACATTATAGTAGCTTTTTTGTGTTTTTTAATGCCTCTATAATAGCTGTGATCTTTTATATGTTAGCCATGCTTTAAATTCTGACTCTTTATTAGCTGATTTCGTTGTAGCTCCATAATTAACTCAAATTTGTGTATCCAAACATCCTTGGAAGCTCTTGAGAGCATTTGTGGAGTTTTGAAAGAGCCTGTAGGGTTTTGGCTATTTACGAGCAGTCTGTGAGCCCTAAAGTACATGTTAATTAATGATATTTCTCCATGACTTATGGTAGAAATGTGACAGCAGTTTCGTAAACCCTTCATTTTAGCTAATTTGAGACCACTTGCTTTGTTTTGATCTGATAAATATTGTAGAAGAGTAATGTAGTAGCTCGGTAGGGATATCCGTTTAAAATTATTTTACACTTAGCGTTGAACAGAATACAATTCCACAATATATATAACAAGAGAAAATAAACTGAGAATCTGTTTATCCAGGTATTAAATGTTTAACAGAAAAAGTGCAAAATGAAAAAAAAAAGTTTGGTACAGATTGTTAATGATTTATCTACAACATTTTCTTAAGCTTCACTTCAGGATCTCAAATTTAAAATGTGTAAATCTCAAATATAATTGGTAAATGCATTTTAACAAATACACAGCTATTTGCAGTTCCTTAAAAATTACTATGTTTAAATACAAGATAAAAAGTTTCTTTAATTGTTTACCAAGATATGTTTGTGTTATATTTCTGGGGGAAGATAGCTATTTATGGGCCCCATCAAAATCTTTTTTAGAAGGAGATAAGGTGCAATCATAATCAGGCTTTTTTATAGGACTGTTCGAGAGCACCAAAAAAAATGCCTTAAACAAGAAGTGTTACAAAGTTACTGTCTGTTCTTCCATTCAATTTTACTCACAGGAGATCACAATCAAATGTTACTGTCCTCGCGCAGGCTACTGACACCATACAGTAGCTCATTTTTCAACAAAAACTTATGTGTGCTCAATACCACTTGTAAGTGCTCTAAAAAGCCTTTCTGAAACCTGTCAAAAGCTGTTAAAGAGATACTACTGTATTAAAAAAAGATGATGAAAAAGAATGTAATTCCATTACAAATTAATAATAACATTTCTATAGGCAAATATGTTGCATTAAAAGTTATTTTTGGAAATTATTATGTTTCAGTCTGTATACATCTGGGAACATAAAAAACAACAATATGTATGAGGAGATAAAACATAACCTTTATTTGAATATATATATACTAAAAGCACCCTAAACTATAAACACTATAAAATATAGTTGAAATATAGTATATGAGGGATTTTATGCTAGACTGAGCAATCAGACACAGAGAATGAACACCTCTTATTGCATATGGGTGTTCTACTGACTTCAGTAGATAGGTAGTATTTATATATTGAGGTATAATACCCTCTATGTGTTGTATACCTTTATAAAGAATCAATGGAACCACTTTATGTGCCTTCTCCCTTAGACAGATAAACCTCAATATATATAATAAAAACACACACGATTCAACAAAAGTAATGTCAGCCCTTATAGCCTCTAAGCAGCTTACAGACCATATTTCCCTACTTTCTAACCACAATTAAAGAGAAAGTAAGTTTTGTCAGAGAGAACAAATGTTGGGTAAATGGGCAATTAAGCCTCTTTAATCATAGTTCTGATTAGCTTGTATATATACGCAAGAACCACTACCACTGAAATTATCTGTTCTGACATATGTTAGCCAGAACTGGTAACATGTATTGCTTTGCACTGTCACTTGAGGACTCTTGAACAATTATGTCCCCAATTTACATCAGACAATAAATGGTTTATAACAAAGGGCCTAATGTTGCAAGGCTGCTAAAACTCTAACAAGTTGTGCCATCTGCCTGTCACAAAACTAGCCTTGTGCTTCAGTGACAAAGGATATCCAGCTAGTAATGTCCCTGATCTGTGGCAATCTTGAGTTGTGCCTCCTATCTAATAGAGAACTAATCTCAATAACTAAAGTGGTTTGATTGTGCTGTCTGGAAAGCTGCATTCATAGGGCTATGCTGACGTCATCTCCACTACCCTAATGCACTTTTTGTAGGCTAAAACCAACGTCATCAGGGGGCCATCTGGGAACATCAAGTATTACCAATAATAGACCTTCACATAACATATATCAACTGCAATTGTAACATCAACCCTAGTACTACAAATCAGGAAATCCACAAGAATTTCAAGAGTTAAAGGTGATACTGTATAATAATAATGATGATGCATAGCATCTACTAGAGTTATATATGGTCATTACGCCACAGTAACAATGATTAGATGAATATAAATCTCAATATTCACTACTTCATATAATAGAAGTAACCAGTAATGTTCATAGCACTTAGATAATGTCTTCATCTGCTCATTTAAACAGATGAAATAACTCCTGATTATGTAATCCAATTTAATTACAAAAATATAGTTTGATTAGAAAAAAACACAGCTCTGACATGATCAGTTTATTTTCATATTCTAAACAATGAGGAGAAGAAAATTCTTGTGAAATCTGAATGTAGAGTATACAGCGTTATACTGTTTCTGTAACAATAAACCATCTTACCTAATGTTCATCTACAAGCAGTGCAAACCATGCTGTATCTGTCATGACAAATCAGTTGCTATGACCATTTGAAGATATTTAGCAATGATGTGGAAACTCACAAGGAATGCTTTGCTGTCACCAAAATCTGTAGGCCAAGAGTACTATCGCTAACTCTATGTGATATCACATGTTAAAGGTATACAGGTATTATCAGATGATAACTGTTTGTTATCATATCATGATGCCTAAGCATGTACACATGATTATTGATGACAAAGGTCATCAGCTTTAATGTATGTTAATTAGATTTAAAAAAGTATCTGTCCTCATATTGTTAAGAAGAGAACATGCTTAGTTCCCACATGTATAACTGCTGGGTTTGATTAACATCATGGTGATTAAAACATGATATATGTGTTTATTTATGGAGTGTGAGATGGTTCTGCTGGGATGATGTTATTAATAGAATGGCTATATGAAAGCCACTGTGTATATAGTTTACTTACATTATTTATGAGCACTGCTTGCAGATGAACAAACTGCTTTAATGGATGTGTCATTTGCCTAAAATAAAATAAAATACACAGGTTATTCAGTAATTAAAAAAGAAAAGAAATAGGGACTACATCATCTCTTCTCAACTGCAATCCTCGGCGACCATCAATTTCTGTTAACCATAACCATATTTGTCCACGGAGAAAATTATTATGGTGATGGTAGAGAGCGACATGACTATGCATACTACTCAATGCCATATTTCTAACAGATTGTACATGGGTTTACGTATTGATTGTATATACACTATTAAACGAGGATGGCAGGGATTTTGATTAATAAATTATCTGCGCAAAAGAAGCTGCCGCAGTTGTGAGCAGCCTATTTGGTGCAGGCAGATAAGAAGTGGTTATCAATGCGGCCCTGTGTGCTTTGGTTTTGGGGAGAATTGTCATGCTTGTGTGTTATTTCTGAGGAGATATGATCATGTTTAGGGGCTATGTCTAAGGTGGCTCTAACTGACCTAGCTGTTTAAATTGCCTAGTGTTTTTAGACATAATCAGTTACTAATTTAGCTGAAAACATTGTTTAGTTTGAAATAGTGGTCTCCAAGCAAAATCAATCATCTCTTGATGGTGTTTAAAAAAGCCCACCCACTCTTTTTCACTAGTTGCATAATGCATGTATGTGATTACATTCCACAGCACCCTCAGGGCTAGATAAGATCTCTTGTCTATGTATAAAAATATGACTAGAGGTCTCCAGTTATAAAGATGACATTTATGACAAAACCTTTAGTTAATAGAAAACATTTTCCCATCATCAGTATACAATGTTAATGTTAAAATACCTTCACATCTTTATATATTAATAGTATATTAGAGTAACATACAATTGTTCCAGTTAAAGAATTGCATATTAATATTTAGAAAGTAATAAATAATATGTTTGCAGTATACTTTGTTTTCAAGAAATAATGAAACAATAGTAAAAAACTTTCTGAACTTATGTTCAAAATTCAGTTATGTTTTAAGTTGTGGTCAGTGGTAAAGGTGATTGACATATTAAAGTTGATAAAAATGTCCCTTCATTATATGACAAAACCAATGTGTAAAAGAGAAAACAAATATACAGCCTTATTAAATTGTGATTTGGTAAATTTAAAAGGGCTCTATTTAAGCACACAGCATATTTATTTTACAGAAGTTTTTAGTTAGTGAAGACCTTGCTTTTGGATAGAAGTTCACTAACTAAAAACTTCTGTAAAAAAAATATGCTGTGTGCTTAAATAGAGCCCTTTTAAATTTACCGAATCGCAATTTAATAAGGTTGATAGTTTGGAAAAAATATAACTTTCTAAAAACGTTATGTTCATTATCAAATTAAGGTTGTATTATAATTAACACACTTCCACCTTAGACAATACATTTACTCAAGTGGAAAGCACTCTCTCACTAGCAGGAATACTGGACTATTTGTTTAAGAGACTAAGAGCCCCATTAAATTGCTACAGTTTTAGAAATCATAGCCTGTAAAGGAGCCCACGAGAGTTACAGCTATTAATTTGACCTCTTTCAGCTACCACAAACGATCTGTGAGTTACAGGCTGAAAAACAACAGCAGTTGCCAAAATCAGAACTCTAATCTTTCAAGTCCATAAATGTTACAATCACAAATTGATATTAAATTGCTACAAGTCCTAAAGCAAGCAAATGTTTTCACACCCGTAATTGGCAAATATAGCCTAAAATCCTATGGGTACTAGAGAAGATCCACAAGGGGGTTAAAGTCCTATCCGTAGCACTGTAAAAGCAAATATAAACACACTACTGTATTCTAAACTACAGGGAAAGCATTGCAAGTTATTCAAATTAATAGCACAACATTCTCAAGCTTGCAAGTCTGCAATAAAAAAATATATATTTTTTTATGTTTAATTTCCCTGTTATATCGATCCCGGCAATCGCTGTTTTAATACATATAATAGAACTAGCAAGAACTAGAATATTATATTTATTGATTTTTTCATATTACATTATTTTTGGAATGCGGGCCCGATCGCAACTTGGACTTCAAAACCATAAGTGATTGAAATTGAACGTCTATGTTTTAGTGACGTAATGATAACCGTCTCATTTACTATTTACTCCGTCTAAACCCATAACTACGGGTTTAAATACTTTATCATATTCAAGCCCGGATTACAGATTTGGATTCCGGCCATGTCATTGCGGCCTTTTCTACTTTTAATCGCTCTGTAACTCCTACGCTTGTGAGGGGGGAGTGGGGCTGTAACTGAACAAAGGGTACACTCCACTGCAAAATAACAAAACACAATAAATTAGGAATAATACTGCTATGTTGAATTCAAACCAACAGGGAAGCACAAATTAACCAGAGTTCACCTACTAGACTCTAAAAATGGTTTACCAGGTCCTTCTTCATCATTTCAACGTAGTTTTTACAGGAGGAAGTAGCAGCCAAAAAACTGTGTAAAATATAATTCAGCATTTAAGCTATTAGTAGTGCAGCCACAACAAATCCCTGTTTGGAAGCTTAGGAAAACCTATTTTATAAATTCCATTAGAAAGTGATACAGTTAATAAAAGTGCTGAGTATTCATTTGATAGGGACATTCCTTGGAGCGCTGAATTCTAAAAATCCCACCAAGACATTTTTTCCAAGAGTCTGCCATAAATACACAAAACAAATCACTAAACTTGTACCAATGTAACAATAATACAAGAATAAAATTGCAAGAACAAAATAAATGGGAAATAAACAAACAAAACCACTACTCACAGTCTGATGTTTCCTGCAAATTTGGGGAACAAGGACACATTTCTACTCAATAGGAGGAGCCATGGTGCCAGGGATCTTTTTATTCTCTGTTGAATGCACACAGCAAAAAGAGCACTGACACTTAGCTTAGAAAACATTTTGGGACTTTCCAGCTCTACCACATGGCGACAAGCCTTCTTCTGGAAACCATGTGAAGATCTCCACTATAATGGTAATGCAGTTAACTACTCCCACATTGTAAATATTTTATCTCTAACAAAAACATTCAATCAGTCAACCCACCATCATGGAAACTGAGTAGGCTAGTCAGTTGGGTAATCTGGTGCTTTGTTCCCAAAATATATGGGCTCTGGGTTACTTCTAATATCATAACTAGTACCCCATACTGATTTCTTGTTGTTTGAGAGTTGTTTGTCATAGGGAAAACATAGGGGATTAGACATTCTTCTAGTATTATGTTCTTAGTTTTTGATATGATGCCCATGCCCAGTTTATTATTTATCTATTTATTTACACTAATTTATCATTTAGAACCTGCTCATTTTTCTTAAAGTACCAGCAAATAATAAATAAAAAAAATAATTGTTTGGAAACTTTAAGCAGGAAAAAATCATACAACTAGTTCTTAATTAGAAAAATTAAGTTTTGATGCCTCTGCTGGACCCTGTAGAGATCCATGATACATTAGTGGAAGCTGTGTGTGTAAGAGGGGTGTTTACTTGAAAGCTATTGTTGCAGTGAATGATGCAACAAAGGAATGAGCATTGTGTCTATTTCAATCTTATCCAGTTACCTTAATAAATGTTCTCGGTTCTCTTTTTTCCCCACCCTTCTCATCACTGATACTCAAAACACACACTCTCAAGGTTCAGCTGAGGAAGTGATGTATCAAACAACAATTCCAAAAATTAGATTTTCCCAAAATATTTTTATATCCATTGCTTACACAACTGCTAATATTGTTAGCAAGGGCTGCAACTGCAATGAGCACGAAGACCCATACAACTTAGGATCAAAACCTGTACATGCACTGAAAAATAAGACTTCTAAGTCCGAACCACAGAACTCCAAAGACCTGAAAATAACAACAAATATGCCTCAAATAAACTTACACACTCACGCACAGCGCAGTGGGAGAGGCAGGGAGCCTGTGTGTGAGATTGCAAGTTAATTTGAGCCATATTTGACATTTTTTAATGATCGAAAAGCACCTAAGCGAGAAAACAAATGGCTGCAGAAAAAACGCAACACAACCAAAACAAGGCTGAAGGACGTTAAAATAGCCCTAAGCAGTAACACTTAACGCAAGCCAGTAACACTTAATCCAAGTCACTAACATTTACCACAAGGCAGTAACAATTAATCCAAGGCATCAACACCACCCAAGACAGTAACACTCAAGCACGATGCCTATAAAGTACACAGTGTGAAAGGCTTGCAATGTGAGCCATACCATGAGCGCCCAAGGCACTCATCGTCTGGCTCGTGATGAGCGCCAAAGGTGCTCAGAGGGCCAAAGCCATTGTGTGGCAAACAGCTTACAATTTTACTCCTGTCATTTTTGAGGGCAATTTCCTAGTATACTAGAAAAACAAGCATCTTTTGACTTGAACTGCAGTAGTCCTTTAAAAGAGCATTTATTGTCCAGCAAGAACATCATCAAAAACATAATATTCCAGGATATTTCTGTTGTACTCTAGTGATACCCTACATTAAATGTTTAAACATTAAAATGGTGTCAGCAGGTTGTAAAATAAGACTATAATATTTTTATGCTTCCATCAGTGCAATAAGAAAGAAATGAAGAAATAATCGAAGAAAATGAGCAAATAGAAAAACAAGAAAATTACTTACAAAGCTTAACATTCAGAATTAAGTGTTATTGGAAGAAAAACAATAAATGCTATTTTATTGCAGCATGAAAGACAATGGCAGAAGGACAAAAGGGGAGCCGCATGAACTCTGCTGAGAACAGTGAAATAAGAACAGAAACATGCTGGAAGTGAGCAAAGCAAGTGCACGCTGATAAGTAAAAATGGCAGAAGGGTTTTTGTTGGATTATTTAGCAAAACTGAATCATGAACACCTTGATTTTTATTGTGCTCTGCGTGCCTGCTAAGAAATAAAGATCTATGTCAATAATTTATCACCATTATGCATTGTTATTAACTTGTTTAAGCTCCTAACAGTGGCCCCTATTCAATTGCAGTAGCTTTCATACCGGCCGTAAATCTGCATGCACCAGTAAGTAGCATTTCGGAGCATGATCATGATCAATTAAGCAAGGCCAAAACTACAGATTTAGAAACAGCCAATAGTAAATGAGACTGTCATCATTACGTCAGTAAAACATGGAGGTTACACATCAATCAATTAGCATTTAGAGGTCCAATATGCGATCGGGCTCGCAATCCAGCAATGTACAAAATAAAAAAATTAATGAAGGAAATGTTCTAGTCCATGTGGGTGGCCTTATATGTATTAACTCCTTGATTACCAGGATTGATATAACACGCACATGAAATGTAAAAAAAATAAAATAAATGATTGCAGATTTGTGAGCTTGAGACTGTTGTACCATTAATTCTAATGTCTATCATCACTTCCCGTCTTTTAAAGTGCAGTATTAATTTTTTTTTTACAGTGCTACGATTTTTTTACAGTGCTACAGTTTTACCCTCTTGCTAGTCCTATCTGGTACTCGTAGGATTTTCTTCTACATTTTCAGCCTTATTAAATTGCGATTCAGTAAATTTAAAAGGGCTCTATTTAAACACACAGCATATTTTTTTACAGATTTTTTTAGTTAGTGAAGACCTTGCTTTTGGATAGAAGTTCACTAACTAAAAACTTCTCTAAAAAAATATGCTGTGTGCTTAAATAGAGCCCTTTTAAATTTACCGAATCGCAATTTAATAAGGCTGTTGCCATTTACAGGTGTGAAAACATTTGCGGTCTTGAGGAATTGTGTCAATTGAATAGCAATTTGCGATTATAACATTTACAGGCTTGAAAGATCAAAGGTTTAGCCGGGTCGGAGTTACGAATTTGACAACTGCCGAGTGTTTGTAACACGCAAATTGTTTGTGGGTAGCTACAAGATGCTAAATGAATAGCAAATTAGTTTACAGGCTACATTACGGGCCCAGTAAGCTCTGCGGGTAGCTAGAGGAGGCCAATATCATATCAGTAACTTTTGCAGACTACATTACAGGCTTTGGTAATTGCGATTTTGATAAATTAATAGGGCCTGTGGTCTCCAAAAAGGGACATATTATTCTAGATGAGGCTTGACAATGTATAAATGAAACAAAACAACTATGTGAAGAATTATAATACAAAATAAATATATATATCACAATTTTGGAAGTCCATTTAATACCAGTTTAATAGAGACTGAGCAAATCCCATATGGATTCTATCAGGTAAACAGTTTTCTATATATTCAAACTTGAAAGGTTTAGGGTATTCATATTGGAGAAGCAGCAGTAACCCAGTTAATGCTGTGGACAAAAGAAGAATATCACACTTAAGACTTTAACATTTAAAAGGTAATTTAAATGGCAAGTTCCCCCTGACATGATGTGTCTTTCATTTTAAAGATGCCTTTTTAGAAAAAAATTACTATTTATGTAAAGGTTGCCAGTTACTCCTCTGTTAGTGGGGAGCGGAAGCTGACATTTTTTTTTAAATTATTTTTGTGCATGATACTGAGCTCTGTGAGTGGATTGGGTCCAAAGCTTTAGATGATCCAATTATTCTTTATCTGAGCTCTAAATTGTGGCAGTTACATTCGTGTGTTCATCAGAAGCTCACAGGACCCTAATATATAGGGGACTTGTAGTGATTAAACTCAAGTGCTAAAACAAGTGCTTTTATCTGAACTTCTATAGGTGAACTCTTTTATATAAGAGCAACTTGTGTTTAGGTCAAACTTACTCTTTAAAATAAAAAAAGTAGTGGTCCATAATTATTGAACACAGTGGATGTGAAATAAATACTGAAGTAGATGGCTGTGCAGGGCTGCTGCTGGTGCAACAGGTGTATAGTGTCAGAACTATTGTAATCATACATTATTTGATATATTTATTTTAATATAAACTTTTTATATGTCATGATTTATACACTTACAATATATGGGGGGAGAGAGAGAGTGCATGCTGTGGGGCAAAGAGACACAGGGGAGGGAGAGGGGGAAAGACACAGGGGAGGGAGAGGGGAGATGAAACACAGGGGAAAGAGAAGGGGGAAAGACACAGGGGAGGGAGAGGGGAGACGTGACACAGGGGAGGGAGAGGGGGGGGGGAGAAGGCACTGAAAGTGTCCAAAAGTATTTAAACATACTTTCTATGTACTTTATATATATCATCATAATAAAATATATGTGCTATTTGTAAAAAAAAACAAAGGAAAACAACACAGATTCTGCTTTTGACCTCATTTACACTAATAGCATAGCAATATTCTGAAATAAATCCACTCCCTCTGAATAACATTTACAGGTACTAGCCCTTAACATATATAACCAAGTACAATTTTAAATATGCTGAAAAATCTTATCTTACCAATTTGCTAGAATGGTGCTTTAGGGTCACACAGAAATGCTCTAATTAGACTGCAACATGCTCACAGAGAGCATGGGACACTTGGGAGGTATTTTATGGGCAGAGGGCAAGAAAACCCAGTGTGGATTTTGCATCTAGTTTCTGCATAAGCATGGAATTTATACATATAGACACACACAGACATGTATATGTATATATTTGGCTTTAATTCCTGAAGTATTGTTTTTTTGGATCTTTTTGCAGTTTTCGCCAATACCACAATATAAAGGCATCAGCCTTCTTTATGGTCCAGCTCTCATATCTGTATGTTAATCCTGGGAATACCATGGTTCCAGCTATATGGACCTTTATTGATGGTTTAATATATTTACTTTTTACTAGTTTGTCCAAGCTTGCCATAGCTCTCCACCCCAGAAGCAAACATCTTTTAATTGCTTGGCTACAGTTACTATCTGCAGAGATCTTGGAACCCAGGAAAATAACATCTTTCCCATCTATTTGCACTAACTGAGATTGCCGTTTGCCATGATTTTCGTCTTTTTAGCATTGAGCAGCTGGCCAGTTTTTGCACTCTCTTCTTTGACCCTCATCAATAGGTGCTTTAGTTACTCCTCACTTTCAGCCATCAGAGTATCTGAGGTTGTTGATATTTCTTCCAGCAATATTGATTTCGGCTTCGGATTCATCCAGCTGGGCCTTGTGCATAATGTACTTGATATATAAGTTTAATAAATAAGGTGACAATATAAACCTTGTCGCACTCCTTTTCTGCTTTTGAACCATTCTATTGTCCCATGTTCGGTTCTGACCGTGGCTTCTTGGTTCACATACAGAATCCTCAAGAGACAAATAAGTTGATCTGATACTCCCATCTCTTTAAGGACATGCCAAATGTTGTTGTGATCCACACAGTCAAAGGCTTTAGAATAGTCTATGAAGCAGAAGTAAATGTTTTTCTGGAACTCCGCTGCTTTCTCTATTATCGAACGAACATTGGCAATTTGATCTCTTGTGCCTCTTCCTCGGCGGAACCTGGCTTGTGCATCTGGTAGTTTCCAGTCCATATATTGTTGGAGCCAAGCTTGTAGGATCTTAAGAATTAAAATGCTGGCATGTGAAATAAGTGCAATTGTTCAATAATTGGAGCACTCTTAAGAACTGCATTTTTTATGGATTTGGATGTCGACACTGACCATTTCCAGTCTATTGGCCACTGTTGAGTTGGCATAAGGTAAGCAACACTTTCACAGCATCATCTTGAAGAATTTTGAATAGTTCAATTGGGATTCTATCAACCTCTGCAGCCTTGATATCAGCCAGACATCCTAGGGCTCATCTCACTCCACAAGATGTCTTGGAATTCTGCCTTCAGTTGGGCAATTTTTTTCCTATCTCCCTGCCCAGTTTCCCAGAGTGTAGTGCAATGACTGTATCTCTTGGAAACCTGAGCAGGAAATACGTTTTAATCTATTTTTTTAAATATTTTTTAGACATTCAAATAGAATCACAAATGTACTATTAATTTTCTGTACTACAATATATATATATATATATATATATATATATATATATATGTATATATATATGTATATATATATATATATATATATATATATATATATATTTATATATATATATATATTTATATATATATATATATATATATATATATATATATATATATATATTTATAGAGAGAGAGAAAGAGACCCATATGCACACATAATTTCTGAGCTTCCACATAATACTACTTCACATCTATCTGTCTATCTATCTATCGGTCAGTATGGTAAAGTCCTCACATGTTTGAGTGGTCTGAGCATTAACTGTGTTGTACACAGCAGACATGCAAAAAAGCAAACCTGTATTCTTATTAGCTAAAGAGCCATGCCCTCAATACATTATCACTGATGAGCTGGAGAGAAGGCTAAAATAAAGGTAAACAAGAAATCTTTAAAATAAGATACAGTATATCTGCTTGAAAACTCCAATTTTAAAATTTCAAAAACTGTTTCAATTATTAAATGAGATCTAAATAATGCTGAAGGAAAGTTTCTACAAAATGTTTTTCCCTTAAAATATGTAGAATTAAAGTGACCCCATATATGATCCGAACACAACTAAATACTCTAAACAATAATAAGGGCACTATCTATCCATCTTTTCATCCTGATTTATAGGTAGGCATTTCTAAGAAAAATCATATTGTGAGAAAATAATATTTTTATGTCAAGTTATATTATATTTATCTTTGGGACAACATAGGATGATGTCATGGTTTTACAATTGATAAAAACATTATCTGAAAAAAGTTATTCTACTGGCTTTTTTAATTGTGGCCATTTATTAGCATCACAATATGCAGCCCCATAAAATTAAGGACAGCGTGTTAAAACGTAGCCCGTAACTCTGATTTTACGTATCACGGGTATTAACAGCTTTGCAGGTTAACACGCAGGACGGCCAAGAATGAGCTATGTGCTGAGCAATGTTGAACTTTGTGCACGTAAATCCTTTGATTTGACGAGCCCGTAACCGCTACTTGTTCAATTCAGCTATTAAATTACAACGTGGTCACTCTGAGCAAGCTCGTAACACGCAAATGGAGCCCAAAGACCAACATGTAGAGCACCTGCAAAGGGGGTAAAGTACAATACGTAGCGCTTGTAATGCAAATAACAACACTCTACTGTACATTTATTATACGGGAAAGTGATGTTAGGTCTTATATCGATCCCTGCATGTAATAGAACTTGCATGTAATAGAATATAATGTTTACTGCTTTACTAATATTGCATTAATCTGGCCTGTGGGTCCGATCGCAAACTGTAACTGAAAAACGGCTCCTTTTAGAGAATATTTAATTTTCGTGTTTTGTGGTCCAAAGGTCAAAAGCATCCAGTAACTTCCTCTATAGTCACTGATTTGCTGAATATGACATAAATGTAATGGATGAACTTGTTATCCTCTTTGTATATTGCAATTATTGCTTAAGTGTGCATTAAAAGTCTTGATTTATGCTTATTCTCTTTTTTATTCCATTTGAAATAAAACAGTACTTGATTCGTCCGACATTTCCAGAAATAATTAGTGAAATATTAATTGCAATTCTTCCAAAGACCGTTTAGTAAAGATGGAGCTAAAGTTGTCCTTTAAATGAAAATTAAATTTTTATTGTTCCCACACTGTAGGCTTCTACAAAACATACTAATACATTACAAGAGAATTTAAGAGATTTCAGCAAAAATGGAACAGGTAATAAGTATAACCGAGAAAAATGTAATAGAAAAAAAATTGTGCCAGTACATTATTAAATATTGTATATGCTTATAAAAGTCTGTTGGTTCAAGAAACAAACATACAAAGATACTTAACATTGTTCATATACCTCCGTTTTTTTTAGAAGCTAGTTTAGTAATGAGTAATTAAATAACCTCACAAACAGAAATACAAATCCCTTTTTTGTCATTAAATTAGACTTGTCAGTTATATTTTTAGACAACATGCATGATACTAGTAAAATATTTTCAAAAATTATACTAGTAACTTGCCCGTCATAAATGACGGTATCATATAATTTTATCTTCAATTGTCTGTGCTGTCTGTCTCTGAGCTGTCTGAGCTCTCTCTCTGTGCTGTCTCTTTACTGGCTATCTCTGCGCTCTCTCTCTCTGTGCTCTCTCTCTCTGCGCTCTTTCTCTGTGTGCTCTCATTCTCTCTGTGAGCCCTCTCCTGTCTCTCTCTCGCTCTCTCCCTTCTCTCTCTCTCTCTCTCTATCTCTCTCTGTCCTGTCTCTCTCTCTCTCTCTCTGGCCTGTCTCCCTGTCCTCTCTGTCTCTCTCTTAATCCTGTGTCCTTCTCTGACCGGTTACATAGTTAATTATGTTGAAAAAATACTTTTAGTCCATCGAGTTCAAACTTTTTAGATCTCCTCTGATCTGCAATATGCAGATTAATTGTTAACTGATCCAGAATAAGGCAAACAGTAAAAAAAAAAACAAGTGAAATTTTGTCAATTGTCTTTAAAGGGGAAAATATTATAAAATTCCTTCCTGACCACAGGTACTGGCGATTGGACTCCTCCCTGGATCAATACTCCCTTTTTAATTAACCAGGATAAACCTGAATGCCATTTTAATTTAAAAATATATCCAATCCCTTTTTAAAGTTATCCATCAAATCCTCTGTCACCACCTCCTTAACCACCGATCTCTCTCTCTCTCTCATGTCTCTTTTCCCTCTAGGTCCTGTGTCTGTTATCCTCTCTCTCTCTCTCTCTGTCTTGTCTCTCTCCTGCCTCCCTCTCTCTTTGTCCTGTCTCCCTGTCCTCTCTGTTTCTCTCTTTATCTTGTGTCCTTCTCTATCGGGTCTCTTTCTCCTCTCTCTCTCCTGTCTCTCTCTTCCGACATTTGCATTATTCGCGCATGTGCTCCTCCTGGCGCAGAGTGGCAGAGAGAGCATGCGCGCATTACTATGTTTCACATCAATGTCTGACACCTGCGCTCTACTTTGCAGACGTTTTTTCAACTATTTGAGAATATGTTTTAATATTCAAATCTGTATTTAAAATATTTATCTTTTTTTTTTTTAAATATTACTATCCTGACATCAAGCTGGTAGTTCTGACATTAACTGTCCACATACTAAAGTTCTTAAAATGATGACTTGAGATTGAGTATTTTACTAGAAGTATTATGGGGCGTTGGTGCAATGGGTTCCCGCAATCACAGAGGACCTACTGTTCGTTTCAAGTTGACTCATTGCATCTGAAACCTACATAAATATAGTGTAATATGTTAGATACTCCTGTATGCAATGTGTCATGTTAATTATCTATGTATAGAAGCAAAGTGTCAGTGAGTGGGTATGGAGAGAAGATGGTGATAACACATCTTGAGAAAATATGCACCATCTGGCCGAACCGGAAAGGCAATAACTTGAGCGACATGAGCAATTTGCTACATTAAAAATAACAAACTTGTTGTATATTATATATTTTAGGTAAAAAAAAAAAAAACTTTTAAAAGGTACAAATTGTAAGCTTTAAGGAGGAAACAAACAAAGCTTTAAACACTAGCAGCCTTATTAAATTGTGATTTGGCCAATTGAATAGGGCTCTATATAAGCACAGAGCATATTTTTTTTTACAGAAGTTTTTAGTTAGTGAAGACCTTGCTTTTGGATAGAAGTTCACTAACTAAAAACTTCTGTAAAAAAATATGCTATGTGCTTATATAGAGCCCTATTCAATTGACCGAATCGCAATTTAATAAGGCTGTAGATAAATAGATATATTATATTCCTAGTGAAATCCCAAATACTTCCATGTGCCTTTAAGTTTAAGTAGTTCAAAAATATCCCAGGACATATTTAATTTATTTTGTCACAGAGAGAAAACAGAACTCATAATAGTTTGGAAATTACAATTTTTCTTCCACTTTACTTATAAAAAGAAAATGCCATGTTTGTGTTTCAGTGTCAAATAGAAGTATTGGGTGTTATAGTTATTTAAAACGCCTTTTTTAGCTATCGAGAAATTCTTTTTCAGTGTCAAGAATATTTAAGGCGATTTGCACTGTGCAGTTAAGGAGTGACAGGACATTGCTCAAAGTACCACTTTCCTAAATTGACATAATATTATGTTATGGGAGTATTTTTAGTTCTATAGAATGACTAACCTAGAAAACTAAAATACATAAGAAATGTGTAGCCAGGGAATATAACCCATCTTCTGAACTCTATTTGAAATAGCAATATAGTTTCCATAAAAATGTACTAAGCAAAATATATTTCATTTTTTTATTACAAGGTCTATAAAACATATTTTTCAAAGGAAGAACGCAAATACTAAATGAGTATTTACTAGGGTGATATTCAATGCATACTCACACAATATTGTTTTTATAACTTACCATAGTAGTTGTACCATAGTAGTTGTGGACAACCGCCTAGGTAACAGTGCTCAATACCAAGCAGCAGCTGTAAAGCCAAGTATAATATTAGCATGTATTAAGAAGGGTATAGGAGCAAGGGAAGCAAATATAATTCTGCCGCTATACAAACCTCTAGTACGCCCTCATTTGGAATAGGGAGTACAATTTTGGGCACCAGTTCATAAAAAGGACATTTAAGAGCTGGAAAAGGTACAGAGAAGGGCAACAAAACTAATAAGGGTAATAGCGGGGGCTGAGTTATGAAGAAAGACTAACCAAATTAAACTTATTTTTTCTAGAAAAAAGGCATCTAAGAGGAGATATGATTACCTTATATAAATACATCCAGGGTCAGTATAAAAATTTGTCAGGGGAGCTTTTTGTGCCAAGAGGTTTTCAACTGACAAGAGGACATCCCTTGAGGTTAGAAGTTAAAAGATTCCCCTCTAAAGAAAGAAAAGGGTTCTTCACAGTAATGGTGGCTAATCTGTGGAATTCTCTACCAAAGGAGGTGGTGACAGGGGATTCGATAGATAACTTAAAAAATGGATTGAATATATTTTTAAATAAGGGTTATCCTGGTTAATTAGAGAAGGAGTACAGATCCAGGGAGGATTCTAATCGCAAATATCTGGGGTCAGGAAGGATTTTTTTTTCTCCTTTTGAGGCATTTGGCAAAGTTTCACTTGTTTTTTTTTCTGTTTGCCTTCCTCTGGATCAGTTAAAAATCTACATATTTCAGTTCAGATGAGATCTAAAAAGGTTGAACTTTTTTCAACCTCAATTACAATGTAACTATGGAACTATGTATATGTATTTCAAAATGTAACAAATGTATCCCCTTCTTCAGGAGGGAGTGGCTGATGTCTATGGTAAAAAAAGTGTTTTGTGCATGTCTTTTTAAAAATGAGTAATTAGTGTGATAATTATAAAATGACTATCACTCATGAACATGATTTAGGGGAAGGCTAGTCTTTGTTATAAATAAACTGTGTTCTTCATCTATATAATTGTACTGCCTGTGCCTTCTTGAATTCTATAATGTTAAAATACTTGGGTATTTTATCTGTAAATAAATATGAATTCTGGAAATTGATTTCATTTTCTCAAAAACATTGGGCTTCAAGATTTTTTGTAAAATTGGTTACTCCTGCATTGGAAGTGGGTTAAATGATTTAAAAGCATATTCCAATGTTTGCAAAACTAATAACAAAGGGCCAATAAGGAAGACAAGATCTGTGGGTGCATGAAGCTCATACTTATTACTGGGCCAGATAAGATATTACATACTTTGATCACTTACAAAAATATTTTCTCAGATGCTTTCCTTTTCCTTCTATATGAACAAACATTCTAACTTTGCATACCCTCCTACCTAATGAAACTTCACTTTCTTCCTGACCCTTGCTATTTCTTATCTGCCTCTTCCATCCCCTTTAGATTGTAAGTAGAGAGTTTTCAATCTTGTAGAGTGCTTTTGGAAAAACTACAAAGATTCTAAGCTCAAAACAGGGTCCTCCATTTTTTGCAGTTTGTTAAAATTATATTTTTCCTTGTTCTTTTCCTCTGTATAGCACTACGGAATATGTTGGCGCATTACAAATAAAAGTAATAATAATAATTACTGTTAAAGTTAATATGTCATATTCTTGCATATAGATAAAGTGTATATATGCAAATTAACCTGAGCTTTGAAAAGTATGATACTACTCGTATAATATGGGCCTGAATTGTGATTTGGCCAATTGATTTGGGCTCTATATCAGCACATAGCATATTTTTTTACAGAAGTTTTTAGTTAGTGAAGACCGTGGTTTTGGATAGAAGTTCACTAAGTAAAAACTTCTGTAAAAAATATGCTCTGTGCTTATATAGAGCCCTATTCAATTGGCCAAACTGCAATTGAATGAGGCCCTATGTATCCATTCCGCACATGACTGAGAAATGACTGAAATACTATATGTTACCTTATTTGTATTCATGTGACTGGTATTAACACTGTAAATCCATATATCAATGACAATTATATTAGAACCCGCAAGTATAGAAATCGATCAGAATTACATGGATTGATTTATCAATAGTTTTAGCCATAAGGATTTTCCATAGACTTCACTAACGATTCAGTAAAACATACATTTTTCAAGACCAATTTGACTTGGGCCTTACCTTAGTTAAAGTTCATGGCATATTGTATAATTATAGTTAAACATTGACGTTTTACTTTCCGATGTCTTGAATCCCTGTCTCAGAAAATGTAGACGATAAAAGAAATATCTTACTAAAAACTTTATAAATCACTTGCGGGTTCCATGTTTGAAACATTGTGTGGAAAATAAGCTGATTTTTAATGTTTTAAAGTAGTGTCTCAATGGAAATGCTGGTATTCTTGTCCTCCAGAAGAAATTAAAAGTGAAGGCAATGTTATTTGATTTACTGAATCCTATCATTTGGTTCATGTTCTTTTTCTAATGTAATCTGGACTTTGTGTTCAGATATTGGTCCAGTAAGGAAAGAATGTTCACTTGGGATTGTGGAATAGCTGGTGATCTATATGCCTGGTCCTGCAGAGAGCATAACTTCATGAAACAAAATCTGGGAATTTAATTAAAAGACAACCTTTTGTTCATTCTTTGATTCAATCGCTGTGTCATAGTCAGTGCACTTTTTAACTTAGCAAAAAGGATTTTACTTTTCAATAATACGGTATTAAATAAATAGCGTTCGCCATGCAATTAATACCTTATTATTTAACAGAGGATTTAAGAACAAATATATTTAAAGTTTCAAGAATATTACATATATTTTTTCATGTGATCATTTATAAATTTAACAAAATTAGGCATTTGTCTATATTATTCATACTACAGAAGAATAGATATAAAGATAATTAAATATTAGCAAATTCTCTTAACAATGTGGTCAATCATTCACTAATTTCCAATATTAAATATCACAAAACCATGTTCTGTATGAGATAGATGAAAAAGTTGACATTTATTAAATGGATTCCGACCTTATATATACCAATCTGTACCAGCACGCAAAGTGGTAAAAACACAATGGAGAAGCTACAAAAATTATGTTTTTTGGTCCATAGGGTTATGGAGCATCAGACATGACTTAACGACTTAACAGCAACAACATCCTGCTTTTTACCCACAATGCTGACATTCTCCATCTCTTGTGTCATCTCCACATTAGCAGTATTTTTTTTTATTTAAATAAAATAATATAACCAATATTCATCCATTAATATAAAATATACTCTGTCAGATGTTATATATATATATATATATATATATATATATATATATATATATATATAGTATATATATAGCTGTATATTTTGTATATAAGTTGTTGAATATTAGTTTTATTATTTTATATAAATAATAAAATATACTGCGTCAGTGAGGTAAAATGTTTTAGACCTCTATGGGGCCTCTAAATATGACCATGGGTGTCCTTACATCACCTGACATAACCAGTAGGACTCCTACAGACCCCCATGATATGGCCCATATGGCACCCTATCTACTATCATAGGAAACCTTATGCACCCCCATGGACCCATTGACAAAGGATATATTGAGGGTGGCTTCATGGTTGAGGGGGTACTGGGAGATACCCTGGCACACAAGGATAACAGGCTTCGATCCTGATGTGTAAAGGGATTGATAGGGGTGCATACACTGTACTGCATCGTCTTAATCACGGCTTTTCCTTGACTTAATTATAATACCAGCAATTTAGTAAATCAAATGGAGACCTGAACACCAATGATGCTTAGCTGAACTGTAGTAGATCATGGCTCATTGTGCATCCAGTTAGTACATTTCTCCCAGTGTGTCTACAGGGCTGTAATTCATAGAAAAAACTTCAAGCCCCGGGAGGGAGGGTTATAAGAGGAATAATAATCATATTAAAACTATTACAACAAAATTTAAATTAATCAGCCCATTATGATATCTGACTTTACAGTAAATCCTGGCTGGCAACATGTTTGCACATTGGCAGCCACCACACAAGAGAGAGAGAGACAGTGCATGCAGAGAGAGAGAGAGAGAGAGAGAGACAGAGTGAGAGTGTGCACAGGGAGAGAAAGAGAGGGCTCAGAGAGCACACAGAGAGGCCACATAGAGAGCGAGAGGGCACAGAGAGAGAGAGAGAGGGCACCAAGAAAGACAAAGCACAGAGAATGAGAGCGCACAAAGAGAGAGGAAGGGCACAGAGAGAGAGAGAGAGGGGAGAGAGAGTACAGCGAAAGACATAGAGCACAGAGAGAGAGAGGACAGAGGAGAGGGCACAGAGAGCAGACAGAGAGGCCATAGAGAGAAAGAGAGGCCACAGAGAGAGCAAGAGGGCACAGAGAGAGAGTACACCAAGACGCAGAGAGCACAGAGATCAAGAGATTACCAAGAGAGAGAGGACACAGAGAGTGTGGGCACAAAGAGGGACAGAGGGCACAGAGAGAGAGGGCACAGAGAAAGAGCACTCACACGGAGAGGATACTGAGAGAGGGCACTGAGAGAAAGAGAGGGCACATAGAGAGAGAGAGGTGTGCAGAGATAGATAGGGCACAGAGCGAGAGGACAGAGTGAGAGCACAAAGGCAGAGAGAGCGAGAGCGAAGTTTTATATATTTAAAAATAATTTTCACTTAGTGGTTTATAGCTCTTTAAGCTTGAAGAAATCTTCATGATAGAGCATATTTACTAAAAAGAGACTTATAAAATGGATTTTCAAGAGTTGTTCAAGATATTTAACTTTGGCTAATCATGGGCTTATCTACGCTGTTGAATTTATATACATTAAGTCTAATTTTGCCTATTACCTAAAAAAGGTTTAGGCAATTTAATTAATAAAATAATTACAATTAAATTAAGTTTTCCTACTAAAACATGATCTTGCCTTAGGTTACTGTATTTTTTTTTTTAATTAGTTAATTAGAATTCCAATTAATTGCATAAAAGTGACACAGAAGTTAAAAGAACTATAACTAAACATGCACATGTGCCAATCTGATATTTACCATGTTATGATTTTTTTTAACAAGTCAAAACCTGTGAAAGCATTTGTGTTATGTATGAGTCACTATTGGTGACTAATACATGTATGTTTGAAGTAAATCAGTTGTTTGGTTCCTTTTCAGAAACATTTTTAATACTGCTCATAAAACAATATTATTTATTAGCATTGGATAATACTATTAAACAAATCTAGTTTAGAGCGAATAAATTAATTAAAGCAAAATAAAAAAATGAGGATGATTTTTTACTTTTACTATTTGGATTATAAGTAAACATATTAAGAAGGTGAACAGTTTAATTAATAAATTATGGTTTTCACTCTATATAGAATAGTTTAAATAGTGTGCATATTTTCAAGGCAAGATATGTTGTATCCAGATCCAGGTCTAGTTATGTAAAACCCAGAGACAATATACAGTGGATATAAAAAGTCTACACACCCCTGTTAAAATGTCAGGTTTCTGTGCTGTAAAAAAATGAGACAAAGATAAATCATTTCAGAACTTTTTCCACCTTTAATGTGACCTATAAACTGTACAACTCAATTGAAAAACAAACTGAAATCTTTTAGGTGGAGGGGAGAAAAAAAAAAAGAAAAATAATGTTGTTGCATAAGTCTTCACACCCTCTTATAACTGGGGATGTAGCTGTGTTCAGAATTAAGCAATCACATTCCAAATCGTGTTAAATAGGAGTCGGCATACACCTGCCATCATTTAAAATGCCTCTGATTAACCCCAAATAAAGTTCAGCTGCTCTAGTTGGTCTTTCCTGAAATTTTCTTAGACGTATCCCATAGCAAAAGCCATGGCCCACAGAGAGCTTCCAAAGCATCAGAGGGATCTCATTGTTAAAAGGTATCAGTCAGGAGAAGGGTACAAAAAAATTTCCAAGGCATTAGATATACCATGGAACACAATGAAGATAGTCAACATCAAGTGGAGAAAATATGGCACAACAGTGACATTACCAAGAACTAGAGCTCCCTCCAAAATTGATGAAAAGACAAGAAGAAAAATGGTCTGGGATGCTACCAAGAGGCATACAGCAACATTAAAGGAGCTGCAGGAATATCTGGCAAGTACTGGCTGTGTGGTACATGTGACAACAATCTCCCGTATTCTTCATATGTCTGGGCTATGGGGTAGAGTGGCAAGACGAAAGTCTTTTCTTACGAAGAAAAACATCCAAGCCAGGCTACATTTTGCAAAAACACATCTGAAGTCTCCCAAAAGCATGTGGGAAAAGGTGTTATGGTCTGATGAAACCAAGGTTGAACTTTTTGGCCATAATTCCAAAAGATATGTTTGGCGCAAAAGAAACACTGCACATGACCAAAAGAATACCATACCCACAGTGAAGCATGGTGGTGGCAGCATCATGCTTTGGGGCTGTTTTTTTTTAGCTGGAACTGGGACCTTAGTTAAGATAGAGGGAATTATGAACAGTTCCAAATACCAGTCAATATTGGCACAAAACCTTCAGGCTTCTGCTAGAAAGCTGAACATGAAGAGGAACTTTATCTTTCAGCATGACAACGACCCAAAGCATACATCCAAATCAACAAAGGAATGGCTTCACCAGAAGAAGATTAAAGTTTTGGAATGGCCCAGCCAGAGCCCAGACCTGAATAAGATTGAAAATCTGTGGGGTGATCTGAAGAGGGCTGTGCACAGGAGATGCCCTCGCAATCTGACAGATTTGGAGTGTTTTTGCAAAGAAGAGTGGGCAAATCTTGCCAAGTCAAAATGTGCCATGCTGATAGACTCATACCCAAAAAGACTGAGTGCTGTAATAAAATCAAAAGGTGCTTCAACAAAGTATTAGTTTAAGGGTGTGCATACTTATGCAATCATATTATTTAATTTTTATATTTTTTCTTCCCTCTACCTAAAAGATTTCAGTTTGTTTTTCAATTGAGTTGGACAGTTCATAGGTCACATTAAAAGTGGAAAAAGTTCTGAAATAATTTATCTTTGTCTCATTTTTTTACAGCACAGAAACCTGACATTTTAACAGGGGTGTGTAGACTTTTTATATCCACTGTAGTTTACTTAAATGTGAAGAATAAAAACTTGTGTTAAAGAAATATTTATTTATTGAAGAACCATTGTACAATGTGTGTATATATATATAAATATATATATATATATATATATATATATATATATATATATATATATAAATATAAATAAATATATAAATATAAATATATATACAGTGTATATATATATATACATATATATATATATATATATATATATATATATATATGTATAAACATACATATATATATATATATATATATATATATATATATATATATATATATATATATATATATATATATAAAGCTAGAATAACCTATTTGTAATTAGAATAAAAACGTGATGCCTCTGCTTGACTGTGGTTACATTCATGACATTTTGGTGTCATGAATCTATTGATGGAGTGTGGTGTAGTTACATTTTCTCCAATAATCTGCCTTTCCCTGTATTCTCCTCCACCCCTCCTCTCCCTCCATTGACAAATAAAGAAACCCACCCTTGTGATGCAACTCTCATGAACTGATGTAACAAACACTACAAATATTTGTCTTAAAGAGAGTCTCTTTTTTTTTCATATCCATGGCTTACACAGCTGCTAATGTAAGTTTAATACACATTTCTCCATGAAGTGCCTTTTTTCTTAAACTATAGTGGGTTTTTTGTTGTATGCTTTTATATGTCTTTGTTTTAATTGGTTTTGATGACGGCAACCTGTTTATAAGTCATATCACTTGAATATCATTAAAATACTTGTTAAAAATAATATTCTACAATACTTCACCTTTCTTGAACTTAATTGTTATTGTTATTTTATTGGATTTCAAAAATTCACCATTAATCTTCCTTTTATAAGTTTCAATGTCTATTTAGCAATAATCTCCTGGCAGTTTTTAAACGTGTGTGAAAAACCCTCAGCTTGTCTTTCAAAGTTTTCCTAAATGGAGCATTTTTTTTTTCTATCAATCTATTTCTTTAGTGATTTTAATATCTTTGCAAACAATTTAGGTTCATCTCTGTTTTCTTTGTTTTAATATTTTAGAATCATTCCTGTTGAGAGAGAAGAAGTGGGAGCTCCACATCAAATGGTGGGTTCATGAACGCTATGATTGTTTACAGAGCTTTTTTGTGGCATTGTATATTAACAATACTAATCAATCCTTTATTTTATTTGTTCTTGACCATTTCAAGCTCTCTTACACAATCCTCTATATGTAGAATATGTCTACATAATCAGCAATTGCACCATATTTCATGTATATTTGACTTTGTTTAGACTTAGGATCAGATTGACAATGAGTCAGAAAATATATTTATGGTGCAACTAGCGCTAATGTTGAATGTTTGTGGGTAGAGTTAAATAGCAGAGCAGTAAATACTAAAAGAATATTAGTAGGAGTATGCTATAAACCCCCAAATATAATTAAAAGTGAGGAAATGCAATTATTGCTACGGATTGAAAATGCAGCTAAGCATGGGCGAGCTCTAATAATGGGAAATTTTAACTACCCTGAAATAAACTGGATAAATGAGAGCCGCAGTTCAGCTAAGGGGAGCAGGTTCTTGAGTACACTCAGAACCTACTAGAATTAGTTATCACAAATAATATTGATATAGTATCAAATGTTGAAATAGGGCAACCTTTGGGAAACAGTGATCATAACACAGTCTCATTTAAGATTGAATTAAAAAATCATAACTGTAAGGGGCCAACAAAAACTCTTAATTTTAAAAGGGCAGATTTTAACGGTCTAAGGACAGCAATACAAAGTATAGACTAGGACAGATAAAAATATCTGACAGGTAAAAATACTGAACATAAATAGACAACGTTCAGATTCTTATGCTTCTAGGTGGAAGACTCATTTTAAACTAAAAATGCCATCAACTCTTGAACACACTTTTGTTTCTCAGTAGATAATCCCAAATTGTCTACCTGTATTTCTATAACTTTTATGTAATAATAATTTATGAGCTAAAACATGTATATCTATTAAACAATTTTAAACAAAAGATGAATATCTACATTTTATTTTGTGTTACATCTGCGTTTTGGGGATTTGATAGTTCCAACTGCTGCAATCTAATCGATTAATTTGTGATTGCTACATGTAGATCCCGCTTAATGATTCCCCCTTTGAGCGCTGATTCGCCATAGAGCTCTTTTTCCCTGTAATTCCCCGCTTACCGATAAACCAGCTATAGAGCTTGTTTTCGACCGCCAAACCTTGTTTAGCCCTTTAAATCCCTCCTCAGTGCTGTCAGCTCAGACAGCGCTATGGCGATATAATGCCCCATTTAGGGCTCTTTTCACATAGTGACCCCGGCTGATGAACACATGTGGCACACTAAACGGAGTATAGCTGTATATTGCATCTAAAACAGGACATATTTCCCTTATCTTCAGCTACATGAGTTACATCATTGTAAACAGCTTGGTATATTCATTTTGGATGTATGTATGTATATGTATGTATTTTTATAAAACAATTATATGACAACATTATCAGACAACATAAAGACAAGATAAAGACAACAAATGGATTATGTAGTTCCTGCACCGAAGGGATTTCAGGGAAAAGACGCATGGAAACACATTATGGTAAAAGGGTAGGTGCATACGGAAAGGGCATTCACTAAGGAAGCTATTGGAAAGCATGATTTTACCAATATTGTGAGGCAATATATTTTAGATGAGTGGAGCTGCTAGTGATAGAAGTTTTTTTTTATCAAAGAAGGAGCTCTAGGACTGTATGTAATGGTGAGAAGAAACTCATTAGAGGAGCTGCAAAACCACAAGAGATTACAATGAAGATATAGTGCCTTGCAAAAGTATTCACTCCCCTTGGCATTTTTCGTGTTTTGTTGCCTCACAATCTGGAATTAACATGGATTGTTTGAGGATTTGCATAATTTAATATACAGAACATGCCCACAACTATGAAGATATTTTTTTTTTTTTTTTTAATTGCAAAGCAAACAACAAATAGAAAAACATAACAGAAAAAGTCAATGTGCATAACTATTCACCCCCCTAAATTCAATACTTTGTAGAGCCACCTTTTGCTGCAATCATAGCTCCAAGTCGCTTTGGATAAGTCTCTATGAGCTTGCCACATCTTACCACTGGGATTTTTGCCCATTTCTCCTTGCAAAACTGCTCCAGCTCCTTCAGTAGGGATGGTTTGTGCTTGTGAACAGCAATATTTAAGTCTGACCACAGATTTTCTATTGGATTAAGGTCTGTGCTGTGACTAGGCCATTCCAACACATTTACATGTTTCCCCTTAAACCACCCAAGTGTTGCTTTAGCAGTGTGTTTGGGGTCATTGTCCTGTGGAAGGTGAACCTCCGTCCTAGCCTCAAATCATGCACAGAGTGGTACAGATTTTGCTTAAGAATATCCCTGTATTTAGCACCATCCATCTTTCGGTCAACTCTTACCAGTTTCCTAGTCCTGGCTGCTGAAAAACATCCCCACAGCATGTTGCTGCCACCACCATGTTTCACTGTGGGGATGGTGTTCTTTGGGTGATGTGATGTGTTGGGTTTGCACCAGACATAGCATTTTGAAACTAAAAGTTCAATTTTAGTCTCATCAGAACAGAGCACCTTCCTCCATACACTTTGGGAGTCTCCCACATGCCTTTTCGCAAACTCAAAATGTGCCATTTAGTTTTTTCTGAAAGTAATGTCTTTCTTCTGGCCACTCTGCCATAAAGCCCAACTCTATGGAGCATACGGCTTATTGTCGTCCTGAGTACAGATACTCCAGTCTGTGCTGTGGAACTCTGCAGCTCCTCCTGGGTTACATTAGGTCTCTGTGCTGCCTCTCTGATTAATGCCCTCCTTGCCCGGTCCGTTAGTTGTGGTGGGCGTCTGTCTCTTGGCAGGTTAGCTGTTGTACCATGGTTTTTCCATTTGGTTATGATAGATTTGATGGTGCTCCTGGGGTCATCAAATATTTGGATATTTATTTATGACCTAACCCTGACTTCTCAGCAACATTGTCCCTTACTTGTTTGGAGAGTTCCTTGGTCAGTGTCAATGTTTGGTTAGTGGTGCCTCTTGCTTAGGTTTTGCAGCCTCTGGGGCCTTTCGAAAAAGGTGTGTATATGTAATGACAGATCATGTGACACTTAGATTGCACACAGGTGGACATCATTTTACTAATTATGTGACTTCTGAAGGTGATTGGTTGCACCAGAGCTTTTTATGGGCTTCATAACAAAGGGGGTGAATACATACGCACATGTCGATTTTCTGTTTTCTATTTCTAAAAATGTTTTTATGTATATATTTTTCTCATTTCACTTCACCAACTTAGACTATTGTGTTCTGATCCATCACATAGAATTCAGATTAACAAAACATTGAACTTAAGGCTGTAATGTACCAAAATAGGTAAAAAGTCAATACTTTTGCAAGGCACAGTATATACCTTTAGGATTTCCCTCTGTCCTGAAACAAACTTACCTCTGGTCTCTCTGAGGTCTGGCTTATTCATGAGGATAACAACTAAAATGTAAATGCCTTGCATGCTAATTATTGGAAAGCCTGCATCTGATTCAGCTGTTTAAACCTTTTGGTTTATGAGGAGGATACTCAGTTGTTGTGCCTGGAAAATCTCTCACATAATTTATTTGTACTTTGTCACTTCAAGGTCTCTTACCGATCTATTAAATTCCCTCAACGTGTAAAACCGTAGCCCGCAATGTAGCCCTCAAGAATTACGGCTATTAAATTGGCATCTCAAAGCTACCCGCAAACAAATTGAGGGTTAAGGGCGAAAAACAACCACGGGACGTCAAAATTTGAACTCCGGGCCCGCAAATCATTTGTTCTGTCAAGCCCATTCCAATCACAGTATTAAATTGCTATGAATTTCCAAAGACGCCCTGGCGTTCAAGCCCGTAACCTGCAAATAGAGGCAAAAACATTATGGCCTCCAAATAGGACCCGCAAAAGGTTTACAGAAAATGTTCTCAGCACTGTAAAAGACAATAAAAACACACCAGCGGACTTTAAAATACGAGGAAAGCACAGAAAGGCATTGCAATTACTTGCACAATAATCCCCAAATAATAAATAGGCATTTAAAAAATATATTTTATTTCATCATATGTTGGAATGGTCATGCATATGCCAATATGAAAAGCCATGTTGCAACATGCATAAAGCAATTATAGACACACTACCTGATTAAACAGCAACACAAAAACATGAAATTGATGCCATATTAACCCTTCCTCACTCACACAGGCTCTAATGTGGACCCTGGAATATATATATGACTAGCGACTTGCCCGTCAAAAAATGACGGTCAATAAAAGAAAGTGTTGAAATGCTGTTTGTCACACAATGTGAGTGTACTGTGTGCCTCAAGTAACTAATTTCCTCAAAAAGCAGAAATCTACATTACATAAAATAAGAAAAACTAAAATCACCAAAAATAAAAAAATGTACATTACAGAACAAAAAAAAAAACCTAAGTCACAAAAAATAAAAAAAGGAACATTACAAAAAATATATATTTTTTTTAAATTACACACCTGAAAATGAAATACATATAATACATACATATAATACATACAATCCAATACAATTAAATACAATACAATACAATACAATTAAATGCAATACAATTAAATACAATACAATACATTTAAATACAATACACCCCTATCTAATATACATGCCACTATGTAATATACATGCCACTATCTAATATACATGCCACTATATAATGTAATATACATCCCACTATCTAATATACAATACTATCTAATAATACATCCCCCTATCTATCTATCTAATATACAATACATGCTATCTATATATAGCTACCCTAATTCTAAGCTACAATAAAATAATTAAGACCACTTACCTTTGAGATGTTTCTTCAGATCAGCAACCTACGGTAAAAAAGATTTAAAAAATTAATACAACACCTTCACATGAAATAACTAAACATTCTAAACATTCTAAATATTCTAAATATTATACTCACCTTTCCAGCATGTCCCATTCCAGCATGTCCCGTCCCAGCATGTCACGTCCTCAATGTTCCGTCCTTCATGTTTGCGTCTTGTCTGGCACTGCTCCTGTAATAAAACTAATTGCATTAGTAAACATAAACCAAAGTGAAATAAACACAATCTACATTATACTTACCTCCCCACGATGTCTCCGGCCTCCTGGTGTTCTTCTCCGGAAGCATCCGCGCATAAAAAAAAAAAAAAGGCAACACACATCCGCCCTGGCGGATGTTTTCGACGCTTATGACCTTCCTATGGAGTGTTCCAGAATAAAATTGGCAATGGCGGCTTCTGATTGGCTGAAAATGCTGTCTATCAAATTCAGCCAATGAGAAGACCCCAATTGTGAACCAATGAAAAAAGTATACACCCCAAAATACAACGCTGATTGGATAACACACCTGTCAATCTTTATTTGAACCAATCCTAAGGCTTTATTGCCATCAGCCAATCACAATGGAATATACCCCCACGTACTGATTGGTGAAGACATCTGCGCCTTCCCATTGGCTGTAATATTGATTGATATTAACAGTAGCCAATGAGAATGCGCAAATCCTTCACCAATCAGTACGTGAAGGTGTATTCCATTGTGATTGGCTATTGTCAGTGCAACCAATCAGAATGCGCAGAGGCTCCAACCAATCACCCTGTGGGAGTGTATTCCATTGTGATTGGCTGAAGGCATCTGCGCCTTGTGATTGGTTTAAATAAAGATTGACAGGTGCATTATCCAATCAGAGTGGGATTTTAGTGTGTATTCCTTTGTGATTAGTTCACACATTGGCGCCTCCTGATTGGGTGAATTTGATAGACAGCGATTTCAACCAATCAGAAGGGGCCATTGCTTATTTTCTTTCGGAAAAGTCTCCTGGAGCCTCATTAGCGTCGAGGATGTCCGGGAGTGCGGATGTAAGTATATATATATTTTTTTTAAGTAGAATGTAGATTATGTTTATTTTATTTTGATGTATGTGTATTAATGTTGTGTTTTTTTTAACAGATGCCGCGCCGAAGAAGGATTAAAAGAATAAGGACGGGACATGCCGGAAAGGTGAGTAGAATATTTAGAATGTATAGAATGTTTATTTTAGAACTGTCAACGTGTTGCACTAATTTTTTTTTTTGGGTAGGTGGCTGATCTCATTGGGCATCTGCAAAGGTAAGTGGTCTTAATTATTTTATTTTAGCTTAGAATTAGATTAGTTTATATATAGTTAGCATTTACTGTATCTTAGCCAGGGGTATGTGTTTTATATAGATAGCATAGAATGTATTGCATATTAAATTGTGGTATTTATTCAGATAGATTGTGGATGTATTATTATATAGATAGCATGTATATTAGATTATGGTATTTATGTAGATAGATTGTGTGATGTATATTAGATAGGGGTTTGTTGTATTGTATTGTATGTAATTGTATTATACAGTATTATAATTGTATGTATTTGTATTGTATTGTATTTGTATTGTATTATATATTTCCTTTTCAGGGGTGTATTTTTTTTTTCTGTAGTGTGGGGCGGTTGTAATGTTTTTTTTTATTTTCTGTAATGTTCCCTTTTTTTATTTTTTGTGACTTAGGTTTTTTTATTTTCTGTAATGTAGTTTATTTTTTGTGTGACTTTAGGCTTTTTTATTTTCTGTAATTAGAGTGTTGGGGGTTAATAGGGGGTAGGTAGTGTAGGTGTTAATAGGTTAGTGTAGACGGTGTTTAATCGATATTTAATGTTTTATTGGGGGGGTATAGTGCAGTATAGTGTTTATACTTAGTGTCATGATGGTCCTTGAGGACCATCATGGCACTTATGTGGTTAATGTAGTGTTGTAACAGGCCCATAATGGTGTTAATATACCCTTATGGGACTGATGGGGTTAAATAGAGGCTTATGGGGGTCTGTATTGACCCCCATGAGTGACAGGGTTAATGAAGGGCTTATGTGGGTCTGTATTTACCCCCATGAGTGACAGGCTTAATGAAGGGCTTATGGAGGTCTCTATTGACCCCCACGAGTGACAAGGTTAATGAAGGGCTTATGGGGGTCTATATTGAACCCCATGAGTGACAGGGTTAATGAAGGGCTTATGGGGGTCTATATTGACCCCCATGAGTGACAGGGTTAATGAGGGGTTTATGGGAGTCTGTATTGACCCCCATGATTGACAGGGTGACAGTGTATATTGTTTTTCCTTTACAACGGGTCCTTTAAGGAATTTTTTATTTTTATTGCAGCGGGGATTCCTTATCACGTGCAATCGGGACCCCCACTGCGATGGTTAATGTGGGGTTAATGCAGGGCTCCAAGCTTATCTCGGATCCCCTGTGGTTAATGCGGGTTTACGAGCTTATCTCAAATCGCTTCTTGGGTAATTTGTATGTGGCTGGGCTGTGAGCCTCGTTTTTGTTTTTTTCGGCGGCCATTTTTTCTCTCGCTTAGGGGATTTTCGTGTGTCTGAACTCGGGAATTTGGACTTAAATGGAGGTGTAACTTCACTTTCAGAGGTCCTGGGTGCTTCCCCCCTTGCTATGGGTTAGCTTTTTATGTACTTTGTGTGAGTATTTGGTGTGTTTTCACTGTTTTTAGTTGCACGCGGGTCGCCCGTTATAGTCGTATTCTTAGTGCGTGTGGGTGTTTGTTACGTTAAGGTTGGTTCCAAAGTGTTTTTTTTTCTAAGTCATGCGTGTGACGTGTTTAACGGCTCGCCTTGCTACGCGAAGCTCGCCAGCAATGAGCTCCTGTTGTGCTCATTGCCTCATTGCCTAAGTGCTACGATTTAACGGCTCGCCGGCAATGAGCGCCTGCGGCCTGCGGCGCTCATTGCCTAAGTGCTACGGTTTAACGCACCTGCGGCGCTCGGCGCTAAGTCGTACACACTACGCAAACAGCGTGACGACGAATCGACAATTATAATATGTGATTGCATATACATCTCGCTCATCACATCTACATAGGGAAAACAAATAGTGGCCAAATTACACCACCACATCACATATATCAAGTACCAGGGGAACATTTTATCATTTGTTATTCAGTCCTGGATAATCAGCAATATGGTAAAATACCCATTAATGCGGAGAGGGCACAAAGGTCAGCAGCCAGATTCTCTATTACTTACATCAGACCCAAGGATATTTTCTCAGACTGATATTGAGGTCAGGATCACATGCTTCACTGGTGCATATATCAATGCTGGCTGCAATTAACATGACATTGTGAGACTTTTCAAGTCCACCGCCATAGCGGTATTAGTCTACATTGAAGCTAACAACAATCATGTCTGAGATATCTGGCTATATGATAGATTAAGGATTGTGGGAGCTACATGTTAAGGGGGTCTGGCACTGAAGGAATGTCTACCTGCCTTTCCTTCGCAATGCTTGCAGATGCAGAAGATGCCTTCATAGACCTGAATTGTACCTAACACAAAAAAAGAAAAAAAAGACAAAAACTACAAAATAAGGCCTTAAAAATCACATGGACTGCAGTATCTCTTCTCAACATTATTCCTCAGTGACCATCAATTGGTGACATGTTCAACAGAACCCTACGTGTCCACAGAGAAGAGGATCATGGACCATGTGATGGGAGGTAGCCATCTTCATACAAAATATCCCCATCAAATAGGCCAAGATCCAGACGTTGTAGCCAGACTAGATAAGGTTAACATTGTGACCAATATATTGTCACTGAGGAGTGCTGTTGAGAAGGCACAAATATATGCACAGCCCCTATGTCCTCCTCCTCATATGCACAGGGCCCCAATCCCCCGTGGCCGTCCGTCTCTCTGCTGGTGGTGGTGAGGGGGCCGAGGGAGACAACCCCCAGGAGGCAGCGGCACCTGCAGTGTCAGTGGTGGAGGCAGGGTATGTGGAGACGAGGGGCCAAGCTGTGCGCGCCCATTGGATGCCTCCGGGTTGGAGGAGGCGGGGCTGGGGACCCGAGTGCATTGCATTGTCTCCGTGGTGACTTCTTGGAATGCTTTCAGTTCCACCCCAATCCTGAGCAGCCTAGCCTCTCCTCCCTATTGCGCCTTGCCAGGCTGCGCATGACCTCTGCATGATTGGCGGAGAGGCTGGCTTTGATCCCCTGAAGCAACTCCACCTGCTGTCGCATGAGGGCCACCATCTCCGCCGACGCCCCCGCCTCTGGCTCTCCACTGGACTCAGACCTCCTTGATGCTGAAAGAGAGAAAAGAGAGGTATATGTCATTAGCAGGATGAATAATACATTGTTTTGCATGCATTCCTAACTATCTGACATCTAGGCTTGAACCTTGATACTCCTCATTGCAACTCAGATTAGCTATCATTTGCTAGATGTGAGCTATCCTTTTTTTCATGGTCTTGATTGTTCTTGGCTCCTAACACTATCTTGATTACGGCTGCATTCTGTAACTGTATAGGCTGCAGTTGGTAATCATGTACATGTGTAGTGTGTGTGATGCACATGTGGTGGCACGTTGGTGTACGTGATATTCACCTGACATGGAGGCTGGGACCTGCTGGGCCACCAGGCCTGAAACTCCAGCGGTGGGCACCTGTCTCAGAAGGTCCTTGGTGACCCTCTCCTACTCATTATAGGTCACAGTCTGGTCCTTGTCCACCTTGGCCATCATCCTCTTCACTTTGACCCTGATGTCTTCAAACCGATGCTTGACTGACCTCACATCCCTTGGCGCTGTGCCTACCTCCTTCCATGCCTGAGCCTTAGGCCCTGGCCTAACTTCCCTCCCCCCTGCAAGAATCATGGGGTGGCCAGGGATAGCACATAGGAGAACCACATTCTCCCAGTGCGAGTAATTGTGGGCCCTGTGCTTATCCTTAGCCTCTTGCCCTCCCAACTGTTTATGCGAACCCTTGCCTCCCAGACCTGTCCCTGAGGCCTGCCTCTTCCCCGAACTACCTACCCCCTGGGATCAGGCCCCTTTACCTCTGTCTCTCTACTAAGTGTGTCAGGTGCTAGGGCCACCCTGCCACTACCCACCTCCTACTCTACATTCCCATCCTCCTCCTTCCACTCCTTCTCCACCGACCCACTTCCTCCTCCACCTCCTCTCCTTCACCACTCCTCTATTCCTCCCCAACACTCCTCTTCTCCTCCCGACCTCTACTCCCCATGGCAACCTCTCTCTCCTCCTCACCTCTTCTCTTCTCCTCCTCCCCACCTCTCCACTCCTCTCCCCTACTCTCTCCTCCCGCCATTTCAATCCCAAAAAGAATAGAACGATAAATAAAAATAAGTGTAACTATTAATATATGAAGGAAGAAACAAATGTGTGTATTATGTGTAATTAATAACTGTTGGGGGATGGGGTGTGACCTAGCTCTATATGTCTCTATGTGTGTTCTTTAAATTATGTTTATTGCCAATATGTGTAATTTGTAAATACTGTATATACTCGAGTATAAGCCGACACGAGTATAAGCCGAGGCACCTATTTTACCACAAAATACTGGCTAAAATGAGTGACTCGAGTATAAGCCAAGGGTGGGAAATGTGCTGCCCCCTGTGTCCCTCTTGTGCCCTCTGTGTCCCCCCTCTCTCTCCCATGTCTCTTCTCCCCTCTCCCTTCCCTGTGTCTCACCCCCTCCCTTATCATGTACCTCAACCCCCCTCCTCATTCTCAACCTCCCTCCTCAACCCCACTCCTCATCCTCAACCTCCCTCCTCATCCTCCCTCCTCATCCTCAAACTCCCTCCTCAATCCCCTCCTCAACCCCCCATCCTCATCCGCAACCCCCTCCTCAACTCCCCTCCTCATCCTCAACCTCCCTCCTTATCCTCAAACCCCCTCATCAAACTCCCTCCTCATCTTCAACCTCCCTCCTCATCCTCCCTCCTCAACCCCCATCCTCATCCTCCCTCCTCAACCCCCCATCCTCAACCCCCTCCTCAACCCCTAAACCTACCTTGTCAACCCTCCCATCCTCATCCTCCCTCCTCAAGCCCCTATCATCATCCTCAACCCCCCATCCCCAAGCCCCTCCTCAAACCCCCATGCTCAACCTCAAGCCCCCTCCTCAACCACCCTCCTCATCCTCAACCTCCCTCCTCATCCTCAACCTCCCTCCTCATCCTCAACTTCCCTCCTCAACCCCCACCCTAAACCTCCTCCTCAACCCCCCTCCTCAACCTCACTACTCAACCCCCCATCCTCAATCCCCTCCTCAACCTCCCTCCTCATCCTCAACCTCCCTCCTCATCCTCAACCCCTTCCTCAACCTCCCTCCTCATCCTCAACCCCATCCTCAACCCTCTCCTCATCCTCAACCTCCCTCCTCATCCTCAACCCCCTCCTCAACCACCCTCCTCATCCTCAACCTCCCTCCTCATCCTCCCTCCTCAACGCCCCATCCTCAACCCCCTCCTCAACCCCCCTCCTCAACCCCCCCTCAACCTAACTCGTCAACCCTCCCATCCTCATCCTCCCTCCTCAACGCCCCATCATCATCCTCAACCCCCCCATCCTCAACCCCCTCCTCAAACCCCCATGCTCAACCTCAACCCCCTTCTCAACCTCCCTCCTCATCCTCAACCTCCCTCCTCATCCTCAACTTCCCTCCTCAACCCCCCATCCTCAACCTCCTCCTCAACCCCCCTCCTCAACCTCCCTCCTCAACCCCCCTCCTCAACCTCCCTCCTCAACCCCCCATCCTCAATCCCCTCCTCAACCTCCCTCCACATCCTCAACCTCCCTCCTCATCCTCCCTCCTCAACCCCCCATCCTCAACCCCTCCTCAACCCCCCTCCTCAACCCCCCCATCCTCAACCCCCTCCTCAACCTCCCTCCTCATCCTCAACCTCCCTCCTCAACCTCCCTCCTCATCCTCAACCTCCCTCCTCATCCTCAACCTCCCTCCTCAACCCCCCTCCTCAACCCCCCTCCTCAACCTCCCTGCTAAACCCCTCTCCTCAACCCCCATACTCATCCTCCCTCCTCAAACGCTCCATCCTCCTCACCTACGCGCCACATCATTAGCATATACCGGTTGCCGGCACCCGGTATATGCTAATGACGTGGCGCGCATGTGACGTTACCTCATTAGCATATACCGGATGCCGGCACCCGGTATATGCTATTGACATGGGGCGCATGTTACGTCACCTCATTAGCATATACCGGGTGCCTGTATATGCTAATGACCCGGCGCGCATGTGACGTCACGTCAACAGCATATACTGGGTTCCGGCACCCGGTATATGCTAATGACGTGGCGTGCATGTGACGTCACCTCATTAGCGTATACCGGGTGCCTGTATATGCTAATGACCCGGCGCGCATGTGACGTCACATCATTAGCATATACTAGATGCCGGCACCCGGTATATGCTAATGACATGACGTCACATGCGCGCCGGGTCAAGACCCCGGAAGGAGCGGAGGCCAGAGCAGAAGCAGGTAAGTAAGGAGAAAGGGACAGGGGGAGGTATTTAGGGGGGTTTAGAATGAGGAGGGGGGTTTAGAATGAGGAGGGGGTTGAGGATGAGGAGGGGGAGGGAAAGAGACACGGGGGGTTAGATAGACACAGGGGGTAGAGAGACACGGGGGGTTAGAGAGACATGGGGGTTTAGAGAGACACGGGGGGGTCTTAGAGAGACACGGGGGGTTAGAGAGACACAGGGGGTAGAGAGACACGGGGGGTTAGAGAGACATGGGGGTTTAGAGAGACACGGGGGGGTCTTAGAGAGACACGGGGGGTTAGAGAGACAAGGGCGGAGAGTGACTCGAGTATAAGCCGAGGGGGCCCTTTTTAGCCTTAAAAAAAGGGCTGAAAAACTCGGCTTATACTCGAGTATATATGGTATGTGTAATCAAGGATTAAGTGGAAAATATTATATAGTTGAATAAAAAAGAACAAAACCGCAAATTTCTGCTCTGAAATAATTCCTGCTCTCTCTCTGACTCGTCAAAACCACCAACTCCGGGACCTGCATGCTATTTAGAAAGAAAATACAACACAGTCAACGCATGGGCATGTAGAACGCAAATTTATAATCTCCCACCGTGAATCATCTTCGGCTGGACCGCTTTCTATTGGCTGAAAGGCCTGTGTCGCACTATGTTATACCGCAATTGTATAGTGATGTCGATCACGGCTCGGCCGGCCCCTTTACAGCTTGCGTGCGCAGAAAGCGTTTATAGGCTTACGTTTATAGCTGAATTTCAAGCCAGCAGCCTTTGCGGGTGTGCAGATACCGCTACAGGCTTCGAATTTTATGGGGCTGTTAGACAGTTAAAGTCTTCTACATGTTAAATCTCTATATGTATGCATTGTCCGAAATTTTGACAGTTAACTACATTTAACAGACATAATAAACTATTGGATCGTGTCTCATATTTCTATATATATATATCTTTGGTCTTTGAGACAGATTCAATACGATTCTCAGAACTTTAGTGAATCTGGCTCATTATGTGGATATTGACAACACTATGTACTCAAGGTTGTTTGTTATATCTCCTTACTGACCTTCCGTTTTTGTCCTTGGCTTTGTCCTTGGCTTTGTTAGGCTTGAACTTGGATTATGTTGATTTCTCTGCTGCCTGAACCCATGTTCTTTTTCCTGTTTACATTTTTGCCCTAGGCCTATTACTATATCACATATCCTTGACTTCCTTTCCAGTATTGTTCTAGCTGCCAGTATTATTACATATACAGTACAATTAAGCTGAGGAGTGAATAGCTTTGAAGCAAAGGAGAGTTGTATATACTTTATCAGAAACTAGCTGAGGGATTTTTTGTATGGGAAAAGGAGGGAAAAATTTAGAAGAGATAGAGATGACACAGTTGCAGTTAGTATTATATTGTTTCATTCTTTTTCATTTTCTCAGCAAGTGCTTCTATTCACCAGCTATTTTCTGATCTTGGATTTGTTACAAACTCCTAAAGTTATATCTGTGCTTTCAACTGTAATCATTATGATTTTTCAGAATTGTTTGTCAGCAATATCTCCATTTATCTTTCACATGCAGAAGTGACATTTTCAGCTCTTGTACAAATTTTGTGGAATTGAAGTTTTACATGTTATGTCAACCTCAATTGCTTTTTAGAAAGTACCCGTAAAGTTTTTGCTGTGCATATTGTTTTAACTTTTATAGCATAGTTGAATCCAGCAGTGCGAATGTCACTTAGCGTTTTTTTCAAAAGCTTTTACCAACCTTGCTTTTTTGTGCATTTGTGTAGCAAAGATAGGATAGATGGTGATATCCAGTTTAAAATTATCTGTTTCTATATAGCAGGTCTTTTAGAGGTGAACACTATGGGTGAGATTCACTAAGTAAGGGCTTCAATGTTATATGCAGTTCTTGAATGTATTATTAAATAGATAACCCTGATCTAGGTAGAAGTGAGGTACAAATTAACTGCAGCCTTTTTTAGTCCCATATTCAAGTTAACTTTTCAGTTCAGCTCCTGAAGCAGCCCTATAGTGGGTGAAACGTGTAGAGAGATTGCCAGTGCTTCTTAGTAATACTAATGCTAACGTATTTCTGTTGCAAGAACGCCTCATCTGGGAGCACAGTGGGCTGCAGCTACCTACAAGGTAGCTTAAGGAATCTAGTTACTTACACAAAGCATCTGTTGCGTTTGGGGAAACTTACAATTAACATCACTTGCCTTTCCTTTACATCCACTGCAACAGAAAGCATACAATTTTAGTTATAATGATAAGATGTGTTTAAGAATATTATGTAAGTTATGGTGATGACGTACTAAAGGTCAGTGTGGTCATGAGAGGGTATGGGTTTCTGTTTTTCAAATGTAACCAGTAGCAATGTAAGATTGCAGTGCATTATAGAGTATACTAATCTGTAATCACTTTGAGCCTCATTCAATTGAGACCTTGGGAGATACGGGGGACACCATAAGTTATTTGTCTATTCAATTGACGTCCAACCAGGTTACAAGCTCCGGCCACCGATTCCATGCGATGGTTAACATCGCAAGTTACAGCCCGACAAGTCTTTCACGGCCGGAGGGCTTACGAATGCTAAAATTGCTATTCAATTGCTCCGATTCCCCAAGCCCCAAAATGTTTTCACACCTGTAAATGGCAAATGAGGAAGATTATCCTACGAGTACTAGAAAGGACCCACAAAAGGTGTTAAAGACAAATCCGTTGCACCGTAAAAGCAAATAAAAAATCAATACTGCACTGTAAATAACGGGGAAAGTGATGAAAGACATTAGATATAATTGCACAATAGTCCCAAGCTCACAAATCAGCAATCACAAATATTTTTATTTTATGTTTCATTTCGGATTTCGATCGATCTCAGGAATCAATGTGTTAAAACATATATATAGGGCCACCCACATCGACTAGAACAGTATCAGCATTGATTTTCATAATTCTGTATTTTGCAGTTTTGCAAGTCTGATCTCATACCGGACCCCCGAACCTAATTGATTGATATGTTATTTCAATGTTTTACTGCAGTAATAATGACAGTCTCATTTTCTATTGGTTTCTAAATCGTGAGTTACGGCCTTGCTAAATTGATCATGTTCCCGCCCTGAAATGCTACGCACGAGTGCATGGTTTACAGTTTCGGCATTCGGCCCGTAACTTGCGGGCTTGTTCAATTGAATAGCACCAGAATTGTAGCAGAGTTCAAGCCCGCAGCAGGCCTGCAGACATATGGCTTAGATCCATGGCCTCAAATTTAAATGAGGTGATTGTAGACTGATTAACACCCTCATTCTTCATCTTAAGGTACAAAGTTTGTTAGTTGTATATTCCTGCCCCAGTCTATATGGCTCAGGTTGTAGTAGCCTATTTTAAATTGCTGATTTATAATTGTAAAACATTTATGTCTATAGGTGTAGATAGCATTTTCTGATATTCCGTGTGCATATATATATTATCATTACATTAACTCCAGCATAATCCTTGGTGCTAAGCAAAGGAGATAAAGTGAGAACAAAGGTAAAAATATTGGTTCAGAAGTTATAGAGGGCTATGCTAGTGAGGAAAAAGGGGAGGACATTGCTTGTTGGTGGTCTGGTGTGCCAGCAGGATCCAAGCACAGGTAGCATTCATGGTCCTATCCTAATAGTTCATATTGTGGAACAAGTTAGTAGGCTTATCTGAATAGATGGGTTATATATTTGAAGTATAGGAGTGGGTCATATCTTTGAAGTGTAGGAGTTTGACAAATGAGGTTAATTCATTCCACAACTTATTGGCAACCAGACAAGAGATTGCGACAAGTGATGACAGATAACAACAGAGATATGGAGGCAGTTTGGGGAGTATCTGGCGATTAGATCTGATATGTAGAAATTCAGTGTTGCTGAGTGTTTTTTTATAGGGGAGTCTCTGGATTTTGTACTTAATTCTAATGGATATGGGAAACCAGTGAAGTGACTGGCAGAGTCTGGCAGCAGATGTAAAATAAGTGGTAAAATATATGAGCCTACCACAGACAATTAAATGGATTGGAGTGTATTAAGAAGAATTCTGATAAATATTTAGTTGCCTTTTTATACGTGAAATAATCAGAGAGTAAAACAGGATTTTGGTTGTTTCTTCTTAGTTTCACACGTGCAATAAGTATTTGTTGCTAAATAATTGAATGTGGGAAGTGAAGAACAGTGCTGGTGCAGAGTAATCCCAAATTTGTGCTGTAGGTGTGATCAGGCAAATGTTGAGCGTGGAGCTTCTTTTTAGGCTGTTGGAGGCCACCCAGATGGACATTTTATATAGACAGATGGTGACATAAGTTAGTATTTCTTTGGGGTATGGAGAAGCTACTGTATTGAGGAATGAAAGACATAGATGTGGGCAGAAAAAAATGAAGACAAGAGAAAAGATGATATACAACTTGTAGGTGGGTTATTGAAGGGTATGGTAGTGGAAGAGATTTGTATGAGCATAGAGACAAAAGAGAGTAGGAGAAGTAAAAAATAATGGTTACCTTTTCTACTGTTACTACATGAAAAATTCCTCCAGCTGAACTTCAATGTAAACTTTATCAAACTGAAACAGCTCATTTTGAAACAGTGAACACATCTCTCCAAAGCTTTACAAGCAAATTCTTTATAAACAAGTGGCTTAAATGTTCCATAAAAGTTTATTTATTTGTTAAGTGGATGCAACCTGGAATACTGGGTGTTGTGAAGCTTAATAGAATGCACACACCTAGTTCCCACCTGGTTATCAGTTATTTTTATTATATCTTTATTTAAATAGTACCAACATTCTCCACCGACCCACTTCCTCCTCCTCTCCTTCACCACTCCTCTCTTCCTCCCCAACACTCCTCTTCTCCTCCCCAACACTACTCCCCATGGCCACCTCTCTCTCCTCCTCGCCTCTTCTCTTCTCCTCCACACCTCGCCACTCCTCTCCCCTACTCCCTCCTCCCTCCATTTCAATCCCAAAAAGAATAGAACGATAAATAAAAATAAGTGTAACTGTTAATATATGAAGAAAGAAACAAATGTGTTTATTATGTGTAATTAATAACTGTTGGGGGGATGTGGTGTGACCTAGCTCAATATGTCTCTGTGTGTTCTTTAAATTATCTTTATTGCAAATATGTGTAATTTGTAAATATGTGTAATCAAGGATTAAGTGGAAAATATTATATAGTTGAATATAAAAGAACAAAACCGCAAATTTCTGCTCAGAAATAATTCCTGCTCTCGCTCTCTGACTCGTCAAAACCCCCAACTCCGGGACCTGTGTCGCACTATGTTATACCGCAATTGTATAGTGACGTCGATCACGGCTCGGCCGGCCCCTTTACAGCTTGCGTGCGCAGAAAGTGTTTACGGGCTTGCGTTTATAGCTGAATTTCAAGCCAGCAGCCTTTGCGGGTGTGCAGATACCGCTATGGGCTTCGAATTTTATGGGGCTGTTAGACAGTTAAAGTCTTCTACATGTTAAATCTCTAATGTATGCATTGTCCGAAATTTTGACAGTTAACTACATTTAACAGACATAATAAACTATTGGATCGTGTCTCATATTTCTATATATATATATGTTTGGTCTTTGAGACAGATTCTCTACGATTCTCAGAACTTTAGTGAATCTGGCTCATTATGTGGATATTGACAACACTATGTACTCAAGGTTGTTTGTTATATCTCCTTACTGACCTTCCGTTTTTGTCCTTGGCTTTGTCCTTGGCTTTGTTAGGCTTGAACTTGGATTATGTTGATTTCTCTGCTGCCTGAACCCATGTTCTTTTTCCTGTTTACATTTTTGCCCTAGGCCTATTACTATATTACATATCCTTGACTTCCTTTCCAGTATTGTTCTAGCTGCCAGTATTATTACATATACAGTACAATTAAGCTGAGGAGTGAATAGCATTGAAGCAAAGGAGAGTTGTATATCCTTTATCAGAAACTAGCTGAGGGATTTTTTGTATGGGAAAAGGAGGGAAAAATTTAGAAGAGATAGAGATGATACGAGCAGTTGCAGTTAGTATTATATTGTTTCATTCTTTTTCATTTTCTCAGCAAGTGCTTCGATTCACCAGCTATTTTCTTATCTTGGATTTGTTACTAACTCCTAAAGTTATATCTGTGCTTTCAACTGTAATCATTATGATTTTTCAGAATTGTTTGTCAGCAATATCTCCATTTATCTTTCACATGCAGAAGTGACATTTTCAGCTCTTGTACACATTTTGTGGAATTGAAGTTTTACATGTTATGTCAACCTCAATTGCTTTTTAGAAAGTACCTGTAAAGCTTTTGCTGTGCATATTGTTTTAACTTTTATAGCATAGTTGAATCCAACAGTGCGAATGTCACTTAGCGTTTTTTTTCAAAAGCTTTTACCAACCTTGCTTTTTTGTGCATTTGTGTAGCAAAGATAGGATAGATGGTGATATCCAGTTTAAAATTATCTGTTTCTATATAGCAGGTCTTTTAGAGGTGAACACTATGGGTGAGATTCACTAAGTAAGGGCTTCAATGTTATATGCAGTTCTTGAATGTAGTATTAAATAGATAACTCTGGTCTAGGTAGAAGTGAGGTACAAATTAACTGCAGCCTTTTTTAGTCCCATGTTCAAGTTAACTTTTCAGTTCAGCTCCTGAAGCAGCCCTATAGTGGGTGAAACGTGTAGAGAGATTGCCAGTGCTTCTTAGTAATACTAATGCTAACGTATTTCTGTTGCAAGAACACCTCATCTGGGAGCACAGTGGGCTGCAGCTACCTACAAGGTAGCTTAAGGAATGTAGTTACTTACACAAAGCATCTGTTGCGTTTGGGGAAACTTACAATTAACATCACTTGTCTTTCCTTTACATCCACTACAACAGAAAGCATACAATTTTAGTTATAATGATAAGATGTGTTTAAGAATATTATGTAAGTTATGGTGATGACGTACTAAAGGTCAGTGTGGTCGCGAGAGGGTATGGGTTTCTGTTTTTCAAATGTAACCAGTAGCAATGTAAGATTGCAGTGCATTATAGAGTATACTAATCTGTAATCACTTTGAGCCTCATTCAATTGAGCCCTTGGTAGATCCGGGGGACACCATAAGTTATTTAGCTATTCAATTGACGTCCGACCAGGTTACGAGCTCCAGCCTCCGATTCCATACGATGGTTAACATGGCAAGTCACAGCCCGTCCAAGTCTTTCACGGCCGCAAGAGTTACGAATGCTAAAATCGCAAATCGCTTTTCAATTACTCCGATTCCCCAGCCCTCAAATGTTTTCACACCTGTAAATGGCAAATGAGGAAGATTATCCTACGAGTACTAGAAAGGACCCACAAAGGTGTTAAAGACATATCCGTTGCACGGTAAAAGCAAATAAAAAATCAATAGTGCACTGTAAATAACGTGGAAAGCGAAGAAAGACATTAGATATAATTGCACAACAGTCTCAAGCTCACAAATCAGCAATCACAAATATTTGTATTTTATGTTTCATTTCGGGGTTCGATCGATCTCAGGAATCAATGCGTTAAAACATATATATCGGGCCACCCACATGGACTAGAACAGTATCAGCATTGATTTTCATAATTCTGTATTTTGCAGTTTTGCAAGTCTGATCTCATACCGGACCACCAAACCTAATTGAATGATATGTTATTTCAATGTTTTACTGCAGTAATAATAACGGTCTCATTTTCTATTGGCTGTTTCTAAATCGGGAGTTACGGCCTTGCTAAATTGATCATGTTCCTTCCCTGAAATGCTACGCACGAGTGCATGGTTTATGGTTTTGGCATGTAACTAGCGAGCTTGTTCAATTGAATAGCACCAGAATTGTAGTAGAGTTCAAGCCCGCAGCAGGCCTGCAGACATATGTCTTAGATCCATGGCCTCCAAATTGAATGAGGCCCTATGTGATGGTAGACTGATTAACACCCTAATTCTTCACCTTAAGGTACAAAGTTTGTTAGTTGTATATTCCTGCCCCAGTCTATATGGCTCAGGTTGTAGTAGCCTATTTTAAATTGCTGATTTATAATTGTAAAATATTTATGTCCATAGGTGTAGATAGCATTTTCTGATATTCCGTGTGCATATATATATTATCATTACATTAACTCCAGCATAATCCTTGGTGCTAAGCAAAGGAGATAAAGTGAGAACAAAGGTAAAAATACTGGTTCAGAAGTTATAGAGTGATATGCTGGTGAGGCAACAGGGGAGGACATTGCTTGTTGGTGGTCTGGTGTGCCAGCAGGATCCAAGCACACGTAGCATTTATGGTCCTATACTAATAGTTCATATTGTAGAACAAGTTGGTAGGCTTATCTGAATAGATGGGTTATATATTTGAAGTATAGGAGTGGGTCATATATTTGAAGTGTAGGAGTTTGACAAATGAGGTTAATTCATTCCACAACTTAATGTCAGCCAGACAAGAGATTGTGACAAGTGATGACAGATAACAACAGAGATATGGAGGCAGTTAGGGGAGTATCTGGAGATTAGATCTGCTATGTAGAATTTTAGTGTTACTGAGTGTTTTTTGTAGGTGAGTCTCTGGATTTTGTACTTAATTCTAATGGATATGGGAAACCAGTGAAGTGACTGGCAGAGTCTGGCAGCAGATGTAAAATAAGTGGTAAAATATATGAGCCTACCACAGACATTTAAATGGATTGGAGTCTAGTAAGAAGAATTCTGATAAATATTTAGTTGCCTTAGTATATATGTGAAATAATCAGAGAGTAAAACAGGATTTAGGTTGTTTCTTCTAAGTTTCACACGTGCAATAAGTATGTGTTGCTAAATAATTGAATGTGGGAAGTGAAGAAGAGTGCTGGTGCAGAGTAATCCCAAATTTGTGATGTAGGTGTGATCAGGCAAATGTTGAGCGTGGAGCTCTATTTTTAACATGTTTATTTTTAGGCTGTTGGAGGCCACCCAGAAGGACATGTTCTATAGACAGATGGTGACATAAGTTAGTATTTCATTGGGGTATGGAGAAGCTACAGTATTGAGGAATGAAAGACATAGATGTGAGCAGAAAAAAAATGAAGAAAAGAGAAAAGATGATAATATACAACTTGTAGGTGGGTTATTGAAGGGTATGGTAGTAAAAGTGAGTTTTATGAGCATAGAGACGAAAGAGAGTAGGAGAAGTAAATATGCTAGCATTGTGATAGTGCAAAAAAATTAAAATAATAGTTACCTTTTCTACTGTTTCTACATGAAAAATTCCGCCAGCTGAACTTCAATGTAAACTTTATCACACTGAAACAGCTCATTTTGAAACAGTGAGCACATCTCTCCAAAGCTTTACAAGCACATTCTTTATAAACAAGTGGCTTAAATGTTACATAAAAGTTTATTTATTTGTTAAGTGGATGCAACCTGGACTACTGGGTGTTGTGAAGCTTAATAGAATGCACACACCTAGTTCCCACCTGGTTATCAGTTATTTTTATTATCTCTTTATTTAAATAATACCAACATTCTGTAGCACAGGAATAGAGTAAATCATCGGTATGAAAATACACAATTTGACAAAAAGATACAAAAGCAGCTGATGACCGTGCTCTTGAACTACCAATCATACATATGACACTTTGATAGAAAATGCTAGCCAGGGTTGAGAACTTGGAAACGTACAGACAAAAGTAGATGATGAAACAAAACGTGAATTAATTAAAAAGGTAAATCAAGGGCTTGACCTGGTAGCTAGGGAGTCTGGGAATTTGGTAGTATGTGTAAGTATGTATTATGAAGACAGATATTATACATTTCTAGTGTTGCTGTGGCATGTGTCAATGGATTTTAATTCAGAAAGATTGTTAAAGAAGTGGTGGAAAACTTGAAGGTCAGCAAAAAGTTTGGTACGAGAGTAAAGGGTTGACTAGTGATTATTAGCCTTATTAAATTCCAGCCTTGTAGATACAAGGTTTGTACTTAAACCCTACGTGCTGCAAATTTTGAAAAGTTATGACGCTATTAAATTAGCCCTGCTACGGGCAACGTGTGAGCTACAAAGCAAGGCCGTCCATGTCAACACGGAGAAAATGTACATGAGGAGTGACATCCTTTGAGACGATCTTGCAGGCTTCCCCACCTCATCAATTGCAGTACAAACACTACACTACACTATTCCCCCCTAATAAACCACTAAATCTAAACTAACCCCCCTCTACTCTAACCTATTAACCCCTACCTACCTAACACTACCTACCTTACCTCCTGGATCTTGTAGAATCAGGGGTCAGTGTTGTCATAACTCAAGTTGGCCACTAGTTGTGCCTACCAGGAGGGACTGTTATATACCTATAGCCGCCATCTTGGGGCTGGTATATCATCCACAGTTGGTGCCATATGGAGAGTAAGAGTTCTGGGTTTAGGAGACCCACTGTATATTGTGTTATGGGTTATAATATGTTAGTATTATATTGTATATTGTATTATGGAGTGATAGCTATGTTTTAATTAGTCAACCCTCCCCCATTGTATAAAATCTCAGTCAGCAGTTGGCCATATGGTCCTTAGTGTAAACAAAGGAGATAGCAGAACAAAGAGATTTGCCAGACTGCCAGGCACCGTAGGACAATGGTATAGTACAGGGTCTTCCAGCCTCAATACTAGGGCCATAGGCCAGGGCAGAGATGTTACTCTCTCCACCGCCAGAGATAGAATGAGCTTGTAGTCTCACCTAGTGGGCGGCCCCTGGGGAGGGGACTGATAGTTCCCAAGGATTAACCCTGTCACATGGGACAGAGGTAATTAGCTGCTTCTAAGGGCTACTCCATTGGTCCAGAGGGGGGTGAGGGTTTGACTAAAGGTAGCCACTCCCTATAATGTGTTGTGCAAGGTTTTAAATAAGCTGAACCAATTCAATAAAGTGTTCATAATTTTCATCAAGACATGGCGTGTAGATGTATTATTTACCCGGGGACATATGCTTGCAGTAAGATTCGTCAGACTTACTGTCAATATTGCTAAGTCTAACCCAAGGCTGAGACATGATGTTCCTGTAATCAAAGCTGCTTAAGGTCCAGAGTCACCCAAATACGGTCAACAGACCCCAGCCAGAGAGTGGGTCGTGACAATTGGTGGCAAGTGGTGAGAGACTCTGAGAAGGACCAGAAATGGAACAGCAGTATGAGGACATGTCCTCAGCAGAACTGAGAAAGGCGCAGAAACTAAAAGGAATTCTCTGGAAGAAAAGGGACCAACCAGCAGATGTGATAGCAGCCTTGAGAAGGTATGATGCAGAAGAGCTGGAACAAGAGGAGTTGGGTGAGGGGATAAGCACACTACCAAGGACCCCAAGATCTCAGCAGGAAGAAGGACAGCCAGATGATATCCTAAAGGAGGCAAGACGCAGGTTTAGTGAAGCCAGGGAGTTTTGCCCCGGGGAGATAACGCTGGAAGAGGCAATTAAAGGACTGAACCTAATAAGAGTGTCAAAGCTCAGCAAAGGCTTGGGGTCAACCCTGCAGAGATGCCAGTAAGAGTCAAACTGGCATATCAGAATTTTAAACAGTTCCAGGATGATAACGACAGCATTGACGGATTTATCCAAGAGTTTGAGCAACAAAGTAAGGTACAGGACATACCTGCTGAAGAATGGGCCAAGTTACTATTGACTAAGTTGACTGGAAAGGCCAGCGCAGCCTGTCGGGCCCTTCCTCCACATCTAGCCATGGATTACAACCATTTATGTACAGTGTTACTGGGCAGATATGCTGTAACCCCTGCAACTTTTTTGGCCAGATTTAGAGGCACTACCAAGGGGCCAGAGGACACTCATGTTGAGGTGATGTGTAAACTAAGGCGTGCCTGTTCTCAGTGGTGGTCTACACAAGGGGCCACCACAGCAGAACAAATTTTGGAGGTGGTGCTAATGGAGCAATTTTTTAAACTTTGAGCACCAGAATTGAGGGATTGGCTGCAGGATCAGAAGCCAGTACATAGGGACCAGGCAGCTAGTCTGGCCGACCATTTTGTTAGTACCAGAACTAAGAGAGTTCCCCAGATTACCAACTCTAATGGGCATACAGACCAGGGCTCAAGAGACTTGGGGACAACACGACAGGCCCCTATTGCACGCAGTGCGCCTAGCCATGTGCCCTGGGCACAGCCTCAGAACGCATATGGACAGCGGGGTATCAAGTCAGGACCCGTTCCCAGAGCACACCCAGAGCCCAGATTTCCCAATAGAGAGTGCTTCAAGTGCAACCAGCAGGGCCACATAGCAAGAGATTGTCCTCAGCTTCAGAGGCATCAGAGAGGACAGCCTGCAGTGAATTATCTGGGGGAATGGGATGCTGGAGCAGGACCTCCCAACGCAGCTCCCTGGGAGCCAGAAGCAGAGGGATGGTTCCATGGGATCCACACGGTGAGGAGAGCACAGAAGGACTCCGGGGAACAGCACAGACAACCAGTCTGAGTGTGGGGTCACAGGGCTGTGGGTTACCGTGACTCAGGATCCGTAGTCAGTGTAGTTCTACCTAAGTGGGTGCCCACCTCAGACTGCATACAGAGGCAAATGTGGGTTATGGTTGCTGGGGGAAAACAATTTTCCATTCCCATGGCTCGCATTCAATTGGACTGGGGCACTGGAAGTAAATCTACAGAGGTAGGAGTTATGGATAACCTGCCTGCGGATGTTTTGCTAGGGAACGATTTGGATCAGATGGTGAGCCAGTATGTACAGCCCTTAACAAGAGCTCAAACTAGAGCCAATGGATGCAGGATGAACCAGGACCCGATGGAATACCCAGAACCCAGGGTAAGTGACTTACTGGCTACGACATTGACCTTAGGCTGGGCAAAGGGGTAAGAACTTAGAATAGCATTGCAGGAAGATGAAACTTTAGCAGGGGTTAGGGACAGGGCCGCCCAGGGCAAATCAGTGGATGATCTAGATAGTTTTGTATCGGAACAGGGGTTGTTGTACAGAATCAAGGTGGCTGGGAAGGATGAGGTAGAAAGGGAACCACGAAAGCAGTTAGTGGTCCCACAACAGTATAGAGGCAAGGTATTACAAATAGCCCATGAGATTCCTCTGGGAGGGCATTTCGGGCAGAAGAAAACTCTGTGTAGGTTAGTAGAGGTATTTTTTTGGCCAGGATTAAATCAGGATGTAAAAGAGTACTGTCAATCCTGTGATGCATGCCAAAGGACCCAGCTGTTTAAAAAAAATAGCAGAGCTCCCCTACAGTCACTCCCTGTGATGGAGATACCATTTCAAAGGGTAGAAAGATTGTTGGGCCACTAGCTAGGGTTAGCAAGACCGGCAAGAAATGTATTCTCACCATGGTAGATTATGCCACCAGGTATCCTGAGGCGGTGGTTTTATCCACTATCTCAGCTCCTAAGGTGGCAGGGGCATTAATGACTATCTTTACAAGGACAGGGTTTCCTCAGGAAATTTTGTCTGACCGAGGGCCCCAATTTATGGCCAAAGTGACCGAACAGTTATGGTCCATGTGTGGCATAAGACACATTACAGCTTCCCCCTACCATCCCCAAACCAATGGCCTCTGTGAGCACTTCAATGGGACACTCAAACACATGACCTGTACTTTTACTGATCAGGAGCCAGACTGGGAACGATTGTTGCCTTGTCTGCTCTTTGCCTACCGAGAGGTACCTCAGGAATCTACAGGGTATTCCCCTTTTGAACTTCTATATGGTAGGCCTGTGAGAGGACCCTTGAGCGGGAGACGTGGGAAGGGGAGTATAGTCACCACCCTGTACCAGTGGCTACCTATGTATTAGCTTTCAGGGAAAATATGGCTAGGTTGGCTGGAATTGTGAGGAGCAATATACGTAAAGCGCAAGAGAGAGATAGGAGATACTACAAGGCAGGAACCAGTGACAGGGAACTGGAAGAGGGGATGGAGGTGCTCATGTAGGAACCTCAGCCCCAGGATAAGTTACAGTTTTTGTGGAAGGGACCTTATACAATTAGCAAAAAACTGGGCGACAAGTCATATGTGGTTATGGCAGATCCAGAGAGAGTGGTTACCAGGGTGGCCCACATTAATCGCTTAAAAGCATATGTAAAGCGAGCAGCTCATATGTTAGCCATTTGCAGGGAAACCAAAGGATAACCCAGAGGAAGGGCAGATACCAGACATGTTGCAAAAGGCAGAGCAGAAAACGCTAGATGAAGGCCTTCACCAGACCAAAAACCCAAGTACAGAGCAGCAGGAGCAGCTTTTATGCCAACTAACACCCTTCAAACCCTTATTTACTACTGACCCTGGGTGTACCCCCCTAGCAGCTCATGTAGTGGTGACAGGGGAATGTGCCCCATTAAAACAACAACCATACCGAGTCCCTGAAGCTGTTAGGGCAAGCATACAAGCAGAATTACGCAAGATGTTACAATTAGGGGTTATTGAAGAATCCAGTAGTCCATGGGCATCTCCTGTCGTATTAGTACCCCCCAAAAAAAAAAAAAAAACACGGAACAACTCGCTTCTGCATGGATTATCGTAGGCTGAATGATAAAACAAAATCGGATGTCTACCCTGTTCCACGAGTTGTTGGACCGGTTGGGTACTGCCAAGTATTTAACCACGCTGGATCTCTCCAAGGGATATTGGCAGATCCCTTTGGAAGAGTCAGCTAGGGAGAAGTCCGCATTTGTCACCCCCTTTGGACTATACCAATTTAAGGTAATGCCTTTTGGGATGAAAAATGCCCCTTCTACCTTCCAGCGACTGGTAGACAAATTGTTACATGGGCACCAGGAGTATGCTCAAGCTTACTTGGACGATATAGCCATCTTTAGTCAGACCTGGGAGGAGCATATAGAAGATATTGCTAGAATTATGCAGGCCATTAAGCAAGCCAAGTTGTCCATAAGACCAGATAAGTGCCAGTGGGCAAAGGCAGAGGTGCAGTACCTGGGTCACTGGGTAGGTAGTGGGAAGTTAAGGCCAGAACCAGCCAAAGTAGAGGGTATTGCAGCTTGGCCTATCCCTAAGACTAAAAAGCAGGTACTAGCTTTCTTGGGCATCACTGGGTATTACCGCAAGTTCATTCCTGATTTTAGCACTACAGCCAAGCCACTGACTGATTTGACCAAAAAGAAATTGCCCAGGGAAGTGACATGGACTCCTGCTTGTCAAACTGCATTCCAGAACCTCAAGGAAGCTCTGACTTGTTCCCCAGTATTGGCTGCCCCAGACTATAACCGACCCTTTGTGGTCCAGACAGATGCCTCCATGTATGGCATAGGGGTTGTGCTAAGCCAGACAGATGATCAAGGAGTGGAGCATCCTGTTGCGTATTTGAGCAGGAAATTGTTGCAGCGTGAAACGGCCTATGCTACTGTGGAGAAGGAATGTTTGGCCGTAGTTTGGGCTTTGCGCAAACTTCAACATTATTTATATGGACGACCATTCACTGTGACCACCGACCATAACCCCTTGTGCTGGCTGTCTAAGGTAGCCGGAGAAAATGGACGTTTGCTAAGATGGAGCCTGGCACTACAGACATTCAATTTCCAAATACAGCACCGTAGGGGTAAACTCCATCAAAATGCAGATAGATTATCACGCCAACTGGAGCTATGAGTATCAGCGTAGCTGAGAAAATCATGGACCCTTGATGTTCTCAGGCTACACTTGGGGGGGCAGTGGTCATAACTCAAGTTGGCCACTAGTTGTGCCTACCAGGAGGGACTGTTATATACCAATAGCCGCCATCTTGGGGCTGGTATATCATCCACAGTTGGTGCCATATGGAGAGTAAGAGTTCTGGGTTTATATTATACCTCTGATTCAGACTGTTTAATCCTCCTCCTTTGAGCCTCACAATATTGATAAATGCTATCACTTTCTAAGGGCATTGCACATGCACATAGCGATTTTAGCAACGGACTAGGAGCGTTAAAGAAGTAATTAGTAACTTAAATGAGGAAATCATTTTTTGGTTTAAATAGGGCAGTATTGTTCCTTAAACGCTAATGTTTCTTTCACAATGACATGCTAAGTAGTCATACATTGCTGCAAAAATCAAATTGAGCAGAAGGTTAAAGCGTCTTCTGAATTTTACTTACAATTCTGGAGAAACAAATATTTTGAACAAATAAAACAGCTTATGACAAGTAAACAAATGTCTTACAATGGTATGCATTTCTTAAAGGCATATATAAGTTTCCTGGGTTTCAAATGTTTGTTAACAAACAGACAGTGAGTGTTAGAAAATATGTGTTATATATAAAAGTTCAGTGTAGTTACAAACTTATAGGCAGGAAAGTAAAGTCCAGCTTTGCACACCCTGTGGGAGCTTACATAACCAAGTACACAGAGGAGAGCAGCCAGGTACAGAGTTTGACCTTTCTGATAGGGTCTAAATGAAGTGCTGCTACAGGGTGAAATCACATGGTTGGGCGGGGTCTGAGCATCATAGCTAAATCAGAGCACAAGAAGAGAGAAAGACTATACTGTTAATCCCAGGCTGCTTCAACACAGGAACCCAGCATTTGATATAAATGTTTCAGCTAACCTCTGCTTTCTCCTGATTGACCAAAACGAATTAAGAATTTTATGCTAATCTTGGCAGTGAATTTCAGGGGTGTTAACTAATAAAAGCTGCAGCTTGAAAACTGAAAATATGTAGCAAACATCAGGGTGAGTTTTTTGGCATTTTTCCATGCAAATTTTTTTTTAGCATACACTACAGATTCTCCTCTGTCAGATGCATTCTTAATCCAGGAACTTTGATATGCCTTTAAATGTATATGTAAGTTTCCTGGAATATGAATGCATCTGATAGAGAAGAATTAGTAGTGTATGCAAACATTTTTACATGAGAAAATACCAAAATAAACATTTAAACACTTACATTGAAGCCAGCAAAATGTCTTGTAATATCTAACAGTTGGAAATCAAGGTTAACCCACCCTTAGCCCAGGTTTAATTACCTCAAACTTAAAATGATTTTTTTTGGCCAATTAGGTTAGCCGAAACTTTTAAATTAACTCTGGAGTTTCTGTTTGTGCTGCAAAGCAGCCTGGGATATGTAGTGTATCACTGATATGTGATATGTATTGCTGCTGACATACAGTCAGGAAGCTGCAAGGAGATTGGCTGAGCAAGTAACAGCAGGTAAATAGTGGGTTAATATTGCTCGCCTGATGCTGCATGCTGATTGGGGGGGATCAGATGCCTATGTAGACACCTCGTGGAGGTATCAACATAATAATTAGAATGTTTTTTAGATATTAATAAAATACAATGTATTATGAGATGTTCGGTATACATATATGATGTGCATATAGGAGTGCAGAAATGTCTTAATCCAAGAAACTTTCATATCCCTTTAGGTAATGTTGAATCTTGTGCACACTTTTGCTCTATAGATATAAATTCAAATGTTATGCCAAATTATTGATCTGCAAATTAAGAAAGAAAAGTAACACTAGAATTGTATTATTTTATTACACTTAAAGAGTCACTGAAGTCATTAAAAGCCCCTGCACCATCATGTAGAGCTAAAATGAAACAGAAAATGAATAAAAACAATTTCCATTTGGAGTCTTTTTCATAGTTGGTTAGAAATGTTACCCTGATACCTTTTTAGGCACACACAGTCTTATTAAATTGTGATTCTGCAAATTTTAAAGGGCTCTATATAAGCACACAGCATATTTTGTTTACAGAGGTTTTCAGTTAGTGAAGATCTTGCTTTTGGTTAGAAGTTCACTAACTAAAAACTTCTGTAAAAAAATATGCTACTGTATGTGCTTATATAGAGCCCCATTCAATTGGCCGAATCGCAATTTAATAAGGCTGATTATGTTTATTTAACCTACCTCTATGCACCACAAAATTAACTGAGCTGAAGGTCACATTAAAATAAGTCCTGAATGGACCGTAAATTCCAAGCTTCCTCTAAATGCTGCAGCAATAAATTCAATTTGAGATTTTAATATTAATTTTTTGGTTGCAGCACTGAAAGTTTTATTGCCATTTGCAGGATATTTGTGATGTTTAGTCATTGCACAAACTGCAGACGGACTTCCTGCAAGGTGGCAGGTATTTGACGGAATAACTAGATTATATAGAAGTTGTTTTTTTTTCCACATTTCAGTGCTCTGTTTGATGATGTAGAGCAGTATTGATGAATCCTATTTCCTTTAATGAAAGCTGTGTTACATCACATTATCCCCTTGTTAAGTCTTAGTGAGCTCTACAAGCAAGCTGTCTGCGTAAATTTCTAAATCTATTCTTTCCCAGAATCGGCGAGTGACAAAGGCAAAAATGACACAATTTCAAAACATAAAATCTAATTTGTAAAGATTAGCACTATTTTGTTTAGAAGTCAGCAAATTCAACTCCAATTCCCCCATCATTCCTGTGTATTGTGCTTTTTTTAATTTGCATTATTATAGATTTTTTTTTATTGTAGATGTCAAAATATTCTAATCATTTATACTTTGTTGCACTGAATTCCCAACGCCTTGTGCTAAAAACACATAGGTCCTCTCCAGTGTTGATTCTATTATTGTCTTATATTTGACATTTATATCAACTGTATATTTTCTAAAGTTTATTTTTCATGAACCATTGAAGGAATGTTCTGTGTTACTAGCAAAATAATTAATACAATATATATTTAATTAACAGTGAGCATGTTAAGAACAAATCAATGTGTTTCATTATTGCTAAATGACCACAGAGGTCGATTTTTCTATATGTTCTTTTGAATAACTACGGCCTTTGATTAAATGCTCACTAAGCAAAATTTGCTAATCGAGTGTGAATTCAATCTAATTAGCATGCTATTACATTGCACACGTCTCACTAATTGTAACGCTTAATAATGACCCTTCTTCTCGAGAAACCTTCTCACTAATAAATTGTTCTTTAAACCCAACAAGCCAACCAGAAAACTGTAAATCAACATGTACACACTAAAAAACTAACACTTGAAACTAACATGAGCTTGCTTAACTAATATAAACACCAGCCCTAAATTTAAATAGAGATATATACACCCAGTTAACCCTTTAAAGCTTAAACTACATTACATTTTGGGGTCCCTTGGAACACAATTATGTATAGGAGTATATATGGACCATCATGGATACTAACACTATTCCCCATGGTGGTATGTCCTTAAGGACCACCAATCAGCATGGAGCTTGGTGTGGAGGACCCTACCTTTAGCTTCTAAACGTGTTCTGAAGGTTTTGGCAGCTAAAATTAAGGGAAGCAGAAATCACAGTGAATAAAATAATTCACTAGATTAAAATAGAAAAATAATTACATGAAAATGATAAAATATTTACATCACATGCCTCTTGAGCACAATATAGCCCTCTCTTCAGGACCATGGAAAAGGCCAAGATCCAAAACCACACTAGACATTTAAAAAAGCTTAAGCACGACAGAGCTCCTCCAATGATGAGCTTACTGCTAGGGATGATGCATTTGGACCTTGACCCTGTCTTTTATAGTGACTTTCTAGGATTCTGATTGTCTGAAATAACTGTCAGCCTATAAGATCAAAATATTTGAAAATTTTAGCAATTTAGTTAATATCAGAGAAGGCTACAGCGCTCTTATGTGATTGGTTAATTGATAGCCACTAAGATTAGATATACTCAGACAGCTTCCCATCATTTACTGGCTAATGGCTTAGCCAATTAGAGAAGGGTTATATTTCCATCTCTGACTGGCTGAGCCATTAGCTAATCAAATTATGGGTATATAGTCTTCTTTGATAAGGGTGTGATGGCCCACCATAGCCAACATGGGAAGTTAGAGGCTAGAGTGGGTCTAGGCACTGGCGTAGGAACGGAGGGGCACTGGGGGCGGATTGCCCCAGTTGCAACCTCCTGGGTGGCGGCATGAGATGCAGTGAGAACGCCGGTCAGTTGCTGCTGATGCCGCCCCGCGCGCATGTGTTTGTGTGTCTGTGTGAGTGCATGCGTCTGTGTCAGTGTGTGCCTCTTTGTGTGTCTGAGTGTGTGTGTAAGTCTGTGAGTGTGTGTCTGTGAGTGAGTGAGTGTGTCTGTGTGTATGTCTGTGATTGTATATTTGTGTGAGTGAGTGTGTGTGTGAATGTGTGTCTGTGTAAGTGTGTGTCTGTGAGTGAGTGTCTGTGAGTAAGTGTGTGCATGAGTGTGAGTGAGTTTGTGTCTGTGAGTGTCTGTAAGTGTGTGTGTGAGTGTGTCTGTGATTGTTTGTGTCTGAGTTAGTGTGTGTCTGCGAGTGTGTGTGTATGTGAGTGTGTGTGTCTGTGAGTGAGTGTCTGTGAGTGAGTGCGTGTCTATGAGTGTGTGTGTGTGTATGTGAGTGAGTGTGTGTTTGTGAGTGCATGTCTGGGTGTGTCTGTGAGTGTGTGTAAGTCTGTATGTGTCTGTGAGTGAGTGTGTGTCTGTGTGAGTGTGTCTGTAAGTCTGTGAGTGTATGTGTCTGTGTGCGCGCTATTACCACCATGGGCTGCCCATGAGTTTGACTGGGGTAGGGGGTGTCAATCTCCAGGGTAGCCCCAGGCAGCAAAAGCTCTAGCTACGCCACTGGGTCTAGGTAGTGCTAAAATATTAGAACCCCACTCCAAAGCACGCAAGCTGATGGCTTCTCCAGTTAGAGAGTGGGTCCCAGGAATCTTCAGAATTTTAATACAGTATTGGCTGAGGAGACCTATTCACAATCATAGTAATGTATTTATTTTTACAAGCACGAACTAGAGCTTTGAACAGAATTAGTAGGTGGTCAAGATAATGCCATAAACGTTAAAGGATTTTATTTTATTTACGTGGTATTAACATTTGAAGGATAATAAGTGTTTGAGCTGCCCTAATTTAGAAATATTGATAAATGTTTTAGAAATTTAGCTAAATATATTGCTTTGTATTGCTCTATTTAGTCAGATATAGCTTATTTAATATTTATTTTTTATAACATATTGAAGATAATAACTCATAATAGTAATGGTTTAAATTAATTATTAAAAAGGAAAAAAAAGCTATTAATTATTATACATTGTTATATGAGGCCATTTTTTTTACAAATCCATCTGGTAAAAAAAAAAAATGGTGTCCTTTGTCTTGAGTGTCATCACCTGCACAATAAAAACTAGACATGTTTTGTGCAGGTGACAAGACAATTACCTCAATGCCTTAATGGCAAACAAAATAATCAGAAAGGAATATTGACAGCTCGAATATTAGTTAATTGTATGAAATGTATTTTTTAATAATTCCTAAATTACTTGTTAATCTATAGTTTTAAATCATACTGTCTTTGGAACTATAACTCATAAAACAATTTTATTTAAAATGTGTAAATTTAAATATTGCTAACTAATATAGATATTATTCTGAAAAGTTATTAATTTTTAATAATATTAATTTCTGAAAAGTTATCAAGGGTTAAAAAGAGAATATTTTACTGGGTAGCTTAGAGAGACATGCAGATGTCAACCCTGCTGATGAATTGCAAACGTTATATGAATAAGACCGTATTATGTATTGAGTTCAAAAATTTTAATTAATGCGTAAAGTGCCATGTATTGAATTAAAGAAAACATAAATGGCAACAATGAGTGAAATAATGTATTTTCCTAACTGAATAAGCCTAATTTTGTGAAAATCACATGGTTCACATTTATATGTTTTCATTAAGTGCAGTTTTTTTGTTACTGCATATGTGATAATGTGTATTAATTTCTGTTAAAATAATCTATTGCAACATTGCATCTGCACAATAATTCGAATTTTTTCTTTCATGTAAAATACACTTGTAAGATGTCCTGAAGTAGCATTTTCCCATAATAATTATTTGTAACTAAATAGTTATGTACAATACACTTAACAATGGGAATCCAGATGTACAGAATCTTTCAGATGTAAAATAAAATGTTCATATCGCCCTTTTTTTTGTTAGCAGCTGCAACGAAAGTGTGGGTGCAATAGAATATCACCATGAATATTACAATGTATAAAATAAATTACATACGAGGGCTGTTGATTACCATATATACTCCACAACAAACTGTACAGATGCTCGTATAGTAAATGTTTCGCTTGAAGCAAAAAGAATGGAGAATGTTTACCAACATAAAAACTTGGAAGGATTTTCCAGTAGACTTAGAATATCACAATGATTAAAGTATTTTACATACTTGGAAGACCAATCATTATATTTGTGAGAAAAAAAAGAATACCGGTATATAAAACTGGGTTTTATTTCCAAATAAATATTCTGAATACAAACTTAAGGGGGAATCTATGTATACAATAAAAACTGTTACTCATGTTTTCTATTTATTGGTATTATACTGTACAAATAGAAGTTACAAGACATGATTGTTTTACTTCTTTTAGCATAAGCAGGTAAAAAATGTAAAATAGCCCCTTTTCATCTTGCAATTTACGAAAGCCTTTTCCTGGTCAAAAATACTGCTCAATACAACACATTGTAACCACTATCTAGGCAAATATTGGCCATGGTATGAGCATGTTAGATGTGACCAGCAATATGTGGCCCAGCATTAAAGGAGACTCACCTCTAGGAAGAATGCCTCAGCATAACCTCCTTGCATATTTTTATTTATTCAAGGTTAACATGTTTCTACACCTTGGGTGACCTCCTAAATCACTACAACACACCCACCACCACTTTCGCATCCATATAAGATTATTTCCTAGCCTTTCTTACTATCTTATAAGCCCCACTCCTTAATACATCGTCATCAGCATAGCATGGACTTGTATGACTTAGGAAACTTATTTTATAGGCATTATTAGGAATTCTGAGCAGGAAACCATTTATAACTTATTTTAGACATTCAAATGTGAACACAAATGTACTATATATTTACTGTACTTCTGTACGGTGGAGGCTTCTATCGCTCCTTTGCTCACTATAAATTTAATGATTGTTGTGGTAAACTACCTCCTTACAAAATCTACTACACAAGATAGGAACCGGCCTTACACTGATTAGAGGCAGTAACCTTGCAACAGTGCTGTCTGTGGGATGGTTTCCTGGCTTGAGCACTATCTACCCTGGGCTTTGTTTAACATTGTGTAGCTCTGGGCAACAGTAAAACATGGGTATGATCTTGAGCTAAAATGATACACATGACACTTTTATACAAAGTGCCTTGCATGACTGAGAGATTGCAAGCTTACAGACTAAAGGATTCATGAAACAAATAATTCCTTACAAACAAAAATGGATAAACTAGAAGAGTTTTAAAATAGTTCGGACAGCTGGGCACATACATTAAAATGATTGTTATTGTTATTATTATTAGTAGTAGCATTTATGCATTTAATACATTTTTAAACTTAACATTAAAATTTGACAAAGCACAGTTAAGCAGGAAAAGATGACGAAGCTCCCTTTTAGCTGAAAAATAAATAAATACTTTTTGACACTTCTGCTTGCAAAATCAAAGCACATCCACCATCATTGGTGTGACTATTTTAGAGAGCTAAAAATCTTTTTAACCAATTATTTGGGGTAAATACACTATGGGAGACTTTTTTCTTTTCTTTTTTGTTTACATTGATATTTTTCTTCCATACCAGGCTCTAAGAGAGACATAATATATTATTTGATCTAGTAATTATAGGATTATCAGATGCTCTGTTGTTGCCCAATGAATGTCAGCATATACATTTTCTTGTTGTATAAATACACTAAATGCCTTGAAGGGTCGCAATGGCAGCTTCAACAGTAGAAAATAGCCATCACAGCCATCAGCAGCGTACTGTATGGACTCTTACATTCTTGAGTAATTTAGGGTTATAGTTTTATGTCTATGTATTTTTCATGCTGTTTTCCTAAAATCGTTTCTCCCTTAAACATACAGGGCCTCATTCTATTAGCGGCCGCAGCCGTTGCGGGGCCGCAAGGACCGGCCGCAAGCTATTCGGCTATTCTATTCCCTTACGGCCGGAGGCTTCGGCAGGCTTGCCGCCGGTGCCTTGCTATCCCTTGCGGCCGCTCGTGCCGGAGGAAATCCTTTGATCTAAAACGGCCGCAAGAGTTTTGCAATTCAATTGCTCCGGGAAACCTTTCTGCAAGGCTAAAAGCGAGCCGCAGCTTACTTGCAGGAAAGAGGTCTCGCTAGCACCAATTAAGCACATAAAATAGCTCAAATAAAGCCATCCTGCACTTTGCGAAGACTATAAAGGGATTTTAGGTGTTAGAAAAAATAGCACATAATTATCCTGTACTCAAATCCGTAAAATATTTTATTTTTAATATCCGTAAAATATCCATGTAAAAAGTCCAGAGTGCTTGGAGCACCTCAGACACACCCACGCCGCAGCCGGAAAATAAACAGTTAATTTGAACTCGGGTTTGGGCAGATGTGCAAGCTTGAGAGTGGGTTCCTTTTAATCCTCATGTCCCCAATATGATCCCTAGCATTTACAGAGCTGTACAGTGCAGGCTTGAATTTATTTTTGCATTTTTAGATTTCAGAGCTTACGGCCGGTTCCAAGATATGCGGCCGACTGTAAAAGGAGATCCTTGCGGGGCCGTATAATAGAATCGCGAGTTAACTGAACCCCCGCAAGGAATCGCAGCCTTACGGCCGATTTACGGCCGCTAATAGAATGAGGCCCACAGTCTATATCAGCATGGGTGTAGGAGCCCAAAAAAACCCGGTGGGGATAATTCAACTCTACTCTTAGGACAGGAAGCAGGGTCAGATCTAACTTTTTTTTTTAATTCTCTTTGCCCCTGCCTATCCAATATAATTTTGTCTATATGCCAACTTATTATATATATATATATATATATATATATGTATATATATATATATATATATATATATATATATATATATATGTATATATATATATATATATATATATATATATATATATATATATATTTAATGGTCAAAGCATTAATGGTAAAGACATACTGCCCCGTAGCACCCTCTAGTGGCCAAAACTGGAAATTTATAATTAAGTTTAATTATGCTATTTTTTGTGCCCCCTATTTATTTAATCTGGGGGAGATTTGTCCCCCCAATCCCCCCATGTTCCTACGCCCCTGTATGTAAGTCTACCCAGTGTGTACTATGCAGTTTTCTCTAATTTAATTTAATTTTTTTATTTTATTAATATTTTAATAATCTCTTTCAACACTGATAGCTGAAAAAAAACTCATTTTACAAATGTTCTTTGATTTCCATTAATAACCTCTTTGAACTCAATTGTACACAGAGGACTATAAACTGTGTTATGAAATATTGCTGCTAAGTAAAATATATTAAATTCATTCTTTGGAATAAAATGAATAGAGATCATTGCTATTAATTTAAAAATTACAACCATATTCCAGAGACCTGTACAAAGGGTGAAAATTAATTTCTTTGAAAAGCAATAATTTATATAGCAAAAAAAGTTAAAAGTAAGTAGAAAAGTGAAATAAAAAAATGAGATAGTAATCTAATTTTTGGTAAGCATAAAAATAATTAGCAAGAAGTTGTAAAGTTTAGTTATACGGATATGTGACCATGAAACCAGTGTATGAAGGTCATTATGGAAACATCACATGCTTAGGTCATACTACCATTTGTTCCCCCACATATAGTAAAACTAAATTTTATGTAGGAGTCAAGCCATTATTCTTTTGCACATAGGTAGTTATATAGGGTCAGACACATGTATTTCATAGAGGCGGAAAATGGGTTACAATGTTTACTTCTTTGGAGAAGTGGATTTCTCTGTATTCACAAGTGAATTAACAAGTGCATTAATTAGGGACCCCTTTAAGTAATGTAATTAGTGAATCTGGTCCAGATATTTTAAGATAAAAAATACCCACTGTACACTCAGAAACTGTAGAGTGTGGTTGATGAGGTCTCATCGATAAGATCGAAATACCAAGACTAACCAGAAATTAAAATTGAGATAACATTTTTGTGGCAGTGCTGTTAAAATTCCAGTGAACAAATGTAAGATTTACTATATCTTTTGTTTTTTACCTTTTATAATAAAATTGTTGTTCACTGGTATTTAAAAAAATAAAATATATATAGTAAATGTAAGACCTCTTCTGGATCGCTACCTTGTCGTGGTGAAGGGGCTTGTGTACTTTGGTGAAGCTGTGAGCTATACCATGTAGGGTCAGCCAAGATGGGCAGGTCATGGCAGAGAGGTCAGACAAATTGCAGTCCACTGGAGAAGGAACTGGCAACCCACTCCAATATCTTAGCTAGGAAAACTTTATGGACAGGCACAACCAGAGACATAACAATATGGCACCAGAAGATGAGCCCCTCAGGTCAGAAGGTGCCTTCCACATTACTGAGGAAGAGCAGAGGGCAAGTACAACACCTGATCTAATGAAGTGGTTGGGCCAAAGCTGAAAGGACACCCAGCTGACGATGTGTCTAGAGGGGAAAGGAAAGTCTGATGCTGCAAATATCAATTCAGAATAGGAACCTAGAATGAACCAAGGCAAACTAGATGTGGTCAATAATAAAATGACAAGGTTAAACATTGATATCCTAGGAATTGGTGAACTTAAATGAACTGGAATGGGACATTTCACAGCAGACAACCACCAGATCTTCTACTGTGGTCAAGAATACCGCAGAAGAAATGGAGTAGTCATTCTAGTCAATCAAAGAGTTGCCAATAAATGACAGAATGATTTCAATTTGAATTCATGGCAAGCCATTTAATATCACAGTGATCCAAGTCTATGCTCCAACCACAGATGCTGAAGAGGCTGAAGTTGTCCAGTTCTACGAAGACATTCAACATGTCATAGATATAACACCAAGAAAATATGTTACTATCATCATAGGAGATTGGAATGCTAAAGCAGGGAACCAAAGGACACCTGGAATAACTGGCAAATTTGGCCTTTGAGTACAAAATGAAACAGGTCAGAGATAAGTAGAATTTGTCAAAAAAATTCTCTGGTCGTAGCAAACACCCTCTTCCAACAGCCTCCAAGACGACTCTACACATGGACATCACCTGATGGACAACATAGAAATCAGATTGACTATATACTTTGCAGCCAAAGATGGAGGAGCTCTATACAGTCAGCAAAAACAAGACCCGGAGCTCAGACCATGAGCTTCTTTTTACAGAGCTGACAATTAAATTGAAGAAAAATGGGAAAAACATCCGACCAGGTTGATGCAAAATAAATAATATCCCTTGTAAATATGCAGTGGAAGTAAATAATCGATTTAAGGGACTAGACATGGAAGATAGAATGCCTAAAGAACATTTGACCAAAGTTTGTAATATTGTCCAGGAAACAGCAACAAAGAATATCCCTAAAAGAAAGAAAAGTAAGAAGTCAAACTGGCTGTCTAATGAGTCTTTGAATGTAGCCCAGAAAAGTAGGAAAGCGAAAGGTAGTGGAGATAAGAAAAGATTTATCCAACTGAATGCAGAATTCCAGAGGATAGCAAGAAGAGACAAGGAGACCTTCTACAATAAGCTATGTAAAGAGATTGAAGAAGATAACCGAATGGGAAAGTCAAGAGATCTTTTCCAGGAAATTGGGAACCTATAAAGCACCTTTCATGCCAAAGTGGGAATGATAAAAGACAAAAATGGTAGGGACATAACAGAAAAAGATCAGATAATGAAGAGGTGGCAGGAATACACTGAAGATCTATACAGGAAGGATCTTAACAGAAGTGATGACCTCAATAATATGTCCAATGAGTTGGAGCCAGACATCTTGGAGAGTGAAGTGAGATGAGCCCTAGGATGTCTTGCTGATAATAAGGCTGCGGGAGGTACTGGAATCCCAATTGAACTATTCAAAATTCTACAGGATGATGCTGTGAAAGTGTTACTTGGCTTATGCCAACACATTTGGAAAACTCAACAATGGCCAATAGACAGGAAAAGGTCAGTTTAGATCCCAATCCCCAAAAAAGGCAGTGCCAAAGAGTGCTCCAATTATCGAACAATTGCACTCATTTCACATGCCAGCAAGGTAATGCTTAAGATTTTACAAGCTCGACTCCACCCATATATGGACCAGGAACAACCAGATGTTCAAGCCAGGTTCCGCAGAGGAAGAGGCACAAGAGATCAAATTGCCAAGTCCGCTGGATAATAGAGAAAGCAGGAGAATTAAAAAAAACATTTACTTTTGCTTCATAGTCTATTATAAAGCCTTTGACTATGTGGATCACAACAACATGTGTCATGCCCTTAAAGAGATGAGAGTGCCAGATCATCTCATCCCCTTCCTAAAGAATCTGTATGTCGACCAAGAAGCCACAGTCAGAACAGAACATGGTACATCAGAATGGTTCAAGATCGGAAAAGGAGTGCGACAAGGTTGTATATTGTCACCTTACTTATTCAATCTATATGCAGAATAGATCATGAGTATGGCTGGACTGGATCCAAAGCTGGAATCAATATTGCTGAAAGGAATATCAACAACCTCAGATACGCCGATAATACTACTCTGATTCCTGAAAGTGAGAAGGAACGAAAGGACTTATTGATGAGGGTAAAAGAAAAAAGTGCAAAAGTTGGCCTGCTGCCTAATGTTAAAAAGACAAAGATCATGGCAAATGGCAATCTCACTTCCTGGCAAATAGTCTTGGAAGAAGTGGAGGCAGTGAAAGATTTTATATTCCTTGGATCCAAGACCTCTGCAGATGGTAACTAGTCATGAAATTAAAAGACTTTTGCTTCTGGGGAGGAAAGCTATGGCGAGCTTGGACAAGCTAGTAAAAAGTAAAGATATTAAACTATCAACAAAGGTCTGCATAATTAGAACTATGGTATTCCCAGTAGTAACAGACGGATGTGAGAGCTGGACCATAAAGGAATCTGAGCGCTGTAGAATTGATGCATTTTTGTGGTGTTGGAGAAGACTCCCTTGGACTGCAAGAAGATCCATTGAACCAATACTTCAGGAAATCAAGACAAACTGTTCACTAGACGGTATGATCATGAGGCTGAGGCTCAAATATTTTGGCCATATTATGAGATGGCAGGATTACCTAGAAAAGACTCTGAAGCTGGGAAAGATTGAAGGCACCAGAAGAAGAGGAAGTCAGGGTCAGGGAAGGATAGATGAGGTCACTGAAGCAATTAACATGAACTTGATGAAGCTCAGAGGGGTAGTGACTGAGAGAAGTACCTGGCGTGCTGTGGTCCATAGATTCCAGGAGAGTCGGACGCAACAGAACGACTAAACAACAACAACATGTAAGACTGTAGCTTCTGTTAAAAAGGTGCAGTAAGTAATAGCAACAGGGTAGGGTAGATACCCTGTCTACTGAAATCACACAAGTTCAACAGAAAGTGACACAAACTTGTGGAAACATAGCAGCCCTGGCCTTCAATTTGGTATAAAAGACATGCTCTACAATTGTTTTAAGCAATGGATTTGGATAATTGTTCATAATGGATCAATCTGGTCTAAAAAAGAGCCCCTGAAATTATTGAAGCAATTCTATTCACCACCTTTTCCATATTTCAGGGACTAGTGTTAAGCTCATAAATGAAACTCACCTTAATGAAGACATTCTGTAAAGTATAATATGATTATCTGTTCTTCAACTGCACAAAAGAGCTGGTTGGACAAAAGAACAAAAGAACAGGGATGGGGCTTAGGATTTGTGATGTACTTTTTCAAATCATTTAAGCAGTCAGTTTTGTACGGTAACCTCCCATGTGGCACTCATTCTCCTATTTTGAAATGCAATTCATCAGATGTTATTCTCAGCTCTCTCTTTCTGCAACTATTATCTCTCACCCTTTTCATTACAGTGTAACTTCAGGATACCTGACAATCCACATGCTTCTCACCTTCATTAAATATCCTCCATTTGCCTTTTACAGTGGACTACGTTTGCAACTTACAGTGATGGTCACTCCATTGAACTTATTTTCTGATGTTTCTGTGATTTATTTTTGCTTTCTAAATGCCTCTTCCCTCTCTCTGACTCCTATCTAATAGTTACCAGCCTCAGCATCACCCACAGAAACCTGACATGTCACTACAACCTTTCCTCTGGAATATAACCACAAGATCACCATTTTCAGGCTTTGTTACAGACATTATAACGAAAAACTCAACATCCTAAATGTCTCTCACATTACTTATAAGAATCTGTGGAGAAAATCACATGCTCACTTTGACTTCCCTGATTTTTGGTATGGTTGCATGTATGAGATGGGGTATTTACAAATCTTCATGACAGCGCCTGTAATTATTGTTGCAAGTTGTCTACTCTGAATATGTGTGGAGGGTGTCCTAATGAGCCTCCAATTATGTTTGTTGACATTACTGGCAGTTGTAGATGCCACATTCTTGTTGTGTATATAGAATCTTCATGCGCATTCAAACTGTCCTCCCACCGCACCCAGGCCTGCTAAGTTTGCAAGATCCTCAGAGCACTTCCCTCCCTCCCTGCCCCTCACCCATCCGCCCCTAATCAGATTCAATTTATAGAGCCATGGAAATCACATGACTTTCCTGCTTTCCTCCTTGCAGATTATGTTATCTCACCACTAAGGGGTCAGACAACATATTACATACTAGAGCTTTTCACTTTGTATTCTTCCCCTATATAAGAATCTTTCACTTTCTTCCTGACCTGTGCTATTCCTTACCTGTTACTCTTCCACAAGTCTCTGCCCCTTTCATACCCTTTAGATTGTAAGTAGTGCGTTTCCAATCTTGTAGGGTGCTTTGGAAAAAAAAACCTCCCTGCAAAGATACTAAACTCAAAACAAGGCCCTTAATTTTTTTAATGTGTTAATATTGTATTTCCCTTGTTCTTATCCCCATGTACAGCACTACAGAATATGCTGACGCAATACAAATAAAAGCTAATAATAAAATATTGTATAAGGTAATACATTAGAAGCTTAATTAAAAAAATATGCTGCCATTTTTCAAGTGTAGTTCAAAAATATCATTTAAAATACCCCAAGTGGTCCTGTAAATGTTTAAGTTAGTGTGGTTATTTGCATTCTCTATTAATTATAATACAACAGGATAATCTATACACACGTTAATCTAGGGACTTTGAAAGTTAATATAATTTTATTAAAATTGTCTCTCCTACTGTGGTCCTAATCTGTTACATATGGACTCTGATAATAGTGTACATCTACAGTCAGCATAATTATGTTTTGTGATGATTGCGGGGTGTCTTCCCAAAACCACTGAATTCGCTTTGAAAATATCTGATGTGCGAAGGATTTATTATTTTTGTCTATTACCTTAAATCATGTATATCCCAAAACGAATATGGAACAAATAGCTGAAGAAGAAGCAGCAGCTACCAGATCTTAAGATAAAGCATAGATGATCAAAGATAGTTTTATTTGCAGCTTGTATTAGGAACTGTAAAACTTGAATTAAAGGTAAAAAGATTAAAGCGACAAGCTCGCCTACAGCAAAACTAAGTCTTAATTGTGTACTCTCGGGAATTGCGGAAGTGTCTTTTACATTATCATAAACTAGATGTGCGGCCTAATCAAAGCTAGTCCATTTGTCGGAAATTTATCTGGTGCTTGCGCCCATCCTTGAAGTTTATGAGTGACTTTCTAAAGCCTCAGGGAATTCATGTCCTACTGAGTTTGTCTGTTTCAGTGTAGTAAGCAAATGGACTCTTGTTTTAAGTGAGGAAAGCAATATTCCCTTATACTATTGATATGCATCTCATTACTTGCCTGAAAGAACCGTTGCATATAAATTTTATGATTCTTCCTTTAAAAAGGACATCCACAACAAAAGATTCTATAAAGTCTTTCTCGGAATCAATAAACTGCTGAATTTCCAAGAGCTGTAAAATATAATAACATAGAGCAATAGATGACGGGACTGGAGTCTTTTACAGATAAGTCAATGTTTAAACAAAGCCTATGACTTTATTAGAATTTCTCTATAGAAATCAATTGTGCTCCATTGAAAGCCTAAATTAGGTAACTCAGGCAAGTGATAAATTGGTTTTAAAAGCAATATAGTCCTAAAATACATTGAATATATACTTTCATAAATAAAATAAAACTTTAATAGTCACTGGGCTTTTCAAAATTGTCCTAGATGTCCCCTGTAAATACATTGTGCAAACAATGAGTAGAAAGAATACATTATAGACCTACATGACATCAGTTGTGTCTGATGCAATTGGTGTGTATTTCTTAATTGTATGTCTGTAGTAACCTCAAATATGTCACAAGGGCAGTTTCAGCATATCTTAAGATATACACAATAGATGAAATCACACTTGTCTGTAGTGCAGAACTAGCTAAGGTCCTTTCCCTCTTCACCTACGCAAAATCTACTCAGCTGCAATCCCACCGCCAACCGACATTTGGCCCTGCCGATTTTTATATAAGGCGTGCCGACAGAAGAGGCCTGGAGCTATGAGAGGCGCGCCTGAAGCCCTGGGGGGCCGAGTGCCCACGCCGAACATAGCGATGGCCTCACTGTCGACTCAGCGCCGTCGAGTTGCACCACATCAGAGGGGGGAATAGTCCATTGCCTTACATCAAACATGACGGCGCCCGAAAATTTACAGCGCCCTCTGCCGAATGGGAAGAGGGATAGATCCCTAGCTAAATATACTCTATAATAACTCTGACTGACAAAAAAACTATGTCACACTAGTAGCCTTACTAATAAAATCTGTCACAATGAGGTATAATTGAGAAGGCAAACTTATATATCCGTATTGATATGTATATATATATATATATATATATATATATATATATAAAATCGGAGTATTGGACAAACATATTCATAGGTTTCATGACGAGCTTTCGAGAGCGTTCCTCTCTTTGTCGAGTCAGACTCTTACATTAGTGCTCACTTTTCCCTCTTTTTGTCTGCCATATTTTGATATTCTTTGGCTACATGAGGTATATGAATACTTTCTACCCCGGTCACTTATATGTAATTAGTCCTTTCTAGCATAATATCTGTCTCTGGTGGAGACTTTCTATATCTCCTATGAGAGGTACTGTTTTGCCACTAGTTTTTTTTTTTTTTGCCACTAGTTTGTTTCATACATGGACTTTTTGGACAGTCTTTTGATAAGTTGGGAGATCATTTGCCTTCTCCAGAACAAATCTACCAAGATCCAGAAGCAGATTTACCACCTCGGGACTTTGTGAGCATTTACACGCTGATATACCTCATACAATAGGATTCGCTGGCGAAAGGCACATTAATGTCTGATTAATTAATTAAATAAACACTACCATACTGCAATATTTGGTGGCATGAGCTTATCTCCCCCATACCTTTTGTGTTTTTATCTTAAGATATGTATTGAAAGCCTTTATCTAAAAGATTTTAAAATTATTAGCATTCCAGCATTATTTAATTACATAATTCCACTAAAATATTTACTAAACTCCTTAGTTGCTCAAAGTGTATGGTTAAAATAGAGCTAAAAGTTGGGACAAAGGAACAACTATATATGTAGCAACCCTACATACTTATTGTAACCACTAACATGCTTCTTAGATGGTTATTATTTGATGTTAATATCTGTTTTCATAAGTTTACTATAAAACTAAAATATACACTGGAAGTAACACATAATACCAACACAACAAATACATCTTGCTATTTTCAAATTAAATCTAACTCCACCTCACCTGAAAATAAACATAAATCTTTAACTTTCAAAAACATTAACTAAGAACCCATCCTGATAAATGGTGCAGACTAAGGGCCTCATTCTATTATCAGCCGTAGGAGATGCGGGGCCGCAAGGACCGGCCGCAAGCTATTCGCCTATTCTATTCCCTTCCGGCCGGTGATTCCGGCAGGCTTGCGGCCGGCGCCTTGTTATCCCTTGCGGCTGCACGCGCCGGAGGAAAGCCTTTGATCTTAAACGGCAGCAAGAGTTTCGGCTGTAAGAAAATCCTGGTTGCTATTCAATTGCTCCGGGAACCCTCTCTGCAAGGCTAAAACCGAGCCGCAGCTTACTTGCAGCAAAAAGGTCCCGCAGGCACACAATTAGGCACATTTTAAAGCCATAATAAAGCCATCCTGCACTCTGAGGAGACTATAAAGTGATTGTAGATGTTAGCATTCATAGCACAACATTCCCCTACACTCAAATCCGTAAATATTTTTTTTTTAAAATTTATGTCACATATCCATGTAAAAAGTCCAGAGGGCTTGGAGCACCTCAGTAATGTAATCTCGGATTTGGGCTGATGTGGTGCAAGCTTGAGAGGGGGTTTCTATTAATCCTCATGTCCCCCATAATGATCCCTAGCATTTACAGAGCTTTACAGTGCCGTCTTGAATTTATTTTTGCATTTAAAGATTTCTGAGCTTACGGACGATTGCAAGATATACGGCCGTCCGTAAGGGGATATCCCTTGTGGCGCTGTATAATTGAATTGCAAGGTAACGGGAGCCCCGCAAGGAATCGCAGCTTTGCGGCTGATTTACGGCCGATAATAGAATGAGGGCCTAAGCATTTTAGGATCCAAGAGGTCTGCCAGGATCTGGGAAAGCAGCAAATTAAAATAACTTCATAGTACTGACTCCATGAATAGGAAAGGGAGGATGGACTGGAGCCTGTTTAAATATACATAGGTTAAACTGGTAGTCAGTAATTACTGTATGCCTCTAGTCACTATCCCAGCCTTTCACTGAATTTCTTTCAGAGGTGCGAGTGGGCTGACACTTCAGAGTAACCCTCATTATGAGAGTTCTCCAGACATGAGAAGAAAGTGGGCATGGACCAGGTGTTGAGTGAGAAGATAAATTACAGCAACCCATTGAACCAGGTACCTGACAAAGGATGATGACCTCTAATCTTATGAGAATTACAAATCTACTAAATTACAATCTCCTTATCATTAATGCAGCAGCAAAGGTATATTAGCATGCGTTAAGAAGGGTATAGGAGTAAGAGAAACAAGTACAGTAAACTCCCTGTTATCCGACACCCACGGGGACCACCTATTGCCGGATAAGGGTAGTTGCCGGTTGCCTGAGGTTCACTGTTTTCTGAAGCCTAATTAATCTTAAACCCCCTAAAAAAACGTAAACTATCTAGTAACCAGCTACTGCTATCTAATCTAAGTAATTAAAAGCTAAAAAAAACAACAGAAAAAAAGTTGACATTTTTAAAAAATAAGTTTGGATGCCAGTTGTGCAAGATAATGGTGATTAAGTGAGAGTTTTTGTCAATCGGGGAATGGAGGCAGGTGCTGGCTGCTTGAGAGTCCCGGTTGGTTGAGTACCGGATAATTGGGATTTTTCTGTATAATTCTGACATTAAATAAACCATTGGTAATAGTTCATTTGGAATGCAATTTTAACAATGTTAACAAATAAGACATTGTCGAGCTAAAAGGCTTAGAGAAGGTAATCAAAATAATTAGGGTAATGGAGACATCAAGGTTTGAAAAGAGGCTGACCAAATTATACGTATTTTCTCTAGAAAAGAATACTTACGAGGTTATATCATTATCTTAGATAAATACATGGGTCAGTATAAGGCTTCGTCAAGTGGACGTATCTTACCAAAAAGCTTACAGTTGACAAGAGGTGAACCTTCTAACCACTTGAAGTTTAGAAGAAAAACAATTTCACCTTAAAGAAAGAAAAGGGTTCTTCACAGTAAGAATGGTTAATCTGTGGAATTCTCTACCAGAGGAAGTGGTGACAGTGGATTTGATAGATAACTTTAAAAATAGGTTGGATATATTTTGATAAAAAAGAACATTCAAAGTCAGTTAATTAAAATAGGTAGGATATTGATTCAGGCTACAATGAGACTGGCAGTTTTTGGAAACAGGAAGACATCTTTTCATCTAATGAATGTATGAAAGGAGTATTTTGTGTGGCTTCTTCTGGCTCAATGGACAATTCACAAAATATAAACCTCTGGGAGATCTAAAAAGTTTGAACTTAATGGATTAAAAGACTTACTCAACCCAAATTACTATTATACTATGTATGGAAAGACAGGGTGAACTGATAGAAGATTGTTTTATGGTCAAAATTGAATGGTACCAAACTTGAATGAAGTCTGCTACAGATAAATATTCTTGGTATACATCAAAAGTGTATCTCCTATTTGAGGAGTGTTGTGTTTATCAGCATACGTCTATGAAACGCAACATATAGTCAGTTTTGCATGCTCTTTGAGAATAACCTACCGGTTTGCCGCTCAACGCGATACCGCCTCTATTTTTTTTTCAAGCACATAACTCCAAAGACGTTGGGAGGCCGCTAAAATACGCCAGTTGAATAGCAAATTAGCTTGTAACCTCACTTACAGCCTCCCTGCCTCCCCCTGAGGCAGGGAGTCAGTAATTGAGGTTGAAAGCTATTTTGAAATTCAGTTGGAGTCTTTTGGCAGCCTCCCAGCGGCTTCGGAGCTTCCGTCTTAAAAAAAAATGGAGGCAATTAAACCTGTAATTTTTTTCAAGCCCGCAAGGCTTGGAGCAATAGTGATTGAAAAACGGGTTTAAGCACAGCCAAGCCCGCAAATGAAGAGGAGGGCCAAAGAGACAAGGAAGGGAGAGGGGGGAAAAGAGACACTGGGGAGGGAGTGGGGGGAAAGAGACACTGGGGAGGGAGGAAGGGGAAAGAGACACAGGGGAGGGATAGGGCGGCAAACAGACTCATGGGAGGGAGAGAGGGAGAAGAGACAAAGGTAAGGGAGAGGGGGGTAAAGAGACACAGGGGTGAGAGGGGAGAGGAGACACAGGGGATGGAGAGCAAAGTTACGGGCTTTTGCATGCTTGCAGCACATGCCGCAGGCCTGTGATGAGCGCCAAAGGGGGGAGGCTCGCAATGGGCACCAAAGGGCAAGTGGCCAGTATTCTTTAAATCAGTGGCACTGAATATTTTTGATCTAAGGACCGAAAAGTTATTTTCCTATGCCATAGATTGTAAGTTTGTGAGTTTTCAATCTTGTAATGTGCTTTGGAAACAAACACAGTGTATGTTTGATATTAAGCTCAAAGACAGGCCCTCCATTCTTTTGCAATGTGTCCATATTGTTTTTGCCTTGTAGTTAATCCATGTATAGCGCTATAGAATAAGTTGAACGATACAAATAAAGAATAATAATTATTATAGGGACCTCCTCTGATATCCAGTATATTTTTAACAGATTGATATAACATGCTGTGTTTTAGTTCTGTACTGTTTGAAAAGAGCACATTGTAAATGCACTAATATGTTTGAAGTGTTAGGCTCTCCTCATACCACTTTATTCCTGCGAACTGGATAAGGTCTCAGAGATCAGTTACAGATTGTAAAACTTATAAAAACATTTATATTGATATAAATTATTTCCAAAGTTTATTTATGGTGACAGCAAATATAGATTTTAGATTTTTTTCTTCTATCTCAGTAATTTCCATTAGGTTGAATATTTCATTATTTTCAGCCAAAAAAAGTTTAAAAGTCTTTGTATAGAGGTTGTCAACAAAAAAAGTGTGAATTATAGAAGTATTGAAAAAGAAGCCGAAAAGAAGAAAAATGGTTGTCTTTGGTATGTCAGTTTTCATTCACACAATAGGCTGATGGCATTACCCTTTCCAATGATTTAACTTCTATTCTCTAAAAATCAAAGAGATGCTTTGCTTTTGTAGTGACATTTTATCCTTAGGGATTGTATTCAAGCTTCTTTTACACTTACTTGCTTTATTTATTTTATTACAATGTTAGTTCTAGCACAGATGTGAATTCCACAAGGACAGTAAGATGAAAGGCTAATATTTTTCTTTAAAGTTGCTTAAGAGTAAATGTTTTATTTATTGGTGTATCTGGCACAAAATATTGATATAATAAATAGCTATAAATCAGAACTTTATGCAGTACCCGAAAATTTAATTCATGATCTTTTTAATGATTCTCAATAATATGGGTCATGTAAGTGTTATATTTTATTAATGGGACAGAAACATGCATTGCATCCATATTGACCATGGAAGTATATGGTATAGTTAGTGCAGCCCTGGCATATGATTTTTGATTGCATATTCATTTGGAGACTCTCTTTTGAAGTCAAATGTAAATAGCTTTATATAAATGAGTATAAATGAAAGCCAATGTAGAGCTATTGCAACTTAGAGAAATTCAATTTAGCTTACAATCCTCACATTTTCTAAAGGTTTGTTTGTGTTTACTTTTCTACCATATTACGCTTTGAAAACTCATAAAAATATTGTTGATTAGTAAAATTGCTGGACACAATTCACACATTACCAACCTGTATACAAACTTAAAACCACTCTGAAAATTGCCACATATTCTATTAGGTGCTCACAATCACTAAAGGCCAGCAAAAGACGGAAATTATGGCTTAGAACTCCATTGGCTTTAGCACAGGTCGATAATAACGAGCTCTAAATAATTAAATTTACACATTCAATATTCTATTAGACCCGTAGCTCTAAAGTCTAGCCAGCAACTGAAAAAAGTATCAAGTTTCTGTCAGAAAAATTACGAGTTCTAAATATGACTCGCAAGGGGGCGTGGAAAGACATTAGAATTAATTGCACAACAAACCCACAAATATGCAATTAAAAAATATTTTTTTAAATGTTATTTCTGAATTTTATCAATCCTGGGACTCATGGGGTTAATACATATCATGAAACCCACATGGATTAGAACAGATGCTCTAATGCATTTTATAGAGTCCTTGATTGCAAATATTACTTTTTGGCACTAATTAATTTATAGCCTCCGATTGCAGATTACGTCTAACTTCCATGTTTTACTGATGTCATGATGGTCTCATTTACTATTGGCTCTGTTTAAGAAGTATATTACGGTCTTGCGTAAATATTATCAGATCATATGAGCACACCCTCTGAAATCAAACTTAAAAAGGAAGTGTTCACAAGCACAGTCTTGAGGTCGGAATTTGTGAGCTGGAGTCAATAGAATAAAAAAACACCCACAGCCAAATTTATAAGTTTGAGTCATTTGCGAGCAGATAATAGAATATGCTCCCTAATTATCCTTTATATTTCACTGCTCTCCCTACTGATACTGCCCTCTTGCCCCACTATTGACTACTTATCATGACACAAGCAACCTGAATGTAGCATCTGGCCCTACTGAACCCTGCTACCAGTGCTATTGCCCAAAAATAGTTGCAGCTTGCAAATCATATAGGCTGCAGTCTATCAAGTAGGCTGTTGTTTTTTAGTCATTCAGTCGCATCCAACTCTCCGTGACTCTATGGTGCACAGCATGAAAAGTATATCTCTCAGTCACTGCCCCTCTGAGCTCCATCAAGTTTCTGTTCATTGCTTCAGTGACCCAACATATCCATCTCGTCTCCTTCTTCTTGTGCCTTCAATATTTCCCAGCATCAGAGTTTTTTCTAGGAAATCCTGTTGTCTGATGATATGGCCAAAATATTTGAGCTTCAGCCTCATGATCATACCTTCTAGTGAACAGTTCGTCTTGATTTCATGAAGTACTGATTTATTGGATCTTCTTGCATTCCAAGGGCCTCTGAGTAGTTTTTGCCAACACCCCTATTCAAACGCGCTCAGACTTCTTTATGATCCAGCTCTCATATCCGTATGTTACTACTAGGAATACCATAGTTTTAACAATGCAGACCCTTGTTGATAGTTTAATATATTTACTGTTTACTAGCTTGTTCAAGCTTGCCATAGCTTTCCTCCCCAGAAGCAAACATCTTTTAATTTCATGACTACAGTCACCATCAGCAGAGATCTTGGATCCCGGGAAAATAAAATCTGTCACTGCCTCCACTTCTTGCCTGTCTATTTGCCAGGAACTGAGATTGCTGTTTACCATGATCTTCGTCTTTTTAACTTTGAGGAGTCTTTTAGCTCCTCCTCACTTTCAGCCATCAGTGTAGTATCATCAGCATATCTGAGGTTGTTGATATTTCCTCCAGCAATATTGATTCCAGCTTTGGAGTCATCCAGTCCAGTCTTACCCATGATGTACTCTGCGTATAAGTTGAATAAATAAGGTGACAATATACAACCTTGTTGCACTCCTTTTCCGATCTTAAACCATTCTGTTGTCCCATTTTAATTCTGACCATGGCTTCTTGGTCCACATATAGATTCTTCAGGAAGAGGATGAGATGATACTCCCATCTTTTTAAGAACTTTCCACATTTTGTTGTGATCCACACAGTCAAAGGCTTTAGAGATGTCAATGAAGCAGAAGTAAATGCTTTTCTAGGACTGTCTTGTTTTCTCTATTATCCATCGGACATTGGCAATTTCATCTCTTGTGCCCATTTCCTCTGCAGAACCCGGCTTAACCATCTGGTAATTCCCGGTCCATATATTGCCGGAGTCGAGTTTGTAGGATCTTAAGCATTACCTTGCTGGCATGTGAAATGCGTGCAATTGTTCGATAATTGAAGCAGTATTTGGCACTGCCTTTTTGGGGGAATGCTATGTAGACTGATCTTTTCCAGTCTATTGGCCATTGTTGAGTTTTCCAAATGTGTTGGCATAAGGCAAGCAACACTTTTACAGCACCATCCTGTAGAATTTGTAATAGTTCAATTGGGATTCCATCACCTCCTGCAGCATTATTATCAGCAATGCATCCAAGGACCCATCAAACTTCGCTCTCCAAGATGTCTGGCTCCAGCTTATTGGACAAACTATTGAGGTTATCACTGCTGTTAAGATCCTCCCTGTATAGATCTTCAGTGTATTCCTGCCACCTCTTCTTTATCTGATCCTCTTCTGTTAAGTCACTACCATTTCTGTCTTTGGCATGAAAGGTTCCTTTGAGGTCTCTGATTTTCTTGAAGAGAACTCTTGATTTACCCATTCTGTTATCTTTTTTAGGTATGAAGGCTTAAATCCCACATAATAAGTAAATACCAAACACTATTATTTAAACAAACATAATGTATTTTCTTGCTTAGACTAAACATTAGCAGTAACGATTCAAGGTATGTTTTTTTATGAAATCTCATAATCCACTACTGTCACATGAACTGTAGGCTGGAGCCCAAATAGTATTCTGTTATGTTTTTTTCATATTTACAATGCCGACTAAAACATTACAATACTGTCAGCGTCGTCGCTCATTGTCATTCTTATGGAAAATCTGATCTCATAGCTTAGCACAATTACAAAATGTACTACAGTCTCTATGTGTACTACAGATCAGTCAGAAGTACTTCTTTTAGTTTTTGATGATGTTTTTCCAGATTTGTTGTTGCTAGCCCCATCTTTCTACTAGCCAATCACACCTCATCTCGGACTACTTATTGCTGCTCCAGTTTTCTCTCAGTTCTTGTTGTCGGTTCCTGTGACTGAACGTGTTTCTGGTTGCTCCTGTATCTTCCTGCTCTTTTTGCAACAGTTCCTGTTTCCTTTTAGATTGATGTTTGCAACTGGCCCATATTGTTGCTAACCTCACTAAATTTCTGCCAGCTTTTGTGCCCCTAGACTACTTAATGTGGGATCCATCTAGTAGCACGTGCCTTTATCCAGGGCTGAAGGCTGCCCAAGATCAATATACATACTCCTAAAAAGATCCCATGTTAAATGGACTAGAGGCACCATGGTGGTATATTTTTTCTCTCTTTTTATAATAATTTATTGCCAATGGAGAATCAATGAGAAGAGTATACCAGACACAAAGATTTAATAGTGTTGAATGGTACAGGGTTTGATTGAAATTTTTGGTAAATTGGGTTATATTTAAATGTCACATTCCTTTTTTTATTATTGAAATTTAATAAATTATTTTTGAATTTTAGTAGTATTGTTTCATGTTTAAAGAAAAGTTTGCAGATATTCATCCATATATAAAAATAAACTAAGGCAGCACAATACCAAAGTTTTTGTTTTGGATTATGCAGATTTGGCGGGGAGCAAGTAGACTGCATTATGACACAGCTGCTTTGTTTTTTTTACAGTAGTTTTCAATATTAGCCTTTTTGTGTAGTGACATTACATTAGAAATTCTCCTATTATGGGGAACTAATTGGATGACTAAAAAGTCTGCTTCAAGATTGCCATCCTTCAACATCCTTAGACATACATTATCGGTACCCACATAAACTGTTCAAGAATGTATTTGAAAGTAATATGACATATAACTTGGTAACTAACATTGCTGTTTGCCATATTTAGCTGTCAATAAGACTTTCTGATCCACCCACAAACCAAGAATTTAAAGGATCACTGCAGTCCAAGAAAAAATACACTTGTTAGTTAAGTATGTACTAAGCTAAAAGCTGTATTATCCATGGACATAAAATATTGTTTTGGAAAATCACAATTTTTGAGAAGTAGAGTATTTCATTTTGCGTTTGTTACATCACGGAGTCTGTGTATTTTGGATAGAGAGCCTTTGTTAAGATAATCCGGCCCAGAAGTAGTGTCCTTTCTTCAGAAAATGCAATCATATCTAAGCAGGTAAACGCCCCTCTCCCACTCACAACTTTTACCTAGGATTCAACTAAGGCAAAGCAGTGGCGTCAAAATTATATTTTTCTAATGAAAAACTAGTTGTGTGGCTATTCTCTGCTTAATTATGCTCTTAGATAATAACAAATAGTTTTTTTTAATTGTTTAATGGCCCTTTAATTTTTTATTAATGTGAGATTATTGCTTTAATTAATCACCTGAAACTGAGTATGTTAGTTTTTACTGTGCAGGTGGGCAAGACAAAGGACTACATGCCTCAGAGGCTCATTATAAGCTTTAGTTTTAAACTTGTATTATTACGATACTAGTAACTTGCCCGTTATGAATGCTTGTGACATATTTTATGTTCAATTATCTGTGCTGTCTCTCTAGGTGTTGTCTCTGTGCACTCTCTCCTGCTCTCTGTGAGCACTCTCTCTCTATATGCGCTCTCTCTCTGTCTCTATATGAGCTGTCACTCTCGCTCTGCTCCATCTCACTCTCAGTGCACTCTCTGTGTGTATATGTACACTTTTTCTGAGTCCTCTCTGCATTCTGTGAGCTCACTGTCTAGCTCCCTCCCCTCTCTCCCCTCTCTCCCTTTCTTTCTCTCCTTCCCTTTTTCTCCTTCCCTCTTTCTCCTTCCCTCTATCTCACTCCCTCTCTTTCTTCCTCCCTCTCTCTCTTTCTCCCTCTCTGCTTGCCTCCCTCCTGTCTCTTTCTCCACTCCATCTCTCTCCCCTTCCTCTGTTTCTCCCCTCCTTCTCTCCTTTTTCCCTGCCCTCTCTTTCTGCCTCCTCTCTCTCTTTCCATCTCTCTTCCCCTCCTTTTCGCTGTTCCTCTCTCTCTCTCTCTCTCTTCCTCTCTAGCTTTCTCTCCCTCTCTTCCCCTCCTTTTCTCTGTCCCTCTCTCTCTCTTCCTCCCTCTCTCTCTTTCTCCCTCTCTGCTTGCCTCCCTCCTGTCTCTTTCTCCACTCCATCTCTCTCCCCTTCCTCTGTTTCCCCCCCTCCCTCTCTCCTTTTTCCCTGCCCTCTCTTTCTGCCTCCTCTCTCTCTTTCCATCTCTCTTCCCCTCCTTTTCTCTGTCCCTCTCTCTCTCTCTCTCTCTCTCTCTCTCTCTCTCTCTCTCTCTCTCTCTCTTCCTCTCTAGCTTTCTCTCCCTCTCTTCCCCTCCTTTTCTCTGTCCCTCTCTCTCTCTCTCTCTTCCTCTTGAGCTTTCTCTCCCTCTCCTCCCTCCCTCTGTCCCACCCCCTCTCCCCCTCCCTCTCTCTCAACCTCCTCTCTCTCCCCTCCCTCTCTCTCTCTCTGCCTCCTCCTCCCTCTGCCTCCCCCCTCTCTCTCTGTCTCCTCTTTACCTTTTCTCTCCTCCTCAGTCTCTCCCTTTTCCCATCTCTCTCCCTTCTCTCTCTCTCTCACCCTCTCTCTCTCCCTTCTCCTTCCCTCCTTTCCAGTGCCTTGGCTGTGGCGCACATGCGCTCTACGCACGACGCAAGGCTGTGCCGTGTTGGCTCAGATCGGGACCAACTGTGCATGCGCAACTGCATCGAGCATGCGCTATTGCACAATTCTACAGGAGTTTATTGATAGTAGTTGTGAATAATGCGTGCGCAGAGTGCATCTTGCAGGTGTTACTCATAACTGTAAACTATTATAGGTGATATCCAGAAAGTCCGACCAGTTTTAATTTCTCCTTGACTAATATTTTGGTGTTTTCTTTTGTATTTTTCTGTTTTTAATGTTTTCATTCTAAATTTCTTTGGTTGTTGCTTTGAAAACATGTTAACAGTATTTAGTTCAAAACAGAATATATTGCACTAGATTCAATTCCCCACACCCAGGCCCTCATTCAATTGCGATTTAGCCAATTGAATAGGGCTCTATATAAGCATAATGAGCATATTTATTTTACAGAAGTTTTTAGTTAGTGAACCTCTATCCAAAAACAAGGTCTTCACTAACTAAAAACTTCTGTAAAAATAATATGCTATGTGCTTAAATAGAGCCCTATTCAATTAGCCAAATCGCAATTGAATGAGGCTCCCACTATACTTAGGGCCTCATTCAAATGCAATATGGCCAATTGAATAGGGCTCTATATAAGCACAGAGCATTTGTATTTTACAGAAGTTTTTAGTTAGTGAAGAACTTGCTTTTGGTTCCCTAACTAAAAACTTCTGTAAGAAAACATTTGCTATGTGCTTATATAGAGCCCTAGGGCCTCATTCAATTGCAATTTGCCCAAATGAATCGGACCCTAAATAAGCACATAACATATATTTTTTAAATAAGTTTTTAGTTAGTGAAAACCTTTCTTTTGGATAGATGCTTGCTAACAAAAAACTTCTTTCAAAAATATATGTAATGTGCTTATTTAGACCCCTATTCAATTGGCCAAGTTGCAATTGAATGAGGGCCCTAGTCAATTGGCCAAATCGCATTTGAATGAGGCCCTTAGCGAGGGCTGTGATGTAGTTCCCTAAAGGCTTCTGTGTCTATTTCCAATAGGAAAGTTGACAGTGCAGCCTCAGTGAAGCACTTCATAGCCTGTGGTAAGCTTAGTGAATCTACTCCAATAATATTCCAGCAACTGAGTCTATTCGAACTGGCAGTAAGACAAGAAATTTGAATTATATTCTATCCAATGTTTTTTTTTTTTTTTTCATAAAGACAAATATAGTTTATTATTTCATAATTTTTGTTCTTTAACAAGTCTTTTTCTTGTATTCTCACACACATATATATGAGTACAGAAAATAAATAGTACATTTGTAAGTTCATTTGAATGTCTAAAAATAAGTAAATAAACTTACTTCCTGCTCAAGTTTCCCAGCAATACAGTCACTGCACTACCCTCGGAGACACTAGTGGGGTCATGCAAATGAGACCATGATGTACTCTCACTCTTTTAAACCAAAACCACTATATACATGGCTCATTTTAAGCCTACATGTGCTGTATTACATAACTTTAAGCACAGCACAGGATGGATTATGCACAAGCCAGGAGACCTACCCACAGACCGCAATGTTTTTTGTTTTATTTTTATTGACAGTTCTGTTTTTATTTTTTATTTTTTTTACAGTTTAGTCATTGATTACATTTTTTCTGCAATATTGCTAGGTCAAGCTTTATCATTAGAACATCATTTAGGTATGCAAAAAAGAGGAGAACAATAGGTTGAATTAGGCTAAATTAAAAACAATCTATCTTTTCCTACAAAACCCTAGTAAAACACCTATTATTGTCCCTTTATTTTGCCTTCCTACTACCTACCCTTTATTCTAATGATAAAATCCTATAAAACTCTTTTTCTAAAAAATAAAAAAGATAAAAAATATAAAAAATATATTTTTAAATTATAAAATCTGTTCCAAGTTTGCAACTTCCATTTCTGTTTCGCATTCTCTTATCCTAATTGTTTTCTCTCTCCCCAATAATAAATATACAATAAACTAAAAGCATATTTTATGTAGTCCCTGGATAATAAAATATTTTTTGCTTTCCATAAAACTTATTTAAAACAATTTCTATTTAACCAATTAAAAAAAAAAACTCTCTTTCCATATGCATAGCATCCTCCCATATTAAGTAGTTTCAGGATTTAAAAAGATGAAGGACCCTATTCAATTCCCAGCCCGCTGATTACATTATACAGGCCATAAGTCTGCGGGCTTAAATCTGCTACATTTACAAAGCGATTCAATTGAACAAGCTTACAATTTACAAGCTGAAAGCCGAAACCATGCAATCATAAGTAGCATTTCAGAGCATGATCACGATCAACTAAGTAAGGCCGTAATTACCAATTTAGAAACAACCAATAGTAAATGAGGCCATCATCATAACATCATTAAAATATGGAGGTTATACGTCAATTAATTAGCATTTAGAAGTTTGTATGCGAACAGATTCACAATCCGACAATGTATAAAATAATAAAAATTAATGAAGAAATGTTCTAATCCATGTGTGTGGCTTGATATGTATTAACTCCTTGATTCCTGAGATTGATATACAGAAATGAAACATAAAAAACAATATTTGTTATTGCAGATTTGCAAGGTTTAGACTGTTATTCAATTAATTCTAATGTCTTCCATGAATTTCTCTGTCTTTTAAAGTGCAGTATTGATTTTTTATTTGCATTTACAGTGCAATGATCAGGTGTTTAACCCCCTTGTGAGTCCTATCTTGTACTCGTAGGAATTTTTCTATATTTGCCATTTACAGGTGTGAAAACCATGGAGGGCTAGAGTAATTGTTGCAATTGAGTAGTGATTGGTGATTGTAACATTTACGGGTTTGAAAGATCAAAGGCTTAGATGGGTCGGAGTTGCAATTTTTACAACAGCAGAGATTTTCAGCCTGTAACCCGCAAATCGTTTGCAGGTAGCTAAAAGACGCCAATTGAATAGCAAATTAGTTTATGAGCTACGTTATGGGCTCCAGTAACCAGCAACTGCTTAATTGAATAGGGGCCTACTTTAAAAGAGGTCCACATATTACCCATACCTTTTGAGACTGCCAGCAGTTCGAACACACATGTAGTGGAGTCTCATCAGTATTACATTCTGCTCTAGGGCACTTCGCCGGGGTGGCCAAACCTCATCTATGTCGGAACTCTCTTGTAGGTAAATAATTTGTAGTGGCTTCCCAAGCCAGATCCTTCTGGCTGTTACTCAATAAACAATTAGATAGATTCCACCAAATTTGTTTTGAAACCTCACTATTAAAATGTACCACCAATGAAACTGTTTCATTTAATCTAACAGATTTATAAATATTCTTATGATTGTTTTTTATCTCCACACTAAATTTTCGTAAATTGTATTATCTTTTTTTTTAATTTTTATTAATATAATATTGTGGAGGGTTAACAGCACATGGCTTCTTTAAAACTGATCCAAACCCATCCTCCCATTTTTACAAAATAAAAATATAGCAGCATATTCAATAAAATAACTAGATATACATTCAATTTACATAATGCTACTCTTTTGAATCTTTCTATTTTGGAACCCCATATAAATATAAAAATTTTCTTATAATATGCTTTAGCAATAAAATAGGAGGAAATTAAATCATGGAAGTATACAAAATTAAAGGTTAAATAACTTGCTTTATAAATACAATTTTCCCTTCTAGTGTGAGTTTTCTAAAACTCCATAGATTTATTTTTTTCTTTATTTTCTTCTAAATCTTCCCAATTAATATTATTTTTCATATCTTTTGTGAAATAAACACCTACAATTTTATTTTAACTCTTTTCATTTGGGAATTTAATATTTTAAATCATTTTTCATTCACCAAATAACAAACATTCACATTTTGCTTTTGCTTCTTTTCCACTGCCACCAGGCACAATGATTCCTTGAAGTACTTCACCTTTTTTTTTTTTTTTATTTAATTTAAAAAAGGTTCTATACAACAAATAAATAAAATCGGGGAAAGGGGACAACCTTGTTTTACTCCAGCATTTATACTAATCAATTAAGTCATAAAACCATTCACACTAACACTACTCATCCCTTATACACACTTTGAATTTGTTTCAATATTCTCTCTGGCACACCCATGCTTTCAAAAAATCTTATTCAAAGCTTTTTCAAAATCGAAAAATTAATTAAAGCTAATTCTTGTTTTCTATCTAAAATATAATAAATAATATCCATTATAGCACAGAGATTTGGGCTGATATTTTTACCATTTCCACACCGGGTAGATTTAGAGGAGACCTTCTCAATTAAATTTAAATATAAATCTTTTTAAAAAAACTCCCAGAATCTAGTATAAAATTAAATTTGTAATCCATCATTTCCGAGTATCTTTCCCTTTAAAAAATGTTTAATTTAATTGTATTTAAAGCTACTCTCTACAATTTCTTTACCTTTGGTATTACAAGAAGATTCTAACCTATCTAAAAAGTATTCCTTTAAAAAATCATCATTTTTAAAAATAAATAAAATAAGTCAGAACAAAATTTTAAAATGCTCTGGTTTATTTAATTTAGTTCTGTCTCTCCCCCTATGTTTTCAATAATATCTTTCTTATTTCTTATGTTTTTAAGCTTTTGACTTTGTACAATGCCTGTAAGTGGAAATTTTGTCCAATTTTTATAAAAAAAATATGTTGTTTTTTGTTTTATCTTATCACACTATAAAATAATATATTCTTCATTTCTAGAATACATATATTGTGTATATTGTTTTTTTAAATCCTCTCTAATTTCTTTCTTTTCTAATAGCAATGAATTAATTTAATCTAAAATATTTATAAATATTCTTATGATTTTTATTTAAATTTCCACACAAAAATTTTATAAATTGTATTATCTTTTTATTTTTTCTAAAATAATATAATATTTTGGAGGGTTAACAGCACATTGCTTCTTTAAAACCCATCCAAACCCAGGTCCAACACCAACTCCAAAGTCTCCTTGAGCAAAACGCCCTGCCATTATGGCAGCGCAGATTGCAACTCATTTATCTTTGCGGTGCACTGTCCCAAAAGCAGCAAGCAGCTTAATATGTTACACACTGATGCTACAAGGACAAGCATGTGCTGTGCTTAGAATGCCTTCTAATAAAACTACAAGTGATCTTGCCAAAAGGCAAGAAGCCCTCCACCGTACAGAGTACAGTAATACAGAAAATGAATAATACATTTGTAATTTCATTTGAATGTCTAAAAAATAAGTTAATAACTTATTTCCTGCTCAGGTTTCTCACAAACACAGTCATTGCACTGCACTCTGAGACACTGGGCAGGGACATGCAAATGAGACCACAATGTACTCTCACTCTTTTAATCTAAAACCACTATATACATGGCTCATTTTAGGCATATGCTCACTGTATCACACAACATTAAGCACAGCACAATATGGTTTATTCACAAATAGAAATATAATGAATAATGAGGTAAAAGGACTGTCATTCCTTACTTTTCTTTCAATTGAGAATGTATTTCTGCTAAATATGTAGATCCCACATGTTTTCCAAGCCTCTTCCTGATGGTGAAGAGCCCATCTGGTGAGTTCAGTGCCATCTTAAATGTTTTCACTAACCCTGCTATGTTGCAAATAAATATGGTAGCCTTCACTCTATTCCAGCAGGGTGACAATGGTTTCCTTAATTTCATTAAATTAATGTTGCGGTAACATTGCCAATAATATAATAGCCTCCATTCAATGCCAAGTCCGTAATTACCTTCATACATGACGCATGTCTGTGGATTACAAATGTGTTACAATTCCGGATGTATTCAATTGACTCAATCTCCCAATTACAGGACTAAAGCCTAATAGCCTTATTAAATTGCGATTCTGTAAATTTAAAAGGGCTCTATTTAAGCACACAGCATATTTTATTTACAGAAGTTTGTAGTTAGTGAAGACCTTGCTTTTGGATAGAAGTTCACTAACTAAAAACTTGTGTAACAAAAAATGCTGTGTGCTTAAATAGAGCCCTTTTGATTTGCCAAATTGCAATTAAATAAGGCTGTAAATCCGTAAACCACGAACCCGTACGTAGCAATTCAGGGCATGATCATGATCACTTAAGCAAGCCTGTAAGTTACAATTTAGACAGAGCCAGTAGTAAATGAGACTGTCATCATGACGTCAGTAAAACCTGGAGTTTAGACTACTACTATCAATTAGGGTTTAGAAGTCTGATATGCGATCGTACACGTAATCCAGGAATGTAGAAATCAATAAAAATGAATGAAGAAACTGTTCTAGTCAATGTGGGTTCCATGATATGTATTAACTCCTTGATTCCTGGGATTTATGTAACGCGCAAAATAAAACTTTAAAAATATATTTTTTCTTGCATATTTGCAAGCTTGAAACTGTGCAATTAATTCTAATGCCTTTTATTACTTTCCCAGTATTTTAAAGTGCAGTAGTGTGTTTATAATTGCTTTTAGTGTTACAAACGGATGTTTAACCCGCGTACGAGTCCAATCTAGTACTCTATGGCTCTATATAAGCACAAAGGCTATTTTTTTTTACATAAGATTTTAGTTAGTGAACTTCTATCCAAAAGCAAGGTCTTCACTAACTAAAAACTTTTGTAAAAAAATATACTATGTGCTTATATACAGCCCTATTCAATAGGCCAAATCGCATTTGAATGAGGCCCTTGGACTGTAGTACAGCTGTTGCTATTGTTTGCATCCTTGATTAATGTACTGAAGTTTAGACTCCAGTGTATCTAAAGATGCAGAATCAAGAAGCATAACTTGTTGCCCCACCCCTTCACATCCAGCCCTCTTATAGCGACAGGAGGGGTATAGGAACACGGAATACAATTTTACAGTAAGGAAAATATTAAAGTTTTGTTTTCAAACATTAAACGCTTAATCTTATAAATACTTTGTAAAGATATTTTTTTTATTGTAACTCTACAATGGTTCTTTAAGCATTTCAAATTACATGTTTCAAACTCCATTGTTTCAAAATACAACACATATTACCTGTATTTATTACATTATATTAAATTAGCTAAATTGTTAGTATCTGGTATATTTATTTTTCTCAGCAGATAAAAGGGCCCCTATGGTAAAACACAGATAATCTATTCAACGGTGTAATTTCCATTGCTCATGAATAGAATCTGAACCCCTAGCTGTGACAAAATTATGTATATCTTTTTGTAGATAATACACCAAAAGTGAGTACAGCCCAAACCCCTTAATTATATTATTTTCTCAAACACTGTAAACTACCAGCGTGAATGAAAACTTTTAAATGTTCATCTTTCAAAGTAAAATATTATTTTTACAAAATAATAATAAAGTATTAATAATATAAAACGATTAGTATTTAATATATAAATAAGATAGGGTTTATCTGTTAGAGGAATTATAAAATAAAGTATTTTTAATTTATTTTGTTTTTTTACTATTATTAAAAAAACATTTCTTAAACTGTATAAGTTAAATGGAATAAAAGTAAAAATATCTTCTAGATAATGGGCTGCAAAAATATTTTTTCTGAAGAAAATGTAAAATTCCTGTAGGTCCTGACAGACCAGTAGAAGATTTCATAGAAATATATTGTTATATGACCCATCTTGCCTAATCAAAGCTTTCCATCAAAGTTAGCATTTTAAATCAGGGAAGAAAACATTCAGAGGTCACTACTGAGGACAGTTTTTATATGAATATTTTTGGACTGAATCTGGGACTTTATGCTCCTAGCCCTCCACTACATCATATTGAACTCCTCTTATTATCTGTAATGGTTTTTGTTGCGTCTGATATTTTTTCCCTATGTGACAAACCCTGGCTACGTATAAGCAAGTTCCTATGTGTAACAGACTGTGGGAGCCATTTGATAGCTACTTAATGGTCACTTAATTGACTACAACTTGGACTAAATCACTGTAAAGACATTTTAAAAATATGTTGAATTCTTGAAATGCATGAATTTTTCACTGAAAATCCAATAAAATAAAAACTTTGATTGTGTGTACACGTTAGTTGAAATGCTGCTTAAATCCTCAAGCCTAGGGTGTGCTAATAGGCTATTGCAACCAATCATGTCTGAGAGGTGTTTCCCTCATCCAAGTCAATGGTAAAATTATATTACCAGTTTGAAGGGAATGTTGTGGTTCTTCTTAATTTGACAATATCTCTGCCAAATAAATGTTGCAGGCCACCAAACTGTATACACTAATCTCATACACCTGGGAACACTTAAATAGAATTCATGCTTAGAACCTAATAATAAACTGTTATAATTCACACTCTCTATATGTGTTTAAGGTATTGACATGGCACTTATTGTGATATGTATTACAACAATAATTAATAGTATTTCCATATCACATTCATACTGGTATTATAATATTGTGCTTACATTACTTATATGAACTCTTCATATATATACTTTTTACATTTATCAAAGATGTAATGAGTTTATTTTTTCTTCCTGGCAGAAAATAAAGGATCTGCTCTCTTGCCTCTCTGGAATTTCAGCTATGCTTTCAGACAGCATCTTCTTTGAGATCATAAATCACGTTCATCCCTAACCAACAGCCTGTTTATTTCTCTGTGTGTTACTGATCCCACTTCCCCACTACTTGCAAGTACACTGAACTGCTCTGCAGTAGAATGGTGGGAGATAAAGTATCAACCAACAAAATATTTAATCCTAACCACATCTATCAGTGCAGTTATAGAACACTGGTATTCACCTAATACAGGAAACGGCAGCTCTGTGTTAATTTATCAGTGCAGTGTGACCTAAGCCATAGCCAAGTTTATTTTCTTTCCTATAATGATGAGTTTATATGATATTTAAAGGTCCACCATATATGTTCTGCACCATTAAACAGAAGATGAATAAAGTGACAATGCTGAAGCAATATACAAATATAACTAAACTAGCGACTTGCCCATCAAAAATGACGGCATTAAAATTTGAAGCCAGGCAATCCTGTTTACCACACAATGGGAGCCTTTTGGCCCTCTGACCTCCTTCGGTGCTCATTGTGAGCCTCTCCCCTCATGTACTTCAACTTTTCTGCTTTGCAATGATCACCTTCAGCGCTCATTGTGAGCCCCACGATGAGTGCCAAAGGTGGTCATTGTGAACCTTTCCTCCTGCTCATTACAGGGTTAATTAACCTGCAAGTTTTGTGCTTGGGAATGCCATGTGTCTCTTTCCAGCATCTCCCCCCTGTCCCTTCCCTATGTGTTTCTCCTCTGTGTGTCTGCTGAATCATTCCAATGCTTTTGTTGTCAAAGTCCCATGTGCCTGGCGTTGTTCGTGCAAGTGTTAGTGTCTTTGCCGTCGTGTATTTTCTTAGTTCCGCGTATTTTTCAGCGTTCTATATTTTTCCGAGGTTGGAATGTGCTTAGCCTTGTTTTCTTTTCATTTTAAATTTTTTTTAAGTTTTTTGTCGGCCTTTTTTTTTCTTGCTTAGTCAATTTTTGAGTGACGAAACACGGCAAATTGGGCTTAAATTTGTTTGCAACCTCACTCCCAGTAGTCCTGGCTCTCCCCATGTGCTGTGTGTGAATGTGTTTTAATTTATTTTTTATTTTTTAAATTGCTTTTCGTGTTTTTCGATTTCCGCCGTTCGACCGTTACATTTGTATTTTTCCTAGGTTGGATTTTTTTTGGTGCAAGTGTTAATGTCTTTGACATAGTGTATTTTCTAAGACCCACGTGCCTTCCATTGTTTATGTAAGTGTTACTGTGTGTGGCGTCGTGCATTTTCCAAGATCTGCGCGCCTAGCATTGCAGAGCCTAGTTTTCATACAGTTTCAGATTTTTTTGCGTTTTTCGTCCCACATTTTTTATCTCATTTAGCCGATTTACGAGTGACGAAACATGGCAAATTTGGCTTAAATTCGCTTGCAACCTCACTCCCAGATGTCCTGGCAATTCCCCTGTACTGTGTGGAAGTGTGGTTTAATTTTTTTTTGTCGTTTTTCGTGTTTTTCGATTTACGTGGTTTGGCCGTTACATTCGTTATTTCTTTTGCCCCCTGTGACGAAGTGCCCTTCGCCACTTTGTCTTGGAGAGGACTGTTTGCCAGCCTCCTGCCCTGCGACTATGGACCGGCCTTTAAATACTTTATTTTCCTATGCAGAAAGACTTTGGTTCCATGGCCATTGAACTGTATGTATGTGGTCTGAGCGCCATTCAGTAATAATGTGTGCTCAGACCTAAGCTATCTGCAGATATGTTCTGGGTTATAAAATGTTGTTATTATATCTGTAAAAATATTGTATTGTGTGGTATGCAGTCAAATATCTTTGGTCTCATACACTTGGTCAGGAGTTGCCCATCTGCCTATTAATAGTATCAGCTAAACCACACAAGAGATAGCAGAACAAAAGGGTTTTAGCAGACAAGATGGCACCATGAACAATGGGGGTAGGGACTCTTGAATAATGAGATGACCTGGGGTTTCCCCATACTCCCAGCAGGGGAATAAGTGAGCTAGAGATGTTACTCTCTCCACCGCCAGAGGTAGAATGAGCAGTTAGCCACGCCTAGTGGGCGGCTCCTGGGGGAGGGGACTCCTGGCTCCCACGCCTTAACTCTGTCTGATTGGCCAGAGGTAATTAGGGGTTGACCAAAGGTAGTCACTGCCCCTACTGTGTATGTGAAGTGTTTAAAAATGTGTTTTGTAATTAATAAAGGAGAGAGTTCTTTGACCCTTCAAAACGTAGCCTCGTCTCGTTCTTGGAGGGGATTGCTATATCATACTGTGGATTGCTATGCGCTGCATACTCCCTGGGAGCTTTAAGCTACGGCGGTTGTGGAGTCTGTGGTAGTGTGGTGTCCGGTGCGGTGCTTGTAGGCCTCGACGCAAACTAGGACGCGTCCATCAATGGTGGTACCCGGTCGGGGTGCCAGTAGATCCATTACACCCCTGATATTCAGAGGTTGGATTTTTTTTTACAAGTCCTGTGTTTCTCAAGTGCTTGCAGCATGGCGAACCTCGCAGGACCGCTTTCAGGGCTCATTTCAGCCGAAGACCCGCGTGTTTCTATGCCTCAACTGCTCGCCTCGCTTTGTGAGGCTCGCAGGAGCGCCTTCAATGCTATACAAACAATAACTAAAAATGCCAATATCTAAGTTAATTCTTGATCAATTTTAAAAATTGAAACAATATTAATATTTTATTTGTGATTTGCTACTGAGAAATGGTGATATTTCCCTTTCTTAAATGATCTAAACTTGTACAATATTTATAATGATGAAATAGCAAACCATAGCAGACACAATAATGTGTATTATTTAGTAGCAAATCTACAGATTTTCAGGTTTTTTTTTTTGTTACTGTTTGAACACTAGAACACGTTTTAAATCGTTTCTGATTTGCAACTTTAGTTGAATTACTTTTGTGTTAGTTTGTATAAAATTTAAAAAATATATAATTTTGTTACTGTAAATAGTATATTTGAGTTTTGTACAAGGTAGTAAATTATACCACAACAGCAAATGTTGACACTGTATAAATGTATGTTATATGTATTTTCTGTCTTTTTCATTTTTTTTCTTTGTCGATGACATATCATTAAAATACTTACCTTGATCTTTATTTGTTTTTCTGTCTTTCTGGGTATCTTTATTTATTTATTTTATGTTTGCAACCATTGAAACTGCATTTTACTTTTTGTATGACACGTCATTAAAATACAATAAAATGCCTCAAATTTCTTGAGCAATATGAATATCATTTGTTTCCTTAGCTTTGTTATGACAATTCTTTCCCTAAGAATTTATTTCCCAATCATTGCATTGATGGATAGATTTCCATATGGGCATGTTGCCATTGTGGTAGTTGTGCTCAAATTGGGGAGGTAGACCTGAATTCACCTTCTCATTTTGACAAATTGACGCACCTTGACCTAGGGAGATTACTGCCATTCACCTCAACAAGGTGACAAATTAACTCACATTGACCTGCAGAGTTAGACAGCTATTCCCCACATTCCTATGACAAATTAACACCTTGGGCAAGTTTACCTTTTAGAGAGTGATACATGTCAGGATATAACAAGTTGGAAATTTGAGCAGCGTCTCATATATTGGTACTTTTCAGAAATGAGTGTTATGGATTTTAATGGCCTGCAAGGCTTAAAAATGACATGAAGCTGAACATTCCTCTTTCCTGATTCTTTCAAAAATCAATGGTCAACTACCAAAAGTTATTGTAAAATAATATAATAAATATTCTAAAAAGTACTTATTTAAGAAGCATTGCTCTCACTTAAAGCTTGGGGCATCACAAAAGATCTTCAGTTATACCAAATAACCTACTAGTATTCTATAAACAGTACAGTAGAAGAAAATACTCTAAATTTGTGAGTATCATAGCTGGTGTGTCTTAGAGTTCCACGGGATTCCATTGTATCTCTTAAATTATTTTGATTTTTACATGCTTCCAGTGTATTATATAATAAGACAACCATGTCTAGGCTGTCATTGGTACGCTGATGATACAGTACACACATTCATCTATCATTTAAACTAAACAGTAATGATCCAGTGTCAAATTGCAGATTCTCAGGCTAAGTTATTGGGTTCCTGGAGAAGTTGTAGAAATTTCTTATTAAAAAATGTAATGCCTTCCCTCTAAATAAAACAGCATAAACTTTATTTTTTCAGTACATCATTTTATACAGGATTGCCTAAATTAGCAGTGGGAACTTAGACAACCACAAGTTTCACACTTTCTGACCCTTTGAATTACCCCCACGTAGGCTAGGACTGGCTCCAAGGACGCAACAGCAATCTGTCTAATCTCCAGCTAGAGGTCCGAGGGGTCTACAGCCCAGCTACAGCCCAGCTATCAGCACAGTAGGAGTTGATAAGTTACTGTGAGCCCTGGAGCCAGAATGTCTAGTTAATCGGTTGGTGCTAACCCAAGTAGAGGAATATTCTTATTAGCTTAATGCAATATTTGCAACCAAAACACAAGTGGTAAATTATTCAAAAGGTACTTATGGCAATTATTATACTCATTTGATTCAACTGGCTATGTGGCTAATGTCCATCAGGGTCCAGTATCCAAACCCAAAAGTCCAAGTGTCATGGGGTTTGTGACATCCAGAGTGACGGGTTAATGATTGACATGGATTTATTTCAAGATTATCTTCCTGACATTGAAAAGTCTAAACAAACAGGATCTCAGCTATCTAAAATTTCTATGGTCCCCTACACTCTGACATGTGCTGTGAAGAAAACAGGGGAAAGGATTGGAATCCTTGGTTTAGAGCTGAAGCTCTTCTAGTCAGACTCTGACACTGCCACCAGGATTCTTTCTTTAGACGGGCTGAAGAATTCCTACAGAATCTGGTACTTCAGGTTCCAGGAGAGTAATGCTCTTGATAGAAGACCTATAACACTTGGAAAATTATATTTAGAGGACAGACAGCCCTAGAAATGTTTCTTTCAGAGATTTACTTTATTAACTCACATTTTCACACGAAAACAACTGGGAATCACTCCTTTACCGTATCCAATCACCACAGTCTACCATGTAGCTCTATTTCCCCTCCACTCAATCCAATTAGGGACTTCCCATCTGGGACATAAATATGTCAAACCCCAGATGCCATAGCAATCCCCTTGGAGAGCTGATGCCTTGAAGTCTACAAGTATAAATGGATTTCCCTTTCCCACAGATCCAAATAATTTCTTTTCACAAATACAAGACATTCTCTTTCATCCACAGTGAGTATTGCTCATCAGATAAATAAGTCCTTTACAATCCAGGGCAATTATGGATGTCTACATCAAAAAGGACAGAGGTCTCTCCTGGCCCATAATCATGTGATTATCCATTAACAAAGACTCCAGGCAAACTTGGTCCCTCTTGTGCAAGTTTCATGAATGCACTAAGGAGACAAATATCAATATTTAAAAAAATGATTGTGTGGAATATCATTCTGGGCAAAAGGAAAGACTAACATAATGTATGGCCCATCTGTAAATGTCTAAACCAGGATAAGCATGGGGCAATGCTATTATCTAATAGGAACTACATCCCCGGGAGTTATCGGTGGTGTTTCCCTAGTTTGAGATATGGTCATGTTTAGGTTTAAAATACAGGATTTCCTCTGGGGGTTCTAATAACATATGTGGTGTGGAATTCCTAGCTTAGATGGTGCAGCAAAATGGGGAGTTCGCAAACTGCCTAAGGAACATCCCCCAGACTTTATGTCTCTGCAAAGGTGATTAGCAGATGCCTCCTGCCAAGTACAGAGGAGCAGGAAAGGACATTCCTAATATGGGGCTAGGGTCTGCCCGCTCCCTAGGGTGAAGTGCTGGGACTGGGTTGGGGATAAATACACTGTACCTCATGAACAAAGCTTTTTGTTCAGTTTACACATACAATAGGATTGTAAATGGTTTATTCTTGGTATGTAATAATTCAACACATGGTAATTATTGCAACAGGCCCTATCCGAATCTTTGCTCCTAATGACTGGAAGTATTGCAGCTGTCCTGTTTTCCTGCGCTTCAATGGGTTTGGTGGAGGGGTTATGCTATGCTGGGTCCATTCCTGCTAAACAGGGTTTTTTCAAAGAACCCTATGACTTACGGGGTGAGATTGATTTAAGATCTTTCTCAGCCCAATATAAACTGTAGGATCATAACATCTCCTCATAACAGCTGAAGAGTCTCCATCATTGGATAAATTCAAAAAGAAGTTTAAGGTGTATGTATTTATCTAAACCTTTGGGTTACAGAACATCGGAGATAAAATTGTAAAACACTTTGAATCCAACTAATAGATAATACCTACCGTATATACATTGCTGTCATTGTTGTTATTACTATAACCCCTGATTTCAAAACATTATTAGTCCATGTATATGTGCAGTCCCCTTCTGGATAACTACCTTGTGGTGGTGAAGGGACTTGTGTATACCTCAATGAAACTGTGATCTATACCATGTAAGGTCATCCAAGAAGGTCATAATAGACAGGTCAGACAAATCACAATCCACTGGAGAAGGACTGGCAACCCAATCCAGTATATTTTCCAAGGAAACTTTTTAGATGAGCACAACCATACACAATATGTGCTTGGCATGCTGTGGTCCATAAGGTCACAGAAAGTCTGACACATCTGACTGACTAAACAACAATATGTGCAATATTGTGTTAGACTTGCCATAGCCTTTACATTTGCATTAAGATACTAATTAGATACTTGATAGCTTGTGTCTGAAGAGGATAAAGTGCTATAATTCAAGATGTGGTGCATTATCCTAGAATAAGACTCAATGATGTTTTTTTTATTTTTTATATAGTTTGTTTCTGAATAGGTGCAATGTGCCACTGCCACTTCACAGCAGAGGAGAGGTAACAGGAAAGGGATCGAAGACTAGTTATAATAAGCATGATGGCTGGGTGACTGATAATCCAATATTAGGATATTAATTTGTAGGTCCATGCCTCCATATTGAAATACTAACCAGAGCCGACTGTTCTCAGTTTCCCTGTGTTTTCCAGGACCAGAAAGGCCAAGCATGAAATATGGAAGGATATTTCCAGGTGTATATTTTCTGTTGGAGATTTAGCTTAATGTTTATCTCAGGCATGCTAGAATTGCTTTACTGTGTGCACACTACATCCACAGGAAGGCTTCCAGTTATCTACTACTGCTTTTCTCTAAAATAATACTTAACATTTTAGTTCCCGACCCTTGTACTTTCATTCCTTTTTTTCTGCAAGGTACTTCTAAAATGAACTATTTTATTTTTTTATTTTCATATATGTTAAGGTATATATTATATCACCCTCTAAGCTATATTTTTGGTACATTCACTACATACATACTGGAAAACAAAATAGCTGCCCTAAAATTGTTATCTGAACTACACATTAATTAAAAATGTAAAATAAATGTTTATCCTAGGAAAGTAAAAATAATGTTTTATGTCTGGTCTATAGTTTTCTGACAGTCTTAGAAGATGTAGTCTTGAAGATGTTAAGGTTATTATTATGTATCTCCTATCCTATTGTGCCTATAAATCCCCATGAGTTCTAGCTGACATGGAGAGTTAGATGAAACATATTGTCTTAACATTTTCATCCAGTCTCTGGGTGACAGGCGCTTTTTTATTTTATTTTTATTACAATACAAATGAGAAAGAGATGAGGAAAAGCAAAACAACTCACATGCCTATTACATACCTTGTATATCAATGCAAATAAAGAATAAATAGAGCTGTTACACTTTCATCAAGTAGCCTATATATTAGCAATTTGGCTATATAATGCACACAAAAGAAGACGATAATAAAGAAGCAGATATGTGGAGAGTAAACACATACTTATTTATTATGTAAAATTTTATTTTTTACACAAGCATTGATTGATGTTTGACCACTCTTTTTTTGTAGCTGTTTGAAATAACATATAAGTAATGCTAGACAATGAAAAGGCAATTCAAATGTCAGAAATTAAACCATGCTTGAGACAGAAGTATAGATTAGTTGCCCATCCAATGTATATGCAAGAAAGTAAAAGCCCATTTATGGTTGGAGATTTGGCTGCATAATTACAAGACTAGAAGGGGGTTTAATTAATATATATTTACATTCAACTTCCGTAGGTTTCAGTACCAAATCAATCTCTGCTCTCCAGACTTTTCTCCTACCCTACTAATACATGTCAAAGTCAAAATCATAAGCTGATATTATAGTACATTTTTTGCTCTGGACACTACAATAAACCAATTAACATGAACGTCATCTATGAGAAGTGTTAACCATATTGATTCTGTCCTGTTCAAACAGCGTTCCCGGAATATGTTGAGGATGTGTAATACAACAAGGCATGCTTCACTGTGAACACAATCTTTAAGCAAAAAGTACTATCACTAAATGTAATAGTTGTGCCATGCTGATATAACATCTCACTTGTATATGGGTGGTTACCAAGGCCAGAGAGATTACACTGTTCACATTACCTTTAAACACTTGCACATTGATCCTGATTTGTTTGTGGATGACATGAAATACATTAATCCGCTTTCATACTGTTAACAGGATGAAATGCACCAAATATGCATATATAACTACTGCTACTGGTTTGGATTAGCAGATCCTAACGGGACTGTGCAACTCTACAGCCGGGACACTATTCATTGTAATTGAAAGTCACACCAGTCATGTTCATTGGTGAAAAGATATGTAGTCACATATTACATGCCAGATCCATCTGCAGTGGTGAATGACACTGATCGAATGCCTGTTGGGAACTGGGTTGAGTGTTTACTCACATGATAGTATTGTACTGCTCTCATGGTTGTGAGATTAGGCTATTAACACCTACAGAGACAAGAACAAGATATCAATCATAACAATATTCTGATTAACTACAACACCTCATCTCAAGGTCAATCAACATTGAACATCAATTGTTGAAATGTTAAACATAACCAGACATGTACACACCCTGTTGTCAGCCAATAGTATGTCAACATCTATACCAATCAATATTCAGTGAGGGGTGATCAAGAGGAAGACTTTGTGCTTGGTCCTAAGAACTCCTCTTACGCAGCACTGGGCCCCTTCCTTCCGTCCCTGCGTACCGTCTCCATCTTCCACGTCTAGGTGGTGTTTGAGCATGGGCTGCAACTACATAGGGTGGCTGGGGATCAATTTGAGATGGTGGTGACGCCGCAGTCTCAGGTGGCAGTTGTGAAACCGATAGCTGGAGAGGTATGAGCTGGCATTCTTCTAATTGGATGAGTTGTTGTCTGTCCCGAATCGCCTGTTCCTCATGTCTCTCTATCCTTTGGTTGTGCCTCCACACCTCAGAATGGAGCGATCTGTTGTTCGCCAGGAGGGAGTGTGTGAGCCGAACCTGCCTTCTGAGCAATTGGAACCTATCAGTCTGTTGTTTCTTCCGTGTCACATCCTCCCTCAAAGTCAAGGGCGCTGGTGTTGACAACATTGGGGCTGATGTTGATGGCATTGGGGCTGGTGTTGACAGCATTGGTGCGGAGGTGATAGCATTGGGGCCGGAGGTGGCGGCAGGAGTGCTGGTGGTGTTGGCTGCAGGGCCTGAGGTGACGGCAGCAGGGTTTGAGGTGTTGGCAGCAGGCCCTGAGTTGTCAGCAGGAGGGCTGGAGTGTTAGGCCATGTTGGGGGAACCCATTGTGTGGGAGGCTATGTTGGGGGAGCCCATTGTGTGGGAGGCCATGTTTGGGGAGCCCATTGTGTGGGAGGCCATGTTGGGGGATCCCATTGTGTGGGAAGCCATGTTGGGGGACCCCATTGTCTGGGAGAGGTTGTGGCCTGCCATGGCTGCAATGTTGTCCATGTCCAAGACATGCCCAGTGGAAGGGGCTGGAACAGCTGTGCATGGCTAAATGATACACTTTGAGGGCCTGGGCAGTGAATCCCACTTCTTCCTCCTGGGTACTGAAATGGAAGAAAAAATATATTTGAGTAGGTTTCCCTACACAGTTGACAGCTATTTTTTCCATATCCTTGACATCATGTTCACCTGTGATTGACTGTGGAGCTTTTGTTACACAGATGAACCAATGCCTGCATAATGAGCACTGTGAATCATGGCTCATATGAATATGTCTACGGCAGGTGCGGTGTGCATCTGTGTGTGCCATCTGCATGTGCATCACACACGTGCCCTGCTGGATCTGTTGTGCAGTGTGAGAGAATGACCAAACTATCACATGTTTCCTGCAATGGTTGTTAATATGCAGCTGAGACATGGTCCAGGTTAGGACCGTATATGACACGGACATGTAGTCCTACAGTATTGGCCAGACATTTCATTGATACAAATTTTTAAAATAATATGTTTGCTACCAGGATTTACATGGTTCTTCAGTCATAACCACAGGCCTTACAGTGCTAGTATGTCAGCTATCTATGTGTGTGCAGGGTATATGAGCCAGAATAATTATAGGGGGATACAACTCAGAGAAAAAGCTTAATTATACATACACACAAACATCATGATATTGATATTGATGATATTTGTCCACCCCATCCCCCACCCCATCCCGCTCAGTTCATACACCAATGTGTGTGGTGTGATATGATACTCACATTGCATGGTTCTTGACACACCCTTGTCCACCTGTCCTGGTAGGCCCACTACTGCCGCTGGCTCAATCCACTCCTTCAGGGTCTACTCCCATCTACAGTATGTGATGTTGGCCCACCACCAGTTGCACATGCAGCTCTTGCCTCCTCTGCCATCTTCCTCTTTACCTTCAGCCGGCTGTCATCATATCTGTGTCTGACAGACTTTAAATCCCTGTTTGCAACCCCTAATGCCCCAACAGTTGAAGCTATCTGACTCCAGTCCTCTGCCTTCTGGCTAGGCCTCGCATCTCTCCCACCATGTATGATTCTATAGTGTGCACAGATTTACCTGAGGAGGATGTCCATCTCCTCTAGGCTATAATTGCAGGCCCTGTAATTTGCCACAGCCTCTCGCCCTTCCAACTGTGCCTGGGGTTCCTGGCCTCTCTGTTCTCTCCCTGGGGCAGGTCCCTCATCCCCATTACCCCCCCCCCCCCGAGATCAGGCCCCTAACCCTCTGCCCCTGCTCCTTGTGTGCCTACATCTCCTCCACCTGTAACTCCCCTCCCTGACATGGCTCTCCCTTTCTCCATATCTCTACCTCTCATCCTCTCTTTCTCTCCTCACTCTCTTCCTCTCCTCACTCTACTTCTCTCCTCACTCTCCCCCTCCAGTGTTCCTCTTTCTCTCCTCCTCACTTTCTTCCTCCCCTTCTCAAGCCTCCTTTGATTTACTAAATAAATATAAGGATGAATAAATATAATATATGTGTATGTGTATGTGGCAAAACAAAAAGTATGAGTATTTTGTATAGTATATTAATTATATGGGGGGTAGATGGGGGTATGGGGGGGTAGATGTGCTGAGGCCTACCACTGTGTGTTGTAAATTAAGGGTTAATATATATTAGAGTTCAAAAAATCAAAAACTTGCAAAGCTACTTATCTCTCTCAAACACACCAACGTATAGGCCAGTGTGCTCAGCTACAGCACAGTCAATGATTTACGTTTTTGCAGGAAATTCATGAAAGAAAAAAGGAGGAAGAGACATGAAAGTGGACAGAGGGAAAAATTAAGAAAATGGAAGTTAATGAAGGTGAAATGAACAAGAAACGGGGAAGTGAATTGTCAGTGAATATCCTGTTTTGTATCCTTAGTGTTATTTTAGCCTCTCCCCAGTTATTAACTGTGCTGCAAAAACATGAAGTATCACATATATAGTTGTGAGCGTACGGGCCGTTGCTCACCCTTGCGGGCTCGCTGCGCGTGCCCGCAAGAACTGCGTCCCTCGCGAAGCGAGGGACGCAGTTCCCTGCAAATGCGGGTCCTCGCGAAGCGAGGGCCCGCATTTGCGGTGATGGAGCATCCCAACGTCCCCGCAAATGCGGATCCTCACGAAGCGAGGGTCCGCATTTGCGGAGGTGGAGGCTCAACGTCGGCTGTGTTAACACACACATACACACACACGACTTTTTAACAAAATAAACCCAACCTCCCAGCCAACAAAAACCCAACAACATCCCCGCAAATGCGGATCCTCGCGAAGCGAGGGTACGCATTTGCGGTGGTGGGAGCATCCCAACATCGGCTGTGTTCACACACATACACACACACACAACTTTTTAACAAAAAAAAACTCAAAGTCGCCTCACACCCGCTTACACAAAGACACACACGAGCAAAACTTAACAAAAAATTAGTAAAAAAGGCCCTTCACACGCTCTTAACACACATACGCACGACTTAGAAACAAAGACACTGCGTCGTACACGTAAAAGCTAACCGCGTCTATCGCAAAAAAATACGACAGCATCGCAACAACATACGGCCGCATCAGAAAAAAATACGGCTGCGAAAGACCCATTCCAACCGCCGCGCATCAAAACATCACAAACACAAGAAATAAACACAACGAACACATAAAAAGCTTACTTACAGCACGGGGGGCATCAGGCACCTCCAAAAGTTAATTTACACGTCCATTTAAGTCCAAAACAAAGAGTTTAAACAGCCGAAAATCGGCTAAGCGAGAGAAAAAATGGCCGCCGAACAAAACGAAAACGAGGCTTCAGACGTAACTACACTACACTTACTCGCAATAATGAAACACATACTATGCGGAACGTATCACAATCATATTAAACACAAAATGGCGGATGGAACGCAAATTGTAAGCTGGAACGCAAATAGCGCATGCGTATTGCGTTCTAACGGTCTAACTTTCCAGAATGTTCTACAAGTTTATAAATACTGCCTATTTGACAGAGAAAAATACATTTCTATTCAGGTGATGAACAGAGTGACTTCAGACATAACTGCTGCTAAAACTTGAGAAGACAATTCTTTCATAATTTACTACTTTACACTGTGCAAATTACAACTGAGAGGTAAGCTATAATATATTACATTTTATTATCAAGACAGGACATCAAAAAAAATAAATAAATAGGAAAATTAGATTTATGTAGTGACATGTGACACGCACATTTATGTCTATCATGTATACTCACATGTCCCAAACACATTTATGTGTGTAGGCCCCCCAAAAAATAAGGTTCATTTAACAAAACAACAACAACAACAACAAAAAAAAAAAAGAGGTTTATGTATACTGACATGTGACACGCACATTTATGTGTATTGCCCCTGCAACAAAATTATCTTAAAACAAACTAATTAAACAACTACATTTAAATGCCATTAGAAAAAAATAAGTTGGGAATATTAAAATATGAGTCATGTATACTGATATGTGACACGCACATATATGTGTATCATCTATAGTCACATGTCAAACACACATTTATGTATGTTGGCCACAAAAAAAAATAAGGTTCAATTAAACAACTACATTTAAATGACATTAGAAAAAAATAAGTTGGGAATATTAAAATATGACTCATGTATACTGATATGTGACACGCACATACAGGGAGTGCAGAATTATTAGGCAAGTTGTATTTTTGAGGATTAATTTTATTATTGAACAACAACCATGTTCTCAATGAACCCAAAAAACTCATTAATATCAAATCTGAATATTTTTGGAAGTAGTTTTTTGTTTGTTTTTAGTTTTAGCTATTTTAGGGGGATATCTGTGTGTGCAGGTGACTATTACTGTGCATAATTATTAGGCAACTTAACAAAAAACAAATATTTACCCATTTCAATTATTTATTTTTACCAGTGAAACCAATATAACATCTCAACATTCACAAATATACATTTCTGACATTCAAAAACAAAACAAAAACAAATCAGTGACCAATATAGCCACCTTTCTTTGCAAGGACACTCCAAAGCCTGCCATCCATGGATTCTGTCAGTGTTTTGATCTGTTCACCATCAACATTGCGTGCAGCAGCAACCACAGCCTCCCAGACACTGTTCAGAGAGGTGTACTGTTTTCCCTCCTTGTAAATCTCACATTTGATGATGGACCACAGGTTCTCAATGGGGTTCAGATCAGGTGAACAAGGAGGCCATGTCATTAGATTTTCTTCTTTTATACCCTTTCTTGCCAGCCACGCTGTGGAGTACTTGGACGCGTGTGATGGAGCATTGTCCTGCATGAAAATCATGTTTTTCTTGAAGGATGCAGACTTCTTCCTGTACCACTGCTTGAAGAAGGTGTCTTCCAGGAACTGGCAGTAGGACTGGGAGTTGAGCTTGACTCCATCCTCAACCCGAAAAGACCCCACAAGCTCATCTTTGATGATTCCAGCCCAAACCAGTACTCCACCTCCACCTTGCTGGCGTCTGAGTCGGACTGGAGCTCTCTGCCCTTTACCAATCCAGCCACGGGCCCATCCATCTGGCCCATCAAGACTCACTCTCATTTAATCAGTCCATAAAACCTTAGAAAAATCAGTCTTGAGATATTTCTTGGCCCAGTCTTGACGTTTCAGCTTGTGTGCCTTGTTCAGTGGTGGTCGTCTTTCAGCCTTTCTTACCTTGGCCATGTCTCTGAGTATTGCACACCTTGTGCTTTTGGGCACTCCAGTGATGTTGCAGCTCTGAAATATGGCCAAACTGGTGGCAAGTGGCATCATGGCAGCTGCACGCTTGACTTTTCTCAGTTCATGGGCAGTTTTTTTTGCGCCTTGGTTTTTCCACACGCTTCTTGCGACCCTGTTGACTATTTTGAATGAAACGCTTGATTGTTCGATGATCACGCTTCAGAAGCTTTGCAATTTTAAGAGTGCTGCATCCCTCTGCAAGATATCTCACTATTTTTGACTTTTCTGAGCCTGTCAAGTCCTTCTTTTGACCCATTTTGCCAAAGGAAAGGAAGTTCCCTAATAATTATGCACACCTGATATAGGGTGTTGATGTCATTAGACCACACCCCTTCTCATTAAAGAGATGCACATCACCTAATATGCTTAATTGGTAGTAGGCTTTTGAGCCTATACAGCTTGGAGTAAGACAACATGCATAAAGAGGATGATGTGGTCAAAATACTCATTTGCCTAATAATTCTGCACTCCCTGTATATGTGTATCATCTATAGTCACATGTCACAGACACATTTATGTATGTTGGCCAAAAAAAAAAATAAGGTTCATTTAACAAATAAAATATGATTCATGTATAGTGATATGTCACACGCACACAAAAAAATTACTTTCAACTATGGAAATGTGCTTCATGTATGTGACATATGTGTGTAGCCACCACCGAAAAATAATGTTAATTGAAAATAATTACAGAAGTATATTTAAATGACATTAATTTAGTGCAATTCAATAGATCACATAAAGCTTAATCTTTCTATTTTTTCTAATATTCAAACAGACTCTGCATCAACAGCGTCACTCAACAATTTGCACCGTGCATTGTGAAGCACAATCCCTTTTAAAGAACACTAACAAAGAAGAACAGGTAAGATACAAAAATACATTAAATGCTGAAAAGGCCATGCTTTGCTAAATAAAATAAAAAAATTATATCATTCACTATTTCACTTTCTTTTTCAAACAGACACTACAAGAAGACCGTTGGATTAAGATTGGCAGGAGGGGACCCTCTGTCATTCGACACTTCAATCAAGGTAAAGTATTAAGTATAAAAAAGAACCGAACCATGAGCCTCATTCAATTGCGAGTTGGCCAATTGAATAGGGCTCTATATAAGCACATAACAGATTTTTTAGACAGACATTTTTAGTTACTGAACTTCTAACCACAATCAAGGTCTTCACTAACTAATAACTTCTGTCAAAAAATATGTTATGTGCTTATATAGAGCCCTATTCAATTGGTCAAAACGCAATTGATTCAGGACCTAAATATGTTTAATGGCCGAGGGCCTCATTCAAATGTGATTTGCCCATTTCACAGAGCATATTTTTTTACAGAAGTTTTTAGTTAGTGAAGACCTTGCTTTTGGATACAAGTTCACTAACTAAAAACTTCTGTAAAAAAATATGCTCTGTGCTAATATTGAGCCCAATTCCATTGCCAAAAACGCAATTCAATGAGGCCCTCACAATATAACAAATCCAGCAACCAAAGGCCCTCATTCAATTGATATTTTGGACAATTCAATAGGGCTCGAAATAAGCACATTTAGAACCCTATTGAATTGGCTAAACTGCAATTGAATGAGGGCCAAAGTATGCAACATATGGTACACACAAAGTGGTACACACAAAACAGGATTGTAACAAACACATAGCAAACTAAATTAATATTCTTTTTCAATGTTTAACAACCTATAAGCATTAGAAAAACACTACATAAGTATAACAAAAGTAATGCCCATCAAACAGGATTGTACGAAAACTCACACAAACACATAGCAAACTACATTTATATTCTTATTTAATGTTTAACAACCTATAAGCCTTAGAAAGAAGCCGAAATAAGCATACCAACATTGGTGCGCACCAAACAGGATTGTACGAAAACTCACACAAACACATAGCAAACTACATTTATATTCTTATTTAATGTTTAACAACCTATAAGCATTACAAAAAAACATAAATGAGCATACCAACAGTGGTGCGCACCAAACAGGATTGTATGAAAACTCACACAAACACATAGCAAACTACATTTAGATTCTTATTTAATGTTTAACAACTTATAAGCCTTACAAAAAAGCCTAAATAAGCATAAGTAAATTGGTGCGCACCAAACCGGATTGTACGAAAACTCACATAAACACATAGCAAACTAAATTAATATTCTTCTTTAATGTTTAACAACCTATAAGCATTAGAAAAAAGCCTAAATAAGCATACCAACAGTGGTGCGCACCAAACAGGATTGTACGAAAACTCACACAAACACATAGCAAACAACATTTATATTCTTATTTAATGTTTAACAACCTATAAGCTTTACAAAAAAACATAAATAAGAATACCAACGGTGGTGTGCACCAAACAGGATTGTATGAAAACTCACACAAACACATAGCAAACTACATTTAGATTCTTATTTAATGTTTAACAACCTATAAGCATTAGAAAAAGCCTAAATAAGCATACCAACAGTGGTGGGCACCAAACAGGATTGTAGAAAAACACAGAAATATTGTCATTTTTTAGTTAATACAAATACATTCAATTAAAATAACATTTTTATTTTATAACAGATACTGCGTCAAGAACATCAGACCAGGAGTTTCAACTGAGGACCAGACCAGCGGACGAGGACTTTCAACAGAGGACCAGACCATTGGACGAGGACTTTCAACAGAGGACTACACCATCGGACGAGGACTTTCAACAGAGGACCAGACGATTGGACGAGGACTTTCAACACAGGACCAGACCATCACACAAAGGCTTTCAACACAGGACCAACAAAGATTCTGCTTGAAATCAAACTTCAACCAAGGTACAGTATAACAAGTAAAAAAAGAGAAAAATTAATTAATATTCTTCTTTAATGTTTAACCACCTATAAGCCTTAGAAAAAAGCCTAAATAAGCATACCAAAAGTGGTGCGCACCAAACAGGATTGTAGAAAAACACAGAAATAATGTCATTTTTTAGTTAATACAAATACATTCAAATAAAATAACATTTTCATTTTTATTTTATAACAGATACTTCGTCAAGAACATCGGAACAGGAGTTTCAACTGAGGACCAGACCAGCGGACGAGGACTTTCAACAGAGGACCAGACGATTGGACGAGGACTTTCAACACAGGACCAGACCATCACACGAAGGCTTTCAACACAGGACCAACAAAGATTCTGCTTGAAATCAAACTTCAACCAAGGTACAGTATAACAAGTAAAAAAAGAGAAAAATTAATTAATATTCTTCTTTAATGTTTAACCACCTATAAGCCTTAGAAAAAAGCCTAAAGAAGCATACCAAAAGTGGGGCGCACCAAAAAGGATTGTAGAAAAACACAGAAATAATGGCATTTTTTCATTAATACAAAGACATTCAAATAAAATAACATTTTCATTTTTATTTTATAACAGATACTGCGTCAAGAACATCGGAACAGGAGTTTCAACTGAGGACCAGACCAGCGGACGACGACTTTCAACAGAGGACTACACCATCGGACGAGGACTTTTAACACAGGACCAGACCATCGGACGAAGGCTTTCAACACAGGACCAACAAAGAATTTTGCTTGAAATCAAACTTCAACCAAGGTACAGTATAACAAGTAAAAAAAGTGAAAAAAAAATAAAGATCTTAGCTTTGCATCGATGTCAACAGAAAATAAAATTTAAAATAAACCACCGGTAATTATAACTGTTGAAAAAATATAACTAACACATTTTTCATCTATCTCTTATTTGTCTTTTAGGGCCAATAATCTTTAACAGTAAATACAAACTTCAATGTAACCTTAAAAAAAAATTGCATAGTCCAAAAAAGTCTAAAAACACAGAATCTACACAATTTGTCATTGTAACATTCCAGTCCTAAACCCTAATTTAATTACCATTTGACAAACTGAATAGTGCTGTACATAAGGACATAACATATTTTTTAAAATACCTTTTTACTTAGTGAAACACTTGCTTTTGTATACATGTTTACTAAATAAAAACTTCTTTAAATAATTCTCTGATGGCCTTATTTAGACCTCTATTCAATTGACCGCATTGAAATTGATTAAGTATAAAATGTAAACACACTGTTGATAACAATTTTTCATCAAAACAAACTTAACATCTCAAAATAAAATAATGATACATCATTTTATTTTTACAGATTAACATGGCTGATAATGAGAGTAAACAAGAAAAGAAAAGACGCCAAGCTAGAGAACGACGACAGAGAGCAGACAGCCAGCAGACACCGGAGAAAAAGGAAATTCGACGAGAAAAAGAACGCAAAAGAATTGCAAGCAAAAGACTGTCACCTGCAGAAATTAAAGATATGTCAAAAAAAGCAACAAAGAAAATAAAGCATTTACAACCTGTTGCTCAAACATCAGATGACATTTTACCAGAAAAAATACAACAGATACCAAAAAAAGCAACAAAAAAAACAAAGCATTTAGAACCGTTTCATGAACCATTACATGACATTTTACCTCAAATAATACAACATATACCAAGAAAAGCCACGAAAAAAAACAAAGCATTTAGAACCTGTTGTTCAAACATTATATGACATTTCACCTGATGAATATGAAAGTCAAAATCCTATATGCTTTGCAAATTGTCCTCTACTCAAGTCTTTAGCAGTAGAGGTTCATAGTTGTGGGGACATGACTACTCAATGTCAGTTTTGTGAGGCTTATTATTTTAAACAGGAGAGACCCAGAGATGGCCAATTTATTAGTTGCTGTCAAAAAGGCAAGTTCAAACTTCCAGAAAGGAAACAATTTCCTCTCTATTTACAAAACATTATGACTGAACCTACTTTTTCAAACTACAAAAATTTTAAAACAAACATAAGATCCTACAATAGTGCCATATCCTTTGCATCCATGGGGGCAACATTAGCTGCTAATGTACCAGGACATGGTCCTTACTGTTTTAAAGTCCAAGGACAAATTTATCATCGCACTTCCCATTTACATCCAGAGGAAGGAAATCAAAGAAAATTGGCTCAACTATATGTCCTAGATACAATGGAAGCTGTTGACCAACGTATGTAGATGGAAGAAAATAAAAAATGCTTACACAGTGTTTTTATAGAGCTAAATAACATTATGGAAAACAATCCCTACAGTAAAGCTTATAAAAAATTGGCAGAAGTAGAAAATGAACAACTACTTCATGCACAAAGACATCAATTACCAATGCCGAAGGTTAATATGGTGCTTAAAAGAGACAGACATACTGATAAACGTCGTTATAACTTGCCAACATCAAATGAGGTTGCAATGGTGTTTCAGAATGATGAAGGAGAACCACCATTTCAAAGAGACATTCAAATATATCCCAGAAATGAGGAGCAACCGTTTATTAATATGAGTATCTTAAGTCCAAATTTAGATCCAATGACATATCCCATCTTTTTCCCACACAGAGAAGCAGGTTGGCAAAAAAAATTAACTCTTCCCAGTTACCCAAATGCTAAAGCCAGAATCCGAAATAATGTTTCTATGCTTGAATTTAAAGTAGCTCAAATTGCCATTCGCAATGTATTTAATCCAATTTTTATGTGGTGGGAAACTAACACAACAATGGATTATTGATTCATATTTGCAAGTTGAGGCAAATAATTTAAACTTTATCAAATATCAACAAGATAAACTCTGTGTAGAACAATATTCTGGATTAATGGACTATGTTGCTGACGTGGCTACAAGCAGAGACATGACAGCTGGCAAAGCCATCATTTTACCATCTTCCTTTCAAGGATCTCCTCGGAATATGAGAGAAAGATACAATGATGCTATGGCTATTGTCACTAAATTTGGCAAACCCGATTTATTGGTGACATTTACATGAAATCCACAATGGCCAGAAATTACACAAAATCTACTTCTTGGACAAAATGCTTCAGATCAACCAGATTTAGTAGCCAGAGTTTTTAAGATTAAATTAAATGAATTAATACGTGACTTCACTATAAATCAGTTATTTGGCAAATGTCTTGCTTATGCATATACCATTGAATTTCAAAAAAGAGGCCTTCCACATGCACATCTTCTAATAATACTTCAAGAAAAAGATAAATTAGATACTTCGGACAAAGTGGATGCAGTCATTGTTGCTGAACTACCAGATCCAGAACTATATGGTAGACTATATGAGATTGTTACTCATCGCATGATTCATGGACCCTGTGGTGACCTTAATCCACAATCACAATGTATGGAAAATAACAAATGTTCCAAAGAATTTCCAAAAGATTATAGAGACAAAACATATGCCAATTGTGAAGTATATCCATTTTATAAAAGAAGAGAAGGAGATAGTGCCATTATTCGTGGAAAAAAGTGGACAATAGATATGTAGTACCCTACAATCCACATTTACTCATGAAGTACAACGCCCACATCAACGTAGAAGCCTGCACTTCCATCAAATCCATTAAATATGTCTACAAATATATTTACAAAGGTTACGATGCAGCTACTGTAGTCGTCAAAAGTGCAGACAACCCTGAAAGTAGTGAGTTAGTACATGATGAGCTTGCATCTCATGTAGATGCTCGCTATGTCAGTGCACCAGAAGCTATGTGGCGGCTTTTAAAATTTGAAATGCATGATAGATCACATGCAGTATATAGGTTAGCAGTACATTTGCCACAACGACATTTAGTCTATTTCCATGCTGGAAATGAAATGAATGCATTGGCCCAAAGTGAAGATCGTCACACTACACTAACTGCATGGTTTGCATTAAATTCCACTGATGCTGAAGCAACACAATACTTATATATTGAAATTCCATATCACTATGTTTTTGTGAATGGATTATGGAGACTAAGAAAAACCAGAGGCAATAAAATTATTCCAAGAATTTACACAGTCAGTCCAAGAGATGTTGAACGTTTTTGCTTACGGATATTACTTTTAAATGTTCCAGGAGCACAAAGTTTTAAACAATTAAGAACTGTTAATGACATTGTACAGGGAGTGCAGAATTATTAGGCAAATGAGTATTTTGACCACATCATCCTCTTTATGCATGTTGTCTTACTCCAAGCTGTATAGGCTCGAAAGCCTACTACCAATTAAGCATATTAGGTGATGTGCATCTCTGTAATGAGAAGGGGTGTGGTCTAATGACATCAACACCCTATATCAGGTGTGCATAATTATTAGGCAACTTCCTTTCCTTTGTCAAAATGGGTCAAAAGAAGGACTTGACAGGCTCAGAAAAGTCAAAAATAGTGAGATATCTTGCAGAGGGATGCAGCACTCTTAAAATTGCAAAGCTTCTGAAGCGTGATTATCGAACAATCAAGCGTTTCATTCAAAATAGTCAACAGGGTCGCAAGAAGCGTGTGGAAAAACCAAGGCGCAAAATAACTGCCCATGAACTGAGAAAAGTCAAGCGTGCAGCTGCCACGATGCCACTTGCCACCAGTTTGGCCATATTTCAGAGCTGCAACATCACTGGAGTGCCCAAAAGCACAAGGTGTGCAATACTCAGAGACATGGCCAAGGTAAGAAAGGCTGAAAGATGACCACCACTGAACAAGACACACAAGCTGAAACATCAAGACTGGGCCAAGAAATATCTCAAGACTGATTTTTCTAAGGTTTTATGGACTGAGGAAATGAGAGTGAGTCTTGATGGGCCAGATGGATGGGCCCGTGGCTGGATTGGTAAAGGGCAGAGAGCTCCAGTCCGACTCAGACGCCAGCAAGGTGGAGGTGGAGTACTGGTTTGGGCTGGTATCATCAAAGATGAGCTTGTGGGGCCTTTTCGGGTTGAGGATGGAGTCAAGCTTAACTCCCAGTCCTACTGCCAGTTCCTGGAAGACACCTTCTTCAAGCATTGGTACAGGAAGAAGTCTGCATCCTTCAAGAAAAACATGATTTTCATGCAGGACAATGCTACATCACACGCGTCCAAGTACTCCACAGCGTGGCTGGCAAGAAAGGGTATAAAATAAGAAAATCTAATGACATGGCCTCCTTGTTCACCTGATCTGAACCCCATTGAGAACCTGTGGTCCATCATCAAATGTGAGATTTACAAGGAGGGAAAACAGTACACCTCTCTGAACAGTGTCTGGGAGGCTGTGGTTGCTGCTGCACGCAATGTTGATGGTGAACAGATCAAAACACTGACAGAATCCATGGATGGCAGGCTTTTGAGTGTCCTTGCAAAGAAAGGTGGCTATATTGGTCACTGATTTGTTTTTGTTTTGTTTTTGAATGTCAGAAATGTATATTTGTGAATGTTGAGATGTTATATTGGTTTCACTGGTAAAAATAAATAATTGAAATGGGTATATATTTGTTTTTTGTTAAGTTGCCTAATAATTATGCACAGTAATAGTCACCTGCACACACAGATATCCCCCTAAAATAGCTAAAACTAAAAACAAACTAAAAACTACTTCCAAAAATATTTAGCTTTGATATTAATGAGTTTTTTGGGTTCATTGAGAACATGGTTGTTGTTCAATAATAAAATTAATCCTCAAAAATACAACTTGCCTAATAATTCTGCACTCCCTGTGTATGAATCCTTCCATTTAGCTGCAAGACATAGAAACTTACTCGCTGATGATACAGAGTGGGAAAGATGTTTAGAAGAAGCAGCACAATGTCAAATGCCACGGCAGATGAGAAAACAATTTGCTTTTATTTGTATCTTCTCAAATGCTCCAAATGCATTAGCTTTGTGGGAGACTTTTAAAAGTAATATGGCTGAAGACTTTATGCGACGATACAATGAACCCATTGCACACTTAAAAGGGTTAATGGAAATCCAAGAAGTCTTTTTAACTCATGGATTAAGTTGTGCAAGTATTAATTTGCCTGATCCAGGTCTTATAGATGACATTAACTTTGAAGACTATGACATTCAACTACAAGCAGAAAGAACAGAAGAAAGACTTGCAACTTTAAATACACTACAATTGCAAGCATTTCATGCCATTAAAAATGCTATAGATGATGACATGGTGACAGAGCGTTATTTCTATCTTGATGGACCTGGCGGATCAGGAAAAACATATTTGTACAATTTATTAATGAGTTCAGTACGAGCACAAGGAAAAATAGCAATGGCGTTTGCCACTACTGGAATTGCTGCACTTTTATTAGAAGGTGGAAGAACTGTTCATAGTGGATTTAAACTGCCAGTGCCTATTTTAGAAAATTCTGTGTCAGATATTCGCATGACATCCTTACAAGCAAAGAAATTGAAGAAATGTAAATTAATTATAATAGATGAGGCCACAATGATGTCATGCTATGCCCTCCAATGTATTGACCATTTGCTTCGTGAAGTCATGGATAATATTTTTCCATTTGGTGGAAAGGTAATGTTGTTGGGTGGCGATTTTAGACAAACATTACCTGTCGTTGTACATGGAAATCGAACTGACATTATCGAAACCTGTATCAAGTCAAGCACAGTATGGAAACATTTTACCCATCTTCAACTGAAACAAAATATGAGATCAGAAGGCCAAACTGATTTCAATGATTGGCTTATTAAAATTGGAGAAGGCAGAACAAAAAAAATACTACATTTACCTGACGACACTGTAGAGATCCCACCTCATATGATTTGTCAACAAGATATTATATCCGCTATATTTGAAGGGAGCATAAATAACGAAGAATATTCCGAGCTTGCCAACCAAGTCATACTGACGTGTAAAAATAAAGATGCATTAATACTCAATAATGAAATCTTTAAAAAAATGAATGCACCACAAAGAAATTATCACAGTGCTGATTCTGTACTTGCTGATGACAATGAAAGTCAGGCAAACTTTTCAACTGAATTCATAAACTCTCTAACTCCTTCTGGAATGCCACCACATATTTTGCAGCTAAAGAAAGGTGCAATTATCATGTTACTGCGAAATATGAACCCCAAAAAAGGCCTATGCAATGGCACAAGATTAATTGTTCAACAATTAAAGGACCATTTTATAGATGCTGAAATTTTAACTGGGACCCATAAAGGAGAGAGAGTTTTCATACCAAGAATAGATTTAGCATCAAGTGAAAGTAGTCTCCCTTTTATACTTCAAAGAAGACAATTTCCCATTATTATGGCATTTGCCATGACCATTAATAAATCACAAGGTCAAACTTTCAAATCTGTGGGTATTTTCTTGGAAGAACCAGTATTTGCACATGGTCAATTGTACTTTGCGTTGTCACGGTGCAAAAATCCACAGGGTATTAAAGTTTACATTGAAAACAATGAAAGTCAAGGTGATTTATTAGAAGATGGACGTATTTTTACTAAAAACATTGTCTACTATGAAGTACTATAACTTTGCAGGATACAAATTAAAGATGCCAACATTTTTTAAAAAGCATTCCAAAATACATAACAATTGGTTGTTTAATTCAGTCATAATTAATGGAAGTACTGTTTATGAATGATTCGCCTCACAAAATACTTGCCTTGCATTGTTAAAAATTATGTTAAAATGTGAAGGAACTATGTTAATGTTTCTAATGTTACAAGTTTAAAAAATATATTTTCAAGTTATTTCATTCAACAGATTACAAAGTGGATGTTAAGAGGTCAAGCACCTTTTAAGTCACAATGTAAATATTGTCTGTTATCTTAAGATTACTACCTAGATTAATGTTTATCGCCAGTTTATGTGGTCAGTAATGAATTACTTTAATTACGTACGTTTTAAGGAGAGTTTTTACTGTATGCCTTCCTCTACATTCAATGTAAATTCAAGTTAACAATTATTGTGATAGAAATTGCATGTTAATACTGATTAATTTAAAGGTCAACTGTTTTTACATTCAAATGTTAATACTTTTAATAAAAAATTAGGTTACAAAATGTATTCACTATGTTCCTGTTTATAATGTTCAAAATTATACCAATGTTTTGTCAACTTCTAAACTTACATAAAAAATATAGTTCAAGTTTAAAAAGATATACTTTGAAGGTTATTGTTTACATATATTTTAAACTTCATGTTAAAATTCGGGACGTTTCAAGAAGGCTTTTTACTTTTTGCTTTCCTATTCATTCAATGTATATTAAAGTTAACAATTCTTCAGATACAAATTACATTTTAAAAAACCATTACATCAACATTTTACAAAAATACACGTTCATATTAAAATACTTACAAGTGTCAAAAATATATGTTAATAACTAAACAACTTGACAAACATATACATCACATTGCCGTCATTTTTTGACGGGCAAGTCGCTAGTAAAGAAATAAAAGCCTGCTGTGTTTTGAGTCTGGTGACCTATAGACCTGTAAAACAGCAGAGTGCATTCAGCTGACTTGTTGGCTTGTCCGTAAGTTTTCCCTTTGCCTTGATCTTGATTTTGAATTCCCTTGGATTCTATTTTGGATTCTGCTTTTGATTGCTGCCTATTCTGACACTGGCTTGTTATACAGTTTTTAACCCTATGTTACCTGCCACAATAACTGACCATGATTCTGCCTCTGGTCCTATTGTTCTGGCCCCATTTGGCTTATCCTGTAAAGAAAATGCGTAAATCTGTGGTTTTGTTGCATTAAGTAACCTGCAGCCCTCTGCACCATTAGTTAATTTGTAATTTGACATTCTTTTTTCCTCTGTATTCGGGGTCTTTTTTGTTTCTATCAATAACATATGTGGCTGTAAAGAAGGCTGTATTGCAACAATTATATCCCACATAATCTGCTTTTTTCCAGTTATAACATAGTGAAATATATTGGGCCTCATTCTAATGCTACTTATTTGAAATAAGTAGCCGCAAGGAGAGGCTAGCTCAATCGCAGCTTACTTCCGTCAAAGCCTTTGATCTTGCGTGGCTGCAAGAGTTGCAGTTGCAAGAAAGCCCAAATCACTATTCAAATGCTACGCTCCCCCTTTGGTCAAGCCCGGAAATGGCTCAAATAATTACACCAAGGATCAGTTGCAAGGGCTTGTTAAGCACTTTCATAGCCCCCCACTGCTATCAATCAAGCCCCTCTTGCTGCAGAGGTCCCAAATAGGGAGCCCTGCAGTGTCCCTACATCAACCCTATAGTGCAGGGGTCCCGATCGGGAGCCCTGCATTGTCCCCACATTAACCCTATAATGCAGGGGTTCCGATTGAGACACCTGCAGTGTTCCCACATTAACCCTATAATGCAGGGGTCTGGATCAGGACCCCTACAGCGTCCCCACATTAACCTTATAATGCAAGGGTGCCGATCGAGACCCTTGCAGCATTTCAAAATTATAAATTCCCTGCACACAAATGGTTACCCCAAGCTGCGGGGGTACTGTAAGTACCTCCACGGCACCTAACATTAACCCCCCATAGTGTCCCTACATTACCATCCTCCAGGACCCTCATGACATAAAATCTAAGCACTACACTGCACTATTAACCCTAACTATACCCAACTAACCGATTAACCCTAAATATACCCCATTAACCCATACTAAACCCTGTTAACCCTATCTGGACCCAATAACTTTATCTAGACCTATTTAACCCTAACTGTACCTATTTAATGCTATCTGGACCCACTAACCCTATTTAGCCCTATTTAACCCTAACTGTACCTATTTAACCCTATGTGGACCCAAAAAGCCCATCTAAACCCATTTAACCCCGTCTAGCCCTATGTAAGTCTATCTAGTCCTATATATCCCTAAATGAGCCTATTTAACCCCAAATGTACCCAGAAAACCCCCTCCTACTCTACCAGATTAACCCTTATATTACCTACCCTACACTATTAACACCCCCTCTACTCTGTTAAAACCCTACAGTACCTACCTACCACCCTAATAAAATGCCTATTACTCCAGTAATTACAGAAAAAACACCTAATTACAGAAAAAAAAAATAGAATTACAAAAAATAAAAGAAAGACATTACACAAAATAAAAAAATGACATTACTGAAAATAAAAAAGGACATTAATATAAATAAAAAAAGAACAAAAAAAACTAAGTTACCAAAAAAAAAAGTATACATTACAAAAAATAAAACATACAATACATACAATAATTCATACAATACATTCAATTAAACCGATAACTACATACAATTTAACCCCTAAATACATACACAAAAAAATCCTAAATCTGACCTAAACCCCCCTAACTAAACTTCGAATAGGGTAAAAAAGGCCACTTATCTTGCCCAAATGCGACGATGGGTTTCTGGCCTTCGTCTCTAGCATAACCGCAGGTCCGGCGTCTGGCACCCCAAGGAAAAATAGAAACATAAAATTCATTTAAAAAAAAACACAACATATAAAAATAAACATTATCATTAGTCCACTTACCTTTCCGTGATTCCCCCATCCTTCCTGTAGTCTTCGCCGGCAGGGCCCATCAGAAATATCTGCCGCTCTAAAAAAAAATAAAAAAAATAACAGAGCTCCTCCCTGGAGGAGCTTCCCACTGCAAATGAGGCTAGTAGCGCTTGTTCATGGTAAAAAAAGGAAATGGGGCCTTCTGATTGGCTGAAAACGATGTCAATCAAATTTCAGCCAATCAGAAGGTGCCAAGTTGTGAGCCAATCAGAATGGGATACACCCCTATATCCCAATTCTGATTAGCTGATGGACCTGTCAATCATTTGTAATACAATCATAAGGCTCTATTCCCATCAGACAATCAGAATGGGATACACCTCCACGGGTTCAATCCCATTGTGATTGGCTGAAGGCATCTGCGTCATTTGGATTGTCTGCAATCTGATTGACAGTTACATAAGCCAATCAGAAGGCACTATTCTCTTCAGATATTCATAATAAGATACACCCCAATGGGGTGTAACCCATTGTTTTTGCCTCCAAGCATCTGCGCCTTCTGATTAGCTGATGCAACTGTCAATCAGTTTGTAGCCAATCAAAAGGTGCAGATGCCATTAGCCAATCACAATGGGATATACTCCGTGGCTAAAGGCAATAGTGCCTTCTGATTGGTTTACAAAAGAATGACAGGTCCATCATCCAATCAGAAAGGGATATAGGGGTGTATCCCATTCTGATTGGCTTACGCCTTGGCACCTTCTGATTAGCTGAAATTTGATTGACAATGTTTTCAGCCAATCAGAAGGCGCATTTCCATTTTTTACCCGAGCAAGTGCTACAAGCCTTATATGTGGTGAGGAGCTCTTCCATGGGGGTATGCAGTAGTGTCCTGCGGGCCCTTTAAGGACCCGCAGCGGGAATTTAAATCTCAAAGCATGTACAAGTATGGGTTTGGAGATCTTTAAAGGCAAAAAATATATTCATTGCAGCACTGTACAGTGTTGTAATTGATGGGGAACAATAGACGAGACATGAGGATTAGAAGCACTACATTGTCAAGTTGGTACCTCACCAGTAGCCAATACTGTGTCCAAAGTCTGACGGGCTTGGAGATCTGGTTACTGGTTTGGAGGTCATTCAAGACAATTTTGGGTAGAAGTGATGTACCAGCTTGTGAATGTATGGCTTTTAATAATCCTGTCCCCCATTGTATTCCCCATCATTTACAGTGCTTTACAGTGCTTTCTTGAATATATATTTGACTTTGAGTAGTGTTCCGATTTGGTGTACTTGAACTATTGATCTACTGGCTAGCAGCTATGATCAGGTTCAAGCCCGCCAAGGTTTACGGCCGATTACATGGTTTGGGATCAGCCGTACGAGGGACCTCCTTGCGACGCTGCCCTTGTGAATACCGGCATAGACGTTGTGCTATGCAGGGCCGTAAGACGGGCGCAAAGGGGATCGCAGACTTGCAGACGTTTTACGGTCCCGATTAGAATGAGGCCCATTGTTAGCAAGATACCTTTTCTTTATCCCAAAACTAGCCCATTTGTTAAATATAGTTCATTATTTTATATTTAATTAAAAAATTAAATATGGTGCAATGAAGATGTTATTTAAGGATACTAATGAATTAGTAATTCATAATTACTATAAGGTTAATTTGCAATTTGTGTGACTGGTCAAAAAGAATACGTAAGAAGAGTATAAAAAAACATATTAAGAAAATACACTGTTGTGTTTATCAAATTTATTTATAGCAACAACCATTTTCAACAACTAATAAAACCAAAATTTCATTCCAAGAACTTTTTTTATGAAAACTGCATATGGTGCCATGTCTTCAAATTGCCTATGGACGTATAAAACAAACATGATGATGCTTGACATTGCTTGAGAAAACAGTAATAAAATAAATGTAGCTTGAACTATAAGATAAAAACTTCAATTAACATGATAACAAAAAGACTACTTGAGTATGAAGTGTGGTAGACATACAGTCAAAACTATAAAGAAATTGAAATTCTGTACTGTGTGCTATCTGTCTAGGCAAAAGTACTTATTCCAGTGGAGATATTGCTAAACAAAGATAATTAAATACAAAATGAACCTACTTTATACTTTAGTGTATGGAGCCAATTTAGAGCCTCAATCAATTGAGCAATTGTAAGTTACTGTAGCCCGTTATGGAGGCCGTATTTTTATTTACTATTCAATTGGCAGTTTTTTGCTTGCCGAAAACAGCTTACTTGTTAAGGGCTTTAAATGCTTGCAGTTGTTACAACCTTAACTTACACCCCATCTAAGTTTTTGATCTTTCTGATAATCGAAAATTCTTCTTAATTTTTTCCAACTCTGGTTCTGTTTCACTGTTTATGCCCGTTATTTCAGCAGATTGGGGTGAATGTAGAATGAATGGGATACAATAACTTTACCATCTCTGGAGGGTATATATGTAATCAAGATTGATGGGAGCAAATGGAATGAAGCATTTCCCCTTTCATTTTATATTATAGTTGCATATTGTTTTCATTCTGTAAAAGTGTTTGAAGGACTCTTATCAAACCGTTTTATTCATCTGAAGTACTGTTCTTCGGAAATATTGAATAAAGACATTTTATGTTTGGTCAACTTATAGTCCTCATGGGAAGATGATGGTTTCTGGGACAAAAAAACTTGAGGAGCAAAGCTACAGCTTTTAAATCTCATGGTGACAAAAAGTTCATAGTACTCTCATCCACTAATGTCCAAAATCCCCTTTTTAATATAAAGATATAAACCATTATCCTTCTTGTTTTTCTTACTACAGTGGATGTTGGCTCAAATTACACACTGGATCCTTGAATGATCTGATAATGTTTAATCAAATCATTTGCAATATTTGTTTTATCTTTTTTATTTTTTTTTTTCACTTTTACTTTAGAATATGAATTAATTCTAAAAATATGTAGGCAAAAATAACATACTTGAAGCACATAAAATGAAACCGATAATACATATGTTTAGAAACATTTATTACTGAGTGAAATACAATTCACATAACTGCACTAAAAATGCAGAAATCAGCATTATAAACATATTTCTACAGTACGTGACTTTGAAGAATTAATCAATTTACATATGTCTTAAGGCTACAATTTGTTTATTGTGTTAACAAGTGGGAATTTACGCCTTTACATTTTTATCCCGTGTATAATGTCAGTGCTGTAAAAGTATTATCATGTTCTAATTAATCATTCAATAAAACATACATATTTCATTGTAATAAAGCACTCCACGTGTTCAGCTGAACATCTTGCTTGTTATATATGCTGTTCCTTGAAGGGCATAGAAAAAAGGCTATGTAGATACAATCTAAATGGAATTTTCTAGAAAGGTTACAATGAATAGTGAGGAAAAATAATAATAAAAAAACAGTTTTTAAAGTAAATTGAAAAATATGTTTCTGTAAAGTGGATAATTACAAAATAAAATTGAGATTGACATAAATGGCATGTTGCATAATAGACTTACAACTGTACCAAAAGATGCAAAAATCAACATTATAAATATATTTCTATAGTACAAATCCGGGGAACCATAGACCTGTAAGCTATAGTGGGAAAGCTTTTAGAAAGATTAATAAGGCTAGGATACAAGAATATGGGCCTTATTAGATTCCTAGCCCGCAGTTACCTTCATACCGTCCGTAAGTCTGCAGGTTAGAAAACTGCTACAGTTATAGAGCAATTTAATTGAATAAGCCCCCAATTACATGGCATTTCAGGGCCTGATCATGATTATTTAAGCAAGCCCGAAAGTAACAATTTAGAAACAGCCCATAGTAAATGAGACCTCAGTAAAACGTTAATCAATTAGTTTTTAGATGTCCGATATGCGATCGTCTCACAATCCATCATTTTAAAAATCAATAAAAATAAATGAAGAAACTGTTCTAGTCCATGTGGGTGGCCGGATATGCATTAACTACTTGATTCTCAAGACTGATATAACACGGAAATTAAATGTAAAAAAATATTTTTTATTGCAGATTTGCGAGCTTTCGACCGTTGTGCAATTAATTCCAATGTCTTTCAAAATTTTTCCACGTACTTTAAAGTCCAGTATTGTGTTTTTTTTGGGTTTTATAGTGTTATGAACAGGTGTTTAAACCCCTTGCGAGTCCTCTCTAGTACTCAGTGAATTTTTGCTACTTTTGCCATTTACTGATTTGAAGGCAATTACAGGCTTATGGAATTGTTGCAATTAAATCACGATTTATGATTTTTGGCTTGAAAGATCAAAGGTTTAGATGGGTCACCGTTACGATTTTGACAACCAATAGAGGAGGCCGATTGAATATCAGTAACTTTTGTGAGCTAAATTACGGGCTTCAAGAATTGCGATTTTGTCTATTTGAACAAGATTGTGAGTAGGAGTCAACACAGATTTATAAGGGATAGTTCATGTCAAACAAATCAAATTTGTTTCTGTGAGAAGGTTGATAGGAACTTGGATCAAGGCAACTCAGTGGATGCAGTATTTTTGGATTTTGCAAAGGCTTTTGATACAGTGCCAAATGGAAGACTATTGTGCAAAGGGTTACATGAATTACAGCAATTATCTGCTCATGGATTGAGAGCTGGCTAAAAGACAGGAAGCAAAGGGTTGTTGTAAATGGAACATACTCAGATTGGACTAATGTGGTAAGGGGGGTTCCTGGGGGTTCAGAATTTGGTCATTTCCTTTTTAACATATTTATTAATGACTGAGAAGTAGGACTGGTAAGTATTGTCTAATTTTTTGCTGATGACACTAAGTTGTGCAAGGTATTTAAAAATGATATACTTTACCACCAAGGGATTTGCATAATGGCAGATCAGATTTAATACAAATACATGTAAAGTTATGCCTCTGGGAAGGAAAAATAACCATGCAATTTATAATCTTAATGGAGCAAATCTAGGGGTATCAGATATTGAAAGGGATTTGGGAGTGCTTGTGGACACCAACCTAGGTAACAATGCACAATGTAAAATATTAGCATGTATTAAGAAGAGTATAGAAGCCAGAGAGCAGATATAATTCTGACACTATACAAAACCTAGTACACCCTCATTTGGAATATGGAGTACAATGTTGGGTACCATTTCATGAAAAATACATCTTAGAGCTTGGAAAAGTACAGAAAAGGGCAACAAAAATAATAAGGGGTTATGGAGGGGTTAAGTTATGAAGAAAGACTAACCAAATTAAGCATATTTTCTCTAGAAAAAAAGGCATCTAAGAGGGGATATGATTACGTTATGTAAATATATCCAGGGTCAATACAAGCCTTTGTCAAGTGAACTTTTTGTGCAAAGAGGTATTCAACTGACAAGAGGACATCCCTTGACGTTAGAAGTAAAAAGATTCCACCTTAAAGAAAGAAAAGGGTTCTTCACAGTAAGGGTAAATAAACTGTGGAATTCTCTACCAAAGGAGGTGGTGACAGTGGATTCAATAAATAACAAAAGGGATTTGATATATTTTTTAATAGAAAGGGCATTCATGGTTATCCTGGAGTATTGATCCAGGGAGGAAGCTGATTGCCAGTATCAGGGGTCAGGAAGGAATTTTATTTTTTTGTCCCCAATGTTTCAATGTTTTTTCTGCTTGCCTTCTGGATCAATAAACAATTAATTAACAATTAATCCACATATTAATTGCAAGAGGAGATTTAAAAGGTTTAACTTAATGGACTAAAAGTCTATTTTCAACCTCAATTATTATGTAATTATGTAACTCTGTAAGTATGTGACTTTGAAGAATGAATACATTTACATATGTCTTAAGGCTACATTTTGTTAATAGTGTTAATATGTGGTAATTTATATGTTTTACTACTTTTATCCTGTGTATAATGTCAGTGCTGGAAAAATATTGTCATGTTCTAATTAATCATTCAACAAAACATACATATTTTAGTGTAATACGTCACCCCACATGTTCATCTCTGCTTGTGGCACTGTTACATGCAGTATGCTGTTCCTTGAAGGGCATTGAAAAGAGATTATGTAGATACAATCTAAATGGAAGTTGGAATGACAGTTACAATAAATAAAATAAAATTGAAAGAGAATATTAAGTTTCTGTAAAATAGATAATTAGAAAATAAAATTTAAATTTAAATAAATGTTACATTATTTATGTTTAAAAGAATATAATATTTGTTTTATAAATAAGTGGTTTGTAGATTAAAATAATCTGTTTATAATCTTTAACCTACTTCCCTGTCTTTTAAGTGATAATGATGCTGATATTACTGTATATATGTTTTTATTTCCTACCTGCTTTGTAGGCTTGCATGGGTTCTTTAGAGCAACTATAAGGAGGAAAAGTTTTAGGGCACCATAATTTAAATATTTTGCAGAAGCTCAGTTCTTGGTATAGGAGAAGGCTCTTCAAAATGAACTATTCTGGATTTATGAGCCCTATTTCAATCCTGTCCTGAGTTTCAAATGTAAACATTAATTGCAAGTGGTGTGTTAATGATGTAATCTGCATATATGGTGTGTGATTTAACCATAGACTCTGGACCATATCTGTGATAGAGTATGAGTGTCGGAGTGGATATTTACTAAACCTCACCATCAAAAGTGTAATCAACCCATATTTATTATTATTTTACCTATTGCAAGCAATAGAATATAGGAGTAATGTTTTACACATTGATGCTGTTCTATATATATATATATATATATATATATATATATATATATATACATATATATATAAAACAAATAATACATTTGTAAGCTAATTTGCATGTATAAAAGGCGGGGACATGCGCAAGAGAAGAGTAGTAACTTTTATTTATAACGCACCAACATATTCCGTAGCACTGTACAGGGGATAAGAACAAGGAAATACAATATACAATATTGACAACTGCAGAAAATGGAGGGCCCTGTTTTGAGCACCCTACAAGATTGAAAACTTGCTACTTACAATCTGAAGGTGAAGGAATAGACAGAAAACTGCAGAGGACCAGATAAGGAAGAGCAAGGTTGGGAAAGACGTCAAAGTTGTGACAAGTTAGAAGGTTAATCATTGGATGGAGGGGGAAGGGATCTGGTGTAGAGTGAATGGCACTATTATGTAATGTGGTATTTGCCCCTAGTGGATAGATAATGTAACCTGCAGATTGGAATGTCATGAGACACATAGTTTAACCACAGCTTGAGTAAAATTATCTCATGGGAGAGTAAAGGAGGAGTGGAGGGCATGAAAGGTGAGATATTGTTATGTTGAAGACTATAGATGTCGCGAATAGTTCGCCGGCGGACTGTTCCCGGCGAACATAGCATGTTTGCGTTCGCGGCGAACTGCGAACATATGCGATGTTTGATCCGCCCCCTATACTTTATCATTGAGCAAACTTTGACCCTGCAACTCAGTCAGCAGACAAATTCCAGCCAATCAGCAGCATACACTCCCTTCCAGAGCCTTCTACCTCATGGACAGCGGCCATTTTGGAATCATAACTAACTTGCAGTCTTATTGAGAGGAGGCTGAGTGTAGGTGATACTGCATCAATAGGGAAAACCATAGCTAGGCTACTGTACACAGTGTGCAATACAGTCCGGAAGGACTCTTTTGATCTTTGCTGCAAGGACAACCCTGTGTCTCTTCCCCCCCTTATCATCATCCTCCCCTCACCTTAGCAACCAACCCTAACACCCCTCACACTTATCCATAGCACCCATCAACCTAACATATAACCCTAACACCCCTCACACTTATCCCTAAGACCTAACACCCCTCACACTTATCCTTAACACCCCTCACCCTAACACCTAACCCTAATACCCCCTCACACTTATCCCTAACACCCCTTACCGTAACACCTAACCCTAACATCCCTCACCCTAACACCCCTCACACTTATCCCTAACAACCAAACCCTAACATCCCTCACCCTAACACCCCCCACACTTATCCCTAACACCCCTTACTCTAACACCTAACCCTAACATCCCTTACCCTAACACCCATCACACTTATCCCTAACACCCCTTACCCTAACACCTAACCCTAACACCCCTCACACTTATCCCTAACACCCATCACCCTAACCCTAACACCCCTCACACTTATCCCTAACACCTAACCCTAACACCCCTCACCCTAATACCTAACCCTAACACCCCTCACACTTATCCCTAACACCCCTCACCCTAACCCTAACACCCCTCACACTTATCCCTAACACCTAACCCTAACATCCCTCACCCTAACACCCCTCACACTTATCCCTAACACCCCTTACACTAACACCCCCCACACTTATCCCTAACACCCCTCACCCTAACACCTAACCCTAGCACACCTCACACTTATCCCTAACACCTAACCCTAACATCCCTCACCCTAACACCCCTCACACGTATCCCTAACACCCCTTACACTAACACCCCCACACACTTATCCCTAACACCCCTCACCCTAACACCTAACCCTAACACTCTCACACTTATCCCTAACACCCCTCACCCTAACCCTAACACCCCTCACACTTATCCCTAACACCTAACCCTAACATCCCTCACCCTAACACCCCTCACACTTATCCCTAACAACCAAACCCTAACATCCCTCACCCTAACATCCCCCACACTTATCCCTTACACCCCTCACCCTAACACCTAACCCTAACATCCCTTACCCTAACACCCATCACACTTATCCCTAACACCCATCACCCTAACACCTAACCCTAACACCCCTCACACTTATCCCTAACACCCCTCACACTAACCCTAACACCCCTCACACTTATCCCTAACACCTAACCCTAACACCCCTCACCCTAACATCTAACCCTAACACCCCTCACACTTATCCCTAACACCCCTCACCCTAACCCTAACACCCCTCACACTTATCCCTATCACCTAACCCTAACATCCCTCACCCTAACACCCCTCACACTTATCCCTAATACCCCTTACATTAACACCCCCACACTTATCCCTAACACCCCTCACCCTAACACCTAACCCTAACACCCCTCACACTTATCCCTAACACCTAACCCTAACATCCCTCATACTTATCCCTAACACCCATTACACTAACATCCCCCACACTTATCCCTAACACCCCTCACCCTAACACCTAACCCTAACACCCCTCACACTTATCCCTAACACCTAACCCTAACACCCCTTACACTAACACCCCCCACACTTATCCCTAACACCCCTCACCCTAACACCTAACCCTAACACCCCTCACACTTATCCCTAACACCTAACCCTAACACCCCTCACCTTAGCACCTAACCCTAACATCCTTCACACTTATCCCTAACACCCTCACCCTAACCCTAACAGCCCTCACACTTATCCCTAACACCTAACCCTAACATCCCTCACCCTAACATCCCTCACACTTATCCCGAACACCCCTTACACTAACACCCCCCACACTTATCCCTAACACCCCTCACCCTAACACCTAACCCTAACACCCCTCACACTTATCCCTAACACCCCTCACCCTAACCCTAACACTGCTCACACTTATCCCTAACACCCTTCATTCTAACACCTAACCCTAACACCCCTCACACATATCCCTAACACCCCTTACACTAACACCCCTCACACTTATCCCTAACACCCCTCACCCTAACACCTAACACTAACACCCCTCACACTAACACCCCCCACACTTATCCCTAACACCCTTCATCCTAACACCTAACCCTAACACCCCTCACACTTATCCCTAACACCCCTTACACTAACACCCCTCACACTTATCCCTAACACCCCTCACCCTAACACCTAACCCTAACACCCCTCACACTTATCCCTAACACCCCTTAAACTAACACCCCTCACACTTATCCCTAACACCCCTCACCCTAACACCTAACCCTAATACCCCCTTACACTTATCCCTAACACCCCTCACCCTAACACCCCTCACACTTATCCCTAACACCTAACCCTAACATCCCTCACCCTAACACCCCTCACACTTATCCCTAACACCAAACCCTAACATCCCTCACCCTAACACCCCCCACATTTATCCCTAACACCCCTCACCCTAACACCCCTCACACTTATCCCTAACACCTAACCCTAACATCCCTCACCCTAACACCCCCCACACTTATCCCTAACACCCCTCACCCTAACACCTAACCCTAATACCCCCTTACACTTATCCCTAACAGCCCTTACCCTAACACCTAACCCTAACATCCCTTACCTTAACTCCCATCACCCTTATCCCTAACACCCCTTACCCTAACACCCCTCACACTTATCCCTGTGTCTCTTCCCCCCCTTATCATCAAGGGAGGGGGAGGATGATGAGGGAGGGGGGAAGAGACACAGGGGAGGATGATGAGGGAGGGGGTAAAGAGATACAGGGGAGGGTGATGAGGAAGGGGGGAAAGAGACACAGGGGAGGATGATGAGGGAGGGGGGGAAGAGACACAGGGGAAGATTATGAGGGAGGGGGAAAAGAGACACAGGGGAGGATGATGAGGGAGGGGGGAAAGAGACACAGGGGAGGATGATGATGGAGGGGGGAAGAGACACAGGGGAGGATGATGATGGAGGGGGGAAAAGACACAGGGGAGGATGATGAGGGAGGGGGTAAAGAGATACAGGGGAGGATGATGAGGGAGGTGGGAGGATGATGAGGGAGGGGGGATGAGACACAGGGGAGGGTGATGAGAAAGGGGGGAAAGAGGCACAGGGGAGGATGATGAGGGAGGGGGTAAAGAGATACAGGGGAGGATGATGATGGAGGGGGATGTTAGGTTATTTATGCCCTGTATGGATTAAAACAAAACTCTGCTTCAACTATGTAATTTTCCGTGGGAGTTTTGACATGGATCCCCCTCCTGCATGCCACAGTCCAGGTCTTAGTCCCCTTAAAACAACTTTTCCATCACTATTGTGGCCAGAAAGAGTCCCTGTGGGTTTTAAAATCCTCCTGCCCATTGAAGTCTATGGCGGTTCGCCGGTTCACGAACATTTGCGGCGGTTCGCGTTTGCGAACCGAAAAATGTTATGTTCGCGACATCACTATTGAAGACATTATGGGGAAGAGTTGGGGAGAAGAGCCTGAGGAAAAGGCAGGGGCTATGAGGAAGAACAAAGCAGAATGAAACATTGTGTAAAGAGTTGACAGGGATAGTTAGCAGGTTATGCTAATTGGTCAGGTGTAGGAGATTTGTGTGACTCTATAAATTAAGACTAAACAGGGGCGGGTTGCGTGACAGTAGTTATAATAAAAGATATATAATCACAATAATTAATAATCAATAACAGTGCCTTATTCTTTTAATCCTACCATTTTATAGATGGGAGCCATGTATAAAATGGTTTGGATTAAAAGAGTAGGATACCATGTCTTCTCTTTTGCATAGAAATACAAATGAGCTTACAAATGTATTATTTGTTGTCTGTACTCAGGCGCTCCATGCCAGCACTTAAGGACCCCGCAAAGCGAGGGCCGCAGTTGCTGGCATGGAGCGCCTGCCAGCAACAGCGACCCTCGCAAAATTCACGGCGCAACCTAAACTCCACGACAAACACATTACGACACTCGCAAACAACATACGACACACGTTAACACACATTACGGCCTTGCAACACTCGGACGCAACTCGCGAACATTACAAAATTAAAAACACAATAAATACACACAGCACATACATAAAAACCTTACCTACACCAAGAGGGAGCACCCAGGACCTCAAAAATGCAACTTACACCTTCATTTCACTACAAATAAAAGAGTTTAGACACGAAAATATTTGCTCAGCGAGAGAAACAATGGCCGGCGAACAAAACGAAAACGAGGCTACACACGCAAACACCATACGAGACACGTTACGACACATTACGACCTCGCAAACATCGGACGCAACACGCCGACATACAAACATTTAAAACACAATAAATACACACACCACACACATAAAAAGCTTACCTACTGCAAGAGGAACCATCCAGCACCTCAAAAAAACAAGTTACACCTTCATTTAAATACAAATAAAACACTTTACACACTAAGAAAATCGCTAAGCGAGAAAAAAAATGGCCGACGGACAAAACGAAAACGAGGCTACAGCACTCTCCACACGTAAAACACCACAACACACTTGCAAAACACCACACGAAACTCGAAAACCACCACGAGGCACCAACGGACAATCCGCTAAGACGGACAACACAGAGAAACCGCCATTTTACGCAAATGCGGAAGTACGCCACTACGCTAACGGTTTAGCCTCGCGCACGCACAGTATTACACTGCACACATTCACCACGCTTATAGAGCAGCTCCACAACACTAATGCTGCACCAACATCAAACAAGGTTCACAGATCTTAAACACAATGCTTCAAAATAGGTAAAGTATATTCATTTATTAATTTATTACATGTTTACTATTACACACAAAACAACATTAGCTCAGTTACAATAACATTGCCGTCATTTTTTGACGGGCAAGTCGCTAGTGAAAATATAATTTGCAAACATGATATTGATGAGATAGAAGTACCTGGTTGTTCAAATCAGGGTTTAAAGTTTTGTTTTTGTTAATGCAATACTTCAGCTGTACACCTTTAAGTAACAGACTTATAAAGTGGGTCAATTATAAAATAAAGTTCAATATGCTAAGAAAACAAGAACAAGTCAAAGTACAAATCGAATTGCAAATAGTTTTGTTTCTCCATCTGGTGTTTAAAATGGGAAATTCAATCTGCAGTTTGAAAAAAAAACTTTGTAGCCTTTTATGATGCTAACATAAGGAGTCTTATACATGAGCTGTGAGTTATAATTGTTGCTATGTCTTGTATTACATCACCTGCTGTATCCTGAATTCATGGGTGGGTTATAAACAAAGCCCATGCCCTTAAAAACACTTATGATAGATTATGACTATAGTAGATTGGTTTTCATTCTCAAGTGTACCCAGTTGTAGCAACCTCTATGCTCCCCCTTTGCACTAGCTTCTTAGGTGCCCCTTTTTATTGCCCCTGTATTACCTGCCTTTAGTCATAGCCATTATTTTTCTCTATCTCTTTACCTCTCTCTCTTTCTCTCAAAAATTCTCAATGTCAGTCATCCCCTGTTACTCTCTGAAGGCTTGGTTATTATGGCGAACTGAGGGAGCACTCCCCTCTCTTCATGTCTGCTACGTTTAGCCAGATTCTTTTTTCTAATAACCCCCCAGAGAAACTGATTATTACCTTCTGGGACTATCCCCTCTCTTCCTGTTTACTGTATAGAAGGCACCTACATGAGAGATAACAGGAAAAGAGGGAGAAGTCCCAAAAGGTGAAAAACTGTTATTCCTGGATAGCTTTAATACATTAATCTGGACCATCATGATTAACCTCCCACTTTTTCCCCACTATCTTTTACCAGGTATTAAATGGCTCAGTGACCAGCCACACTCATAGCCATAATGCAGCATCTGGCTCTTGACTGTAACTTCACTTATTGTCTCAAGCATTCCCATGGATTTATTTTAAAATGTAAAGCTTATGAGCATGGCACATTGATCATAGGCTATTCAAAGCTTTAAATAAAAACACCATCTAACTTAAATCTGTGACTCTCAATCTAAATGATCTGTGGACTGGTTACTTACCATTTAGCTAAGTGATACTACTTGTGGCAAGTTACATTTTAATCTAGTTTTGTACTTTGTATATAGGTTACAGACTTATTTTAGATGCAGTCATCAATAATCTATCAATACTTCATCAATAATCTTTCCCTAACTATAACTATTGGTAGTGGTATATAAGTGTCATCACTAGTGATGTCGCTAACATAAAATTCTCGGTTCGCGAACAGCGGACGCAAACTTCCATCAAATGTTCGTCAACGGGCGAACCCGGCGAACCGCCATAGACTTCAATGGGCAGGCGAATTTAAAAACCCACAGGGACTCTTTCTGGCCACAATAGTGATGGGAAAGTTGTTTCAAGGGGACTAACACCTGGACTGTGGCATGCCGGAGGGGGATCCATGGCAAAACTCCCACGGAAAATTACATAGTTGATACAGAGTCTGGTTTTAAGCCATAAAGGGCATAAATAACCTAACATTCCTAAATTGTTTGGAATAACGTGCTTTAAAACATCAGGTATGATGTTGTATCGATCAGGTAGTGTAAGGGTTACACCCGCTTCACAGTAACAGACCAATCTCCCCGTTTAATGCACCGCAAACAACCGCAAACCGTCCCTTTGCCCCACCGTAAACTCCCCATTTGCACAAGGTTGGATACCAAGCTAGCCATGTCCCGTTCCTTGTCCTCACTGATGTCATTGAAGGTCTCTTCTTCCACCCAGCCACCAAGGGTCCCCGAAAGGTGACAACAAGCCCCCTGGGACACCTGCTGTGTTTGGTCTTCCACCTCCTCAAAGCCTTCCTCCTCTGACTCCTCTTCTTCAGACTCCTCTCTATGCGTTGCCCCTGTCTGCGTTATTATAAGGTGTGTACTGTTAAGTAGTACTATTCCTATCGGTTTAGTCCCTGTTACGTCCACTATTAGGGGACGTGTATATGGCATTGATTTTTGGAACAGGGAGATGGAAAAAGATGCTTGGTCAGACCTCCTACTTCGAATTTGGGGCACTGCACGTGCAATCTAAGGTGCCACCAGATATGAGTGTCACTGTGCACTGGCAAAAGTTGGCAGAGTAGATGCAATAGGCTTCACACACACGCACGCCTGTAGGCAGGCAATTGCTATTCAATCTATTACAGTCAAAAAGTGTTGTTTTATGTCACTGTACACTACGGTTGCACCAGATATGACGTATCACTGTGCACTGGCAGAAGTTGGCAGAGTAGATGCAATAGGCTTCACATACACGCCGGCAGGCAATTGCTATTCAATCTATTACAGTCAAAAAAGTGTTGTTTTATGTCACTGAGCACTATATAAAGTGAGCCTGGCACAGGCAGGCAACTGAAATTAGATTACAGGAAAAAAATGGTTGTTTTCAATGTATGTTACACCACCAGGTATGAGTAGTGAAAATAAGCACAATATAAGCTGTTAGGTGTTAGCCTGTCACACACACATGCTGGCAGGCAGGCATAGATTAAACAAAAAAATTATAAAATAAAATAAATGCCGTTCAAAGTTTCCTCAATGATAAAGTATAGGGGCGAACCGAAAAGCGCATGTGTTTGCCGTTCGCGGCGGACGCGAACATGCAAAAATCGCCGCAAATAGTTCTCCGGCGAACTGTTCGGGACATCACTAGTCATCACTCTTTATTCTTGAAGACAGGCAGATAAGATCTCATGGACTAGCCCTAGGCCCAGATGTTGATAACCACTGCCCTGGATTGTTTCTATAGGAGGCCCTCAACTGCTCTTTTTTCTGTAGACTTAAATCTATACAGAATTTAACCCTTCAACCAACGCTGTCATAAACCCCTTTCAGTAAAAGTTTTTTAACACTGTGAATAAATAAAATAAATACATCATTATGCATTTTAAAGAAATCAAATAAACATAATATCTTGTAAGTATTCCCAGTATTTAATGTGCAACATAGTAATTTAATTGTCTAATGGATCACTTTGTTTTAATGCATACAGTATAATGATTTGTGATTAATATGAAAGGAGCATCATATACAAGTTTACTGAATTATATTATATGCATCTTTGTATGATATACCAATGACTTAAAACTTTCCATAATGTGAATTGCAAAAATCACCACTATTATTACAAGTTGAACTTTAAATGTTGAAATTTCATTCAAAGTAGGATAGTTTGCATATAATTGTAGGGGAAATAGTCAAGAATGCAAAAGTAATAACATAGTTCTCCCAATGGCATGCAATTTATAAACTTGTATTGAGTTAGCAAACCATATATTTTCCAAATGCATCTCATTCAACACAGCAGAATAATTTCCATTCACTGTGACATTTAAGTTAAGCATTCTCAGTTCTTCATTTATTTTAATTTACATTGATACTTCCTAATGACAGTGTCTTTCTAGTTTTCATATATTTGCAGTGATATAGTATGAAATAATAAATAATCCAATGTCTCTCAACTCCAGTTCTTAATACACTGTAAAGCATTTTTATAAATCTTCAGTCACCAGAGTGTAAAACCATAAAGGATTTTTTTTTTTATTATAAAATACTAAAACATGTTCTTGAAATCTTTTAAACTTGCAATTTAAGCTATTTTACAGGAAATAACTGAAAATATATGCTGTTTCTCCCAATGCCAGTGAGGATGACACATTGAATTCTGAGCCACTCATAGGGTGTAGCCTGAAATATTATGGCTACATGATTGGCTTGGACTTGGCATGACAAGGAGACGGCAAGCATGTCCTGTAAATACATCTTGTCATAAAGTTAAAAACCTTTTAATATTGTGTTTTTATTTTTTATGAATAAATTCTTCTACCTTTTCACACAATGATGATGAATGTGAATTAAAGGACAACTGTGATTAAATATTTAAAATATACTATTTTAAAGAACCACTATGATAAAAAATGTTGTTGGGCATAGACTATTTAAACAGCTTAAAATAATTAATATAGTAATATTTTTTCTTACTTTTCACTTGTTTGTTTTCTCTTCAGAATGGGGTTAAGGAGCTGGTTATTTCTTTGTCAGGGGTATGGTTAGCTCATCCTGGGGGATGAACTATCATGGAGCTTGTAAGTAGGCTGGACTAAGATGTCACTGGCCCTGCCTTGTGATATCATTAGCTCTACCATGACCGCCTATACAAAAGTAACAGTTATATTGTAATATGCTTGTATTTGCCCCATCGACCCAATGACAGTGCATGAGCAATCATATCTGCACTCCCTTCAATGAGAATGCTCTGGCTGAACCAGAGTTTTACTGGTCAGACTTTTTTTATCCATCTTTTAGGCAGAGCTGGCCACACCCTTTGATAGGCATAGGAAGGTGGGGATATGCAGCTTTTCTTAAGGAAAAACTAACAAAAGTAATAAAAAATATTAACTGTCATTTATTTTACACTTCATAATCTATAATAATCTCTGCCTAACAAACAAATATATGGGCTTTACTAAGTGGGATAAACTGTACTTCCACAGCACAAGCTTAAGCCTTGAAGTTGTTTGTTTTCTGATATGAGCCTCTGACTTTGTAATTTACATATGCAAATGACTATCAGAACTAGTAATTACTAAGCATCATAGATACTCCAGCAGTGTACTTTATACTACTCACTTGCTGGCCTCTCTTCTAGGTCCAAATTATGCTGAGCTGGAAACAGCCAATGGAGCCACCTTCTTTGTGTGTCACAGTATCCTCCTTTTAGAAGTTGATGATAAATCTCTTCCAGGTATTAGGGATGATTGACAGTGTAGACTGAATGATAACTGGAGATCACCATGAGAGGCTAATTGCTAGGAAGAATCAGATGTGAAGAATCAGGAAAAGATTAGAGCTGTGCCTATTAACCCCTACCCTACCTTATTTATCCCCCTCTACCCTTTTAACCCCTACCCTTCCATATTCACCCCTACCCTACACCATTAACTCCTACCCTGTTAACCGCTACCCTATTAACCCCCCTCTACCCTATTAACCCCTACCCAACCCTATTAACCCCTAGCCTTTAATTCCTACCCTATTAACCCCCAATGATCTATTAACTTCCTCTAATTACACTGTAATTATGGCATGTTTTACAGAGGATTGAAATGTGCCAGTATTTAGGGAAAGATATGTGATTAGCGTGGTAGAAAGGGGAGGGATAAGCTAAGATGGAATATAATCCAGAGAAAGGGTAGTCAGGTGAGAGGTTGATAGTAGGCTGGAGACGAGGGCAAATAAGTGCATAGTAGCTGTGGTTTTGGGAAAGGGAGAGGGCTGGGTGTTTTAATTTCGTTGAGAGGATGGAGTGTGTAAGTCATCATGAGAGGAGCATTCATGGCAAATGTTTTCAATTTTGTGCCTAAAATTGCTGGCAAAGTCTTGAGCCGTGAGACAGGAAGGGACGGGAGGTGGTAGTGGGCGGAGAAGAGAGTTGAAAGTGGCGAAAAAATGTTCTGGGTTGCAGGACACAATTGATATTAATGATGTGATCTAGTGCTGTTTGGCAAGGTTGATGGCAGAGAAGTAGGAGCATCAATTTGTAATGAAGGAAATCTGCTTGAGTGCAAGATTTCCTCCATAGTCATTCAGCAGTGCGGTAGCACCTCTTAATGTATCTTGTTTCTGTGGTATTCCATGGTTGGGGATGAGAGAGAGGATGTCTGTGTGTGGTTATGGGGGCAAGGGTGTCCAGAGTGGAGGAAAGAGTTGAGTTGTATTATGAGGTGGCAGTGTCAAGGCAGTTGAGGTTGGTGATGGGCTGAGAAGGAGTTGTAGTACAGTGGAGAGCTGTTGTGGGTCAAGTGCTTGCAAGTTTCTGTGGGTGATGGTAGTGAGAAAGAGGTATGGTGACGTTGAAGGTTAAGAGGTGGTGGTCAGATAGAGGGAGTGGACAGACGATTAGGTTGGAAGTGGTGTGGAGGTTGGGGAAAATAAGGGAGTGTTCAGCATGGTGTGAGGAATTGACTCTGCTGGGTTTTGAACCCTGGTCCCCCGGCTGCTATACCTCTTCCCTACCACTGCGCCAGCCTGCCTGTTGTGAATTCCATTGAGACCTTATAAGCTTGACTCTGCTAGCAATTGTATCAGTACCTAAGTCTCTTCAGCTGTGTCTGGTCAGGTGTCTGGTCCTTGGCCTATATAAGGCACTTCCTGTCAAATGTACCTTGCCAGATTATTGTTGGTTCCTGATCCCTTCAATAAAAGCTTGTTCCTGTTTAACCTACAAGTTGCTGAACCGGATTATTGCTGACCTTGGCTACTGGTCTCCACAACTTTGTGATTCCTATATCATTACAGAATAATTTGGCCCTTTCATGGAGACCGCCGGGACAGATTCTGCATTGGCCCAGCAGGTTGCTTTTACTGCAAGAACTGTGCAGACCCAGGCACAGACCATCCAAGTGCTGCAGGACCAGGTAGCTGAACTGCAAAATAAATTTCAGTCAATGCACAGTGAGTACACCAGCTACAGGGCACGTGATGTTTCAGCTGCTACTGTTACACCTGCACAAGTTGCCCGCTTGCCCCTGCCAGAAAAGTTTGGAGGAGATCGCAAAAAATGTAGGGGTTTCCTAAATCAATGCCGTTTGCACTTCATGATGTTACCTCACCAATTTCCATCTGAAAGAGAGAAGGTGGGATTTATTTTTTCACTATTCAAAGATGAAGCCCTGGCTTGGGGCTCCCCTCTTCTGGAACAGGACAGTCCATTCTTGGGTAATCTAAATGACTTTCTTGAGGCCATGTGCCTAGTTTTTGATGACCCCAATCGATGTGCTACAGCAGAAGCCACTCTACTTCATTTGCATCAAGGGAGGCGCTCCGTGGCTGAATATGCTGCTGAATTCAGACAGTGGGTTGCTGATACTACCTGGAACCAATCAGCTCAGAGGTTCCACTTCAGAAAAGGTCTCTCAGAAGCTATAAAAGATGAGCTAGCTCGTGTTGATCTTCCTGCTGACTTTGATGCATTCGTGTGTTTGGCTATCCGTATCGATCGGAGACTTTCTGAAAGAAGACTGGAAAGACAGGGCTCTTTTAGACCAAGTACTACTTCTATTTCCTATTCAAGAATTTCTACTCAACCCCACAAACACCTTCAGACTCTGAGCCTGAGGCTATGCAGGTAAATCTAATAAGAGGGCCATTATCCAATGAAGAAAAACAGTGGCGACGCACTCACAATTTATGCCTGTATTGTGGTAGTGCAGGGCACTATGCCATCAATTGCCCTAGCAAATCCAAAAAAACAATAGCTATGGCTGCTGAGGGCGCACAGATTCGACACCAATCCCAGATTGCAGATCAACTGGATTCTGTCACACAACCCTTGTTTTCTCTGGCTCATGGTGAAGAGGGTATGTTGACTCAACATCCTCATTTTGTGGTGCCTATCACGTTGCAATGTGGTGATCATAAAATTTCAACTACAGCTATGATAGATTCTGGAGCAGGCGGAAACTTTATGGACATCAAATTTGCAGCAGGAAATGGAATTCAGTCTATCCCTAATTCTTCACCTGTGTTAATGGAGACAGTGGACGGTTCTCCACTTACGTCGGGCCCGGTTACACATGAGACTGTGCCCTTAAATTTGACTCTGGAAGTGAATCACCATGAGACTATATCTTTCCACCTAATTTCCTCAACACAGTTTCCAGTGATTTTGGGGGTACCTTGGCTTGTTCTGCATAACCCACAGATTGATTGGAAGATCAGAACTTTGTCCTTTCCTTCAGAACACTGCTTAATGAATTGTCAACCCACTAAGGTAACACCTGTTGCCACAACAATTAATGAAATGGTTGCTACAAACTTGACTAAGCTTCCTCTACAATATCGGGATTTTGCAGATGTCTGTGATAAGAAGAATGCTGATCAGCTTCCACCCCACAGGCCTTATGATTGCCCAATAGAGCTGTGGCCTGGGGCTGCTATCCCATTTGGCCGTATATATTCCCTTTCTGAGCCTGAATTGAATACATACAAGAAAATCTTGCCAAAGGTTTTATTCGACCATCTACTTCCCCAGCAGGAGCTCCTATATTCTTTGTAGAGAAGAAAGATGGCAGCCTACGGCCATGCGTTGATTACAGGGACATTAATAACATCACTGCTAAAAACCGCTACCCCTTGCCTCTCATTCCTGAACTTTTGGAGAGACTTCGCTCAGCTAAAATATTTACAAAGCTTGATCTTCGGGGGGCATATAATCTGGTTCGCATAAGACCAAATGATGAATGGAAAACAGCTTTCAGAACCAGGTACGGGCATTACGAATATCTAGTAATGCCATTTGGGCTTTGTAATGCCCCTGCAACTTTCCAGCATCTTATCAATGATGTACTACGAGATCTCCTGGATCAGTTTGTTGTGGCATGTTTGGATGATATCCTAATATTCTCTGATAATCTTGAAAACCACAGAAAACAGGTCCGTATAGTTCTGGAGCGCCTTCGTACCCACCACCTATACATTAAACTAGAAAAATGTGAGTTTGAACAAACAGAAATTCAATTCCTGTCATAACTCCTAAAGGTTTAACTATGGACGCAAGTAAAATTAAAGCTGTGCTGGACTGGCCCATCCCCAAGAATGAAAAAGATGTCCAGAGATTTGTGGGGTTTGCCAATTTTTACAGGCGTTTCATTAAGAATTTCTCTGCCGTTATTACACCGATCACTGAACTCACACGTAAGGGGACTCCTTTTCAGTGGTCCGATAAGGCTGATAACGCATTTTCCCGATTAAAGACTCTGTTTACATCTGCCCCCGTCCTGGTACATCCTCAGCCAGAATTACCATTTATTGTGGAAGTTGATGCTTCTGATTCAGCTGTTGGTGCTATACTGTCTCAAAGGACTGGACCTAAGATGCTGTTACATCCGTGTGCCTTCTATTCCCGCCAGATGGTGCCAGCAGAAAGAAACTATGACATAGGGAATAAAGAACTATTGGCTATAAAAGCTGCCTTCACCGAATGGAGACATCTCTTGGAGGGAGCTACCCATCCAATTACTGTCCTCACAGATCACAAAAATCTGGAATGTATTCGGTCAGCTAAGAGACTGTCAGCCAGACAAGCACGCTGGTCCCTATTCTTCTCAAGGTTTAATTTTTTGGTTACATACCGTCCTGGCTCCAAGAATGGTAAGGCAGATGCCTTGTCTAGAATAGCTGACCCCCTCCATGCTACCGTAACCAAGACCACCATCTTGCCAGAGGATATATTTATAGGAGTTGCTTTTCCTTCTGATCTGATGTCTCGCATTAAAAAGGGCTACACTGAAGACCCAGTTCTTCGTGATCCTCCTCGTGATCTCCATATGACGATGCTTAATGGGTTTTGGATTTTTCAACAACGTCTGTTTGCTCCGGAGTCAGTGCGACTGGACCTTTTATGTCTCTACCATGACTCAAAACCAGCAGGTCATCCAGGAATCCGAAAGACGCAAGACCTACTTGCCGATCCTTTTGGTGGCCGAAGTATCATGAGGATGTTAAGAAGTATGTGTCCTCTTGTGATGTGTGTGCCAGACATAAGACTCCTCGCTCATCCCCTGTTGGCTTGCTTCAGCCTCTTCCGATTCCTCATCGTCCCTGGGGATCTATATCCATGGACTTTATTGTGGAACTACCTCCCTCTAAGGAACACACTACCATTCTTGTTGTTGTGGACAGGTTAACTAAGATGGGTCATTTCATACCAGCTCCTGGTCTCCCTTCAGCTAAACAGACAGCTGACCTGGTTATTCGGGAAATTTTTCACTTGCATGGAGTGCCTGATGAAGTAGTTTCTGACAGGGGAGTGCAGTTTACGTCTCGTTTTTGGAAACATTTTTGTTCTAATCTAGGTATTAATGTAAATCTGTCGTCAGCTTTTCATCCGCAAAGTAATGGACAGACTGAGCGAACCAACCAGACTTTGGAGCAATATTTGCGGTGCTATATTAGTTACCTGCAGGATGACTGGCTGGATTTTCTACCCACGGCGGAGTTTGCCTATAACAATGCCCAACACTGCTCCACTTCTTTGAGCCCATTTTTTGCCAACTAGGGTTACCATCCGACCTTTCTAGTCAGTCTCCCAATTACTACTTCCATTCCTGCTGTCACTGACCGGCTAACCGCCTTACGTGATTCCCAAGCACTGTTGAAAGAGAATCTTTTGGAGGCTCAGGAATGTTACAAAAGAGCTGCTGATAGGCATAGAAAGGAGGACCCAGTCTATCGCGTTGGTGACAAGGTGTGGCTGTCAACAAATAATCTTAAACTTCGGATTCCTTCTCATAAATTGGGTCAAAGGTTCATGGGACCTTTTGAGATCATTGCTCAGATCAATGCTGTCACCTTCCGTTTGCAACTCCCGAATTTCATGAAAATACATCCAGTGTTTCACGTTGCACTGCTTAAACCTGTTCATGAAAATACTTTCCCTGGCCGAGCCCTGCCTGCCCCACCTCCAGTCCTCGTGGATGGTGAGGATGAGTACGAAGTGGACAAAATTCTAGACTCCCGTTTCTTCCGTAACAAACTTCAGTATCTGGTTCGCTGGAAAGGCTATGGTGAGGAGGAGAGTTCGTGGGAACCAGTGGACAATATTCACGCTCCTGATCTCCTTCGGTCTTTTCATGTGCAGTACCCTGCTAAACCAGGTAATAGGGCATCCAGAGGCTGCACCTATAGAGGCGGGGGTAATGTGAGGAATTGACTCTGCTGGTTTTGAACCTTGGTCCCCAGGCTGCTATACCTCTTCCCTACCACTGCGCCAGCCTGCCTGTTGTGAATTCCATTGAGACCTTATAAGCTTGACTCTGCTAGCAATTGTATCAGTACCTAAGTCTCTTCAGCTGTGTCTGGTCAGGTGTCTGGTCCTTGGCCTATATAAGGCACTTCCTGTCAAATGTACCTTGCCAGATTATTGTTGGTTCCTGATCCCTTCAATAAAAGCTTGTTCCTGTTTAACCTACAAGTTACTGAACTGGATTATTGCTGACCTTGGCTACTGGTCTCCACAACTTTGTGATTCCTATATCATTACACATGGTGAGTTGAGGAATCTGTAAGTTGTAAGAGGTTCGAGGTGAGAGAGAGTAGTTTAGAGGCTGCTGAGATGGTGGGAGTGTCAATGGCAATGTTGAAGTCACCAAGTACAAGTGACTGAATGTTGGAGGAGAGAAAATGAAGGAGCCATGCAGAGAAATTAACCAAAAATTGAGAAGGTGGTGCGGCTGGGTAATAGATCATAGCAACACGTGGAGAGATGGGTGAGAAGAGGTGGATTGTGTGAACTCCAAAGGATGGGAATTGGAGGGGTGAGACAGGGGGTATGAGCTGAAATGTACGGCGAGAGGAAAGTAATACACCCACACCACCACCTTATTTGTTCCCAGGTCTAGGTGTGTGACTGCAGTGAAAGCCACCATGAAAGAGTACTGCAGGAGAGGCACTGATGGGGAGAGCCAGGTTTCAGTGAGAGCCAGTAGATTGAGGGATTTGAGACAGTCAAGCGTGAAAGTGAGTTTATTGCAGATAGACCGTGCATTCCAGAAGGCACAGGAGAAAGTCAGCGTAGAAGGTTTGTGACAAGCGTTGGATATCAACTTCTTGGTTTTTCGGTGGTTTGCTGCCCTTGGGGCAGAGCATGGCTGACAGCAGATGTAAAAGAGTGAGGGGCCAGCAGCCAAGAGAAGGAGAGAGAGTGATAGGAGATGGGAAAGGGACTTACAGTAATATTTCTGCTTTTGAAAGTTAGGGAAGGGATGATATTGTGACTGGATGAGGGAGAGTAGCTCATGGGGGCATAAAAGAGGAGAGGAGAGCAAGGAAGTAAGATTGTTATGATGTTGAATACTCAATGTGGAGAAGCTGCATAGGAGAGTCTGAGAAAGAGGCAGGAGGGTATAAGGAAGAAAAAAGAGTGAGAGAGCATTGTGACACAGTGTGCAAGCACAATAAATAGATTAAGTGAAGATCGGGGTAATATTATTTGTCTGAGATGTTAAAAGATGTGATAGGGCTTCAAATGCAAGGGGAAATAAGAGAGGGAGAGGTGATGCTGACTGAGCAGGTGTAAGTCATGTGCGTGTCCATAAATTAAGACAGAGCAGGGGCGGGTGGGTGAGGGAAGGCAGTACTGTCTTTGCTTGCTGGGGATTTTGTAATGGTTGCTTTTGGAATAGGAAGGCAATATGTTAGTGGGAGAAAGATGAATGGAAGAGACATTGGATGTGAAGAGAGTATATATTGGAGGAGATAGTCAGGAGGTAGGTGGGGAAATATGGTGCTGTTAGAAGATGCCGACATAATAGTAATTTAAATAGTTCACAAGCTAACTAGATACTTCCAAACAGATTTCTATGTGCTAAAATATAATAACAGAGGTATAAATAAATATTTATATTAAAAGAACAAAAACAAGGACTGCATTGGTGGATCCTTCAAGTGGTTCTAAGTACCTCAGAGGCTGTAGATGTTTGTCCAGTACTGTGGTTGCTTGCTGGTAGGTTTATAATAGTTGCTCAGAGGCTGTGGATGTTTGTCCAATACTGTGTATGTTACTGATGGGTTTGAAATGAATACATTTTGTCCTCCAACCAACATACTTTTTTTGCCCAATGTTCATGTTTGGCTCTACTATCCCATATCTATAGAAACTAGAGTTAATGTGGTCTATCCAATGCAATTTTCTCTTGAAATCAGTGCCCAAAATAACCACAGGAACAGGCCTAAAAATCAAGACATTTTTTTGGTGTTGGCCTGTGTTATGAATTACTGTTTAAATATGTGATGGCAATTCCTCTCCCTAAAGTATAGTGAAGACATAATGTGAGTCTCTAGCCTCTAGCAAGCACAAACTGTAGCATATAACTGAGACAGACAATATATTGTATTTTCTTTTTATAAAATACTTTACATGTTACAGGTATTAAGTTAGCCCTGTAACGTTGCTCGCAGCGGACTTTACGCAATTCCGACTGGCGAGAACTGGTTTACAAAATAGCGTCACTCGCTCGTAGCTCGCAGCCCATTCTAATTTAAAACGGCCAAAAATCCAAGCATGCAGCCCTTACATGCTACATGTTGGACTTACGAGGCTCCAATTTAATGAGGCCCTGTATTTGCAACATAATTTCTCTTATCTGTAATATAAAATATGTTTTTTGTGCATTTCAATAGTTGTTTCTACAATTATATTACTAATTTCAATACATCTATAGGCCCAATTAACTTAGCCATAGTTTTGTGTCATTGAGTTGATGTACTGTGGTTTTGTTAGATGCACTAGTTTTCCAGTCATAGTCTACAGTAATACTTAAAACAAATAATTACATTTGATTTAAAATACCCAAAAATAAAACAAATGAAATAACTGGAAGGAATATGATTGCATGATTCAATAAGTCTAGCAGATGCATTGTGGATAACATTTTCACAGAGCATTTTTTATTAATTGGTGACATCTCTGCCATTTTGGCCTTAGGCCACTAATGTCATCTTTGGACAGCTACATTTTTCTTTTGGCTATTCTCTATAATTAAACACAGAAATACAGCTATGAAATATTTCAACAGGCAATTAAAACAAATGTAAAGTTATTTTACATCTAATCTCTGTAATGTTTTGAAAAATCTTCCATTGTATTTAATGATTTAAAAGCTAAGATCTGTTTAATGAAATATAGAGCAGGTTTTTAATATTTGGTGTCTCAAAAATTAGATGCTGTAGAATTCCAATATGTGTATCAAATGTCATCTGGATTCGTTAGGCAGATAATTAACCTTTGTATTCACCTAATATAATATCTCAACTGTCGACAACTTGAAAAATGTGTATAGTCGGCATGTGTGTTATTGTAGCCAATAAATGAAATGAATATAAAACTAATTATTTACATGCAGAAAACAGACACATGGATATTTTAAAACATAACTCTTAAATACTACATATTTAATTCTGGTATTTGCATTATTAAATTGTTGAACCGTCCGTTGTTTATGTCAAATTTTATTAAATGTCAACTTGAAAAGTAGAGAAATCAAAGATTATGATTATGAGTATGAAGATATCACCCAGGTACTTTATTCACTTCCTATATAAACTATGACAACCATGTAATCCACTTATCACACAAGACATGGACATTTAGAAAAAATAGTGTAACTACACTGTGACGATCCGTGACTAAGGGCTATACAAGCCTAGCGCCACCTGCTATAGACTACAGGTTATCTACCCACAAGGACCGTTGGGTTCTTTGAAATCTCTGCACCAGCACCCTGATATCTGGCTTCTGTATCAGTCAGAGTCTCCCCATCAGGAATCAGTGCTTCCAGGAGTCACAGTAACCTTCCTGTGGTAGTGACCAGGACATATTACTTGTAGGGTGAAGATAGGTTCAGTATCCGAGCCACCATGATCAAAATCTATGTATCTCCAAGTGAACAGATTTATTTTTGAAAATCACAGCAGTATTTATAGCAGTTACACAGAGGGGGTGTACATAGCACAACAATGAGGGGGTGTAGCAATGATCTCAGGAAGCTACTGTTAGACCCCATGTGGAATTTTATAGGATTAGCATTCAATCCACATCCTGCCGTCTTTAGCACATACCAGATGGGATTAACTTAATCTGGCTTCCTGATATCTGACCTCCTCTCTTCCCGATGGTATTAGCTTATTCTAGCAAACAATGGAACAAAGCAGGTTTACAAATACAATAGAGGTGTCCATGCAGATAATCCAGTGGTTGAGCCAAGAAGTCTGGTGGCTCAATAGTCCAACAGCCAGGCTGAGAAAAGGGGTCCATGACATACACATTTAGGGTACAAAGAGTTTGGGATATCTAACACGCACCTGAGCAACCAACTAGTGTAGCTAACACACAGGTCAAGCGGTTAAAATTAACACTACTTGGAACTTTTGCCTCATTGGTATCTTAAACTTAGGGGATGTGTCTACGAAGATATAAGATGTTGTATGTGTAACAATAAATATAATTGTTAGTCACATCATGCATGGACTGTGCTTCTTGATTGGGGAGATGTGGCATTCTTGTAAAAGCACTTATTGTTTTGGTTCCTATATTTTGCTTCTCTCAATATTGATTGGAAAAGTTCTGATTTGTCCTGAATTACAATCTAATAGTTGTGTGTTCATCCCCCATATTGTAACAATTACCCTCTGTATTCTTTGCTTTGGGAAAATAAGTGTATTTTAAATAACTTTTTCACCTCACCCATGATAATACATTTGTGTAAATATGTTGAGAACAAAGTGTAGCTCCACATGCCAATAGCCAATAAAAAAAGGTTTCACATTGATGACACCCCATGGAAGCAGTTCAAAAACAGTGTCTAGTGGCTCCAATGCAGGTGACATTATGTTGGGGATGGGGCAAGTACACATCAGCATATTCCATCTGGCAGATAGCATTGTTATCTCTTATTCTTTCTTGCTTTGTTTCCATAATTCACATGGTTTAGTGTTCAATATAGAGACTAATTGTTTATATCTGACATGATGTATGGAGACACTTGGCCATAGCAAGGTAGAGGAGATTATGGCATTTATGGAACGAGAATGCTAAGAGGTTTATAAAAAGAAGTGGAATAGAAATGTCAAGATGGCAGTGGCATTGATAAGACAGAATAAAGATGAAGAAAAGATAATCATGGAAGATGGCTAAAGGACATATGAGGATGAAGATGCACAGAGTTGGGGATAGTGAATAAAACTAATGGAATGTAGGATGATGTGGATGATGGTAAAAAAAAGATAAATATAAGAAAAAGGAAAGTACAGAGAGAATGGATGAGGTAAAATAAAGAGGATAAGAAAGTAAAAGCAATGGAGAAAGGGTAGTGAAAGGAAAATAGATGTAAAGTTGTTAATTTAATACTGCTGTTCTTTTGCAGAAACAAAATGTTTGTTTTCTATATTGTAAAGAGGTGATGTTATCTGATATTTAGTAAATCATGTACTAAGTACATATATTAACTCTGGATGCATCTTTGTACGTATTACATGGCTTTCAAAACTGGGCTGTAGTTGAAGACTTAAAGAAATATAAATGATTGTTGAGGTTAATGAGCTGTTGAACCCAACCAGTTTGAAAGTCACTTGTTTAATTTGCACTCATAATGCATAATTAACTTCTTTGAAAATAGTTTTGCACTCATGGTATGCCTCAAATAGATATATTTAGCAAATTCAAATTTGCTGAATCCAGATTAAAGAGGGTTAAGTATGGAGTTATGTTGGATTAAGTGGGTTTAGAGAAAAATGCTTTATATTGAGCCTTTTTATTAAATGGATAAGTAAGGATATTAGCATAATTTATCTACACTTTGTACACAGTTTGATAAATGTATCTCTTATTTTGTATACAGACATACTTAAACTAAACTAAACAAGTAACTGCCCTACATTTTTTATTTTTTATTTAACAACACAATTGATAACATTGACCCTTTAAAGCAATAATGGGCACTGGTTAAAATAAAATTCTGTGTGTACCACAGGCTCCAAAAACTACAGAAGGGGGGTGCTAGGGAATAAGGTGAGGCTGGCTAGACCTGAAGGCATAAAACGTATTAGCAGGGATGAGGAAAATGAGAAGGGGGGGGGGGCAAAATTGCAGCATGGCACATCCAGCTACTGCACTATTGAGACATAATACTGCACCTGATGTAACTGTACAGAGGTATGAAGGGGTCGGGGTCGATTTGGAAGGACTATCTTCATGTGATGAGGAAATTGATGGGGAGAATATCTCATTGGAGAATTATCCTAGCAGTGATCTGGATATACCTTTATCCCTTTCAGATCAGGGTATATGGGCCAAATTAAAAGCCTTATTGATGCATTGAACTGTTTCTAATGATAGTCTCTTTACAGTGGTATCAGATTCAGAGGAGGAACAAAGTAAATGACGTAGCAGGAGAGATTCACCCAGCTTGCAAAAGAGGTCAGATGTGAGGAGACAGAACAAATCAGTGAGATTTACATCAAACTGCGAGAATGTCAGCAATTTAGAGCAGAAGGTTTGGCCTAGTAAGGCGTGAGGCAGGCTTGGTATATATAGAGAGTGGAGACCAAAATGTAGGGCGCTTTCTGGTTAAATAGACAAGAGTCAACTTGAGGAGTAGAATTCTCAGAAGGATAACATCACTGCAAATTGACAATTATCACTCCTTAATTCAGTATTTAAACAACATGCTGGTTGAAAGGGGGTACAATATACAGGAGCTAGATCTCCGGTCAATGGGGGGATAACAATGGTGAGGAAGATCTTGCAGCAGGGAAGTTATCGTCATCAAAGGTGGAACAGAAGAAGAGAAAGGATGACATTAGGATTCAGACCAATATGGCAAGGGACAGAATATCTCTTTTCGTTGCTAACCCCTTGACAGTTACTTTGAGGTTAGAGAAAGAATGAAAAAAAAAGAAGAGGAAGAAAGAACGAAATGTTACGGAAGGATTCCAAAGACCTTTAACAACTGGTTGTAGGCGTACATGATTTTAGACAGCATAATTGGAGAAAAGTTCCCAGAAAATTGCTCTGTCCTGTGCCTCTACCTGGATGAAATAGAGAATATTCACAGTATATACGGGGGTATGGCCTGGTGGCTTTATGATGAGCATCTTCAGCGGAGGATGGCAGTTATGAAACATATGAGATGGGACAAAAGAGATATGGGGACTTGGAAAGAATAGTCACTCCATCAAGGGTTGACGGCTCTTTTAGTTTCTCACTTTAAAAGCCTTGTTTTGCAGGTCAGCCAGGAACCATTAGAAGAGGATTCTGTTTTCAATATAATAAAAGTTCATGCAAATGGGGTCCCTCTTGCCGTTTCAAGTAGAGAGTGTGGAAGTATAAACCCCTCATTCAGATGTTACAAGAAAAACAAAAATCCAGCATAGTTTACTTTTAAGGGAATCAGCTCCGATACGAGTAAAAAAGGATGGCCCCATGGTTAAACAGATATGCTAGACGTCCAGGATGTTAAAAAAAGAGCTAATCTGTTATCAGGTGGGTTTAGCTTGGAGTTCATTATCCCATCAACAATATCTTCAAGCGGAAAATAGTCCTCTGGTAATTCGATTTCCGTAAAACTATATGCTCATGTAGTTCAAGAAAAAATTGCAAAGAGGTCGCTATGGGTAGGATGGCTGGTACTTTTCATTATGCTCCAATTCAGAATTTGTATATTTCACCTCTTTTTGTGATCCCCAATAAAGAAATAGGTAGTACAGACTAATTTACCATTTGTCATACCCCAAAGGAGGATTCGTTAACCATGGCATAGAATTTGGTATTGGTTCGGTAGGCTTTTTTTGATCAGGTGATCGATCTGGTTAAAAAAGGCGGTAACAGCTAATGGCTAAATTTGACATTGGGTCTGTTCTCACATTGTTGCAGGTCTATCCAACTTCTCACTACCAATTAGGGTGTAAATTAAATGGCGAGTAATATATAGAACTGTGCCTTCCAATGGGTTGCTCAGATTCTTGCACATACTTTGAAACTTTTAGCACATTCCTACAATGGGTTGTAGAATTTGTATTTGGTTACAAGTCAGTAATTAATTACTTAGATTACTTCTTACTTGTAGCGCCTACTTTTGTTCAATGCCAGTATCTTATGAAGTGCTTTACTTAGGTTGCATTTGATTTTGGCATCCCCTTGGCGAACAAAAAAAACTGTTGGATAGGTAAGGATTATTACACTTTTAGAGAAACCCTTAATTCAATTAAATTGGAATCAACTTTGCCTACCGAGAAAGTTGAGGACTTGTGTAACTCAATCAGCATGGTTAGGGTGTGCAAGAAGGTTACCCTGAGGGATTTCCAGTCTCTGTCAGGAAAGATAAACTTTGCTTGTAGAGTCATCCCTATGTTAAGAATCTTTGGCATATGTTTACCCATTGCTACTGCTGGAGATAAGATGCCTCAGCACTTCATAAGGATTACAAGAGGATTTGGAAGTTTGGACAATGGAAGGTCATTCTTTCAGGCTAAGAAAGTAGCTACCCATGCTATTGATTTTTTTTACGGACGCATCTGAAATACTTTAAAGGTCAATGGTGTGCTGAAATATGGCTCCAGTAAAGGATTGCATCTGAACTGTTTTTTTTAGAGCTATTTCTTGTTGTAGTTGTGAACTTCATTTGGGAAGATCAGTTGAAAGATCAACATGTAGTCTTCAGCAGTGACAACATGTCTGCTGTTATGGCTGTAGATAATTTGACATCTTCATCCCATAATTTGACATCTTCATCATGTATGTACGTATCTTTATTGTGTGGTGTCCTTTAATTGGGAATCCGTATTTGCTATGCAACAATCAAAAACAGTGGTAGGCGACATGCAATCATCCAAAACATGTGGTAGGCGACATACAATCAGTTAGATTGCCACAGCAGCCCCTGGTCCTAAGATCCCGCTTTAAAACATATTCCACCATTACTTAAGAAAATATTAAACAAGTTTTAGATAGTATAAGTCAGTATAAAAACCTTTTCAATACATTGTGTTTAAAAATGTTGATCTTTTGTAAGAAAACTTACACTGAAAGTTGCTTCTTTCAACCTGCTTTTTAGGTTTATTATATCAGACTGGATTGCGACCTTGTCATGGTGAAGGGGCTTGTGTACCTCAATGAAGCTTTGAGCTATATCATGTAGGGTCAGCCTAGATGGGCAGGTAATAGCAGAGAAGTCAGACAAATAGCAATCCACTGGAGAAGGAATTGGCAACCCACTCCAGTATCTTTGCCAAGAAAACGGTATGGATAAGTACCAGCAGAAACACAGACAGATGTGCCTGGGTGCTGCAGTCCATATGGTCACTGAGAGACGGGCACAACTGAAGTACAAAACAACAACAAAATATCAGACTGTAGGAAAGTGTAGCATCCCATGTCCCAAAAAAGCTGTGCAGTAATGAGGTAGCTGCTTGCAGTCTGCTACACATTCTGTCACAACTAGAGTTGGGGTTCGCAAATAAAAGTAACTGAAAGTAGAGTGGATGATGTAGAAAAACATAAGAACAGATATAATGGCTGAGGTAAAATAAAAAGAATAAAAAAGAAAAAGTGACTGAGAAAAGGGAGTGAAAGAGATGTAAAATTATCCATTTAATATTACAGTTCTTTTCCTAAACAAAATGTTTGTTTTCTGTATTGTGAAGAGTTGACGTTATATGATAATTAGTAAATCATGTACTAAGAACATGCTATAGTTCTGGATGGATCTCTGTACGTATTAAAAAAAACTGTACATTAAGTGAACACTTAAAGAATCGCAAATAATTGTTGACTTTAATAGGGTTTTGAACCCAACCAGTTTGAAAGTCCTTTGTTTATTTTACATTCATAATGCAAAAGTAACTTCTTTATAAACAGCTATGCACTCCTTGAATGCCTCAAACAGATATATTTATCAACCAGGATTCCAATTTTGTTATGTTGGCCTCTTTTAGCTACCAGCGAGATACAGGCTCAAAATCCCTGCAGTTGTCAAAAATGTAAATCTGTCCTATCTATTGCTTTTATGTTTCAAGCCTGTAAATGTTACCAGAGCTAAAGACGCAAAATCCATATTCCATTGCAACAATTCAACAAGCCCGCAATTGCCTTCAAACCTGTAAATGGCAACTGTATCAGACATTTCTACGAGTACTAGATAGGATTCGCATGTGGGTGAAACACCTGTTCGTAGGACTGTAAAAGCAAACATAAACACACTACTGTACTTATATAGGTAACTTAATATACTGGGAAAGCAATGAAAGGCATTGGAATTAATTGCACGATAGTCTCAAGATCACAAATCTGCAATACAAATAAAAAAAATGTAATGTTTTATTTCCGTGTGATATTGATCCCAAGGAGTTAATACATATCAGGCCACTCACATGGATTAGAACAGTTTATTTATTGATTTTTATTGATTTCTAAATTTTTGGATTGCGAGTCCGATTGCAGATCGGACTTCTAAACCATAATTAATTAGTAGTAGTATAAACTCTATCGAACTATAAGGCATGTATTGGCTCTGTCTAAATTGTAACTTACTGGCTTGCTTAATTGATCATGATCATGCCCTGAAATGCTACGTATGGGTTCATGGTTTACTGTTTTCTCATTCGGCCCCGTAATTGCGGGCTTGACCAACTAAATACATCTCTAACTGTAGCAAAATTCTAACCTGCAGACATATGGTCTGTACGAAGGCAATTACAGGCTTGGAATTGAATGGGGGATTATGTCTAGTACTGACTCTACTATCCATAATTTCAGTATCCCATTTAACTTTAACACAGCCACATTTTGAAGAAATAACAGGAACTCAATCGAAAGGATTAGGGGAAAATCTACGTTTTTCAGAGTAAACTTTCTTCTTTATATAATCATAAAAAGTTAAAAAGATGGCTTAATTGATCTTTACTATGTTAAAGTCATGAAAGACAGAGCATTGCAGTAGCCCTTTAGGGCAGGTTAATAGCATTAAAGCACAATATATGGAAGGTTAAATGAGGTTAAATATCTTCTGACTTTCCATATTATAAAGGTGCCTTTGATTGGCAAGTAGGGATATTAACCACACTTTTTAAACCCACTTTTTATTCTGTTAGATTAGTATGTATTCCCTACCGTATGTTCAATCACAATAGATTGTGTAGAATATGGAAATAATCATATTTAATTAGATTATAAAATGTCATCATCTGTTATGAAGCCTACAGCAATCAATGTCTAACCGTGATGCTAGAACTATACATCATACCTGTAACCTGAGTTTACTATTACATAGACCACCAGCCCTTTAAACTAGTCATCACCAGAAAAGAGAAAATAAAAATACTGTCATTTTTCTTTTATTAATAGTAGTTATATCCTGATATAACTGGATGTTAGATGAAAGTATCACTTTGTAGTGAAACCATATAAAAAGTTTGGAAATAATATTAGGTTATATCATTTAAACACTGTCCCAGAAATGCCAAGTAAAATGTATCACAGCACTGAGTGGTAGTGATAACTCTACTGGATGAATGATATTTCAGAAGAAATGTTTCAGGAATAATCAAGCCTTAAAGTTAGATGGATATATGTGAAAAGAGCATTTGTTTCAGTACACTGTAGTCAAACTCTTAGCTATGAAGAATGCTAGATGACATTTTCTTGTTGCTGAATTACACTTGTACTGTATCTTAAGACCACATACTTCCTACGACTAAAGCTTAAGGAAATGTTTATTTTTGTATCCAGGAATTCTAGCAGTATGTGAAATCAGCATTGTGTTCCATTTATTTATTTCATTATGTAAACATTATATACAGTGATCTGACCTTTAAGAGGTAAAATTATTAAAAGAAAAAAATCCTTAGAAAACATAATCTACATTTTTTCTCAAAAACATGTTTCACAATTATAGACAACCCTCCATGTAGTACTTTGTGCACCCTCCCTTTGCCAAAATATCAGCATTTTGTCTTCTCTTATGACACTGGTTGAGGTGGGGGAACTGAGACCTTTCTGAGACCTTTCCTCTAGACAAAATGTCTTCAGAACCTTCAGAGTCATTGGTCCTTGCTTGACTCTCCTCTTCAATTCACCCAAAAGGTTTTCAGTGAGGTTTAGGTTTGTTCATTGTCCTGCTGAAAGACCCAACAACAATCCATTCTTAGCTTCCAGATTTAAACGAAAATGTCCTAGTATTTGATGAGGTTCATGATGCCATGCTTCATAATAAGACTCCCAGAAGAAAAGCAGATCAATCGCCATACTTCATAGTGAGTATTAGGTTATTTTCTGCACAACCTTGATTTTTTTTATGCCAAACCCACATCTGGTGTTTGTTCCAATTAAAGTTCCAGTGATGTTTAGCAAACTCCAGGTTCTTATGTTTCTATTGGAAGACAGCAGAAGCTTTCTTCTAGCAAGCCACAGAGTTTGTTGGTATGTAGGTGACGGCTAATTGTAGTTTTGAGACTTGGTGACCTCAGGATGCAACCGACTGGTGAAAGTTTCAAAGCATCGTCCTCACTGTTCTTGGGACAAAATCAGTTGATCAGCAAACACCAAAGTGATAAATTCCATACCTGCATAATCCCATACAAAAGGAATCTATCAGAGGATGTATTATTTTATTTTCCATTAAAAACACTTTCCTATATTAGTATAGTTCAAGTTGCAAGTGACAATTCTATTTTGTGCATAACAATTTCTGGGGTTTCTGAGAAAAATGTTTATTTTTTTTGTAATGTCGTTTTTTTTCTGCGTATAATCTTACCTCACTGAAAGCTTAGATTTGTCTGATATAGGTGGTTTTAAGTAGGTGGTTTTAAATAGGTATTGACTCTTTTTATTTAGCATTTTGATATTCACTTCATATTTTTTAATACTGATCTAGTGAGGAACCACACTGTATTTTTTACATTCTCCTGACAGAAAGGATACAGTATATAGGATAGTTCTTTGTTTAACTATACATTGCTTAAGATGAATCTGATTGCTGTAAATACGCTTATACTTTCCAAAGAGTTTTTCATGATACTTGTTGTTATCTTTATCTTTAATATATTGTTGAATAGTCAGTGAATTATGACACATATTGGTAAAATAAAGTTAGTTAATAGAAGTATTGGTTTACAAGGATACACATTGGTTAAAAAGTAATAGTAAAATATTTTACTAATTAATAAATCCAATTATTCAAAAATCTGCTTATTCTACTGTTTCATTAAAATCAATTCTAGTCAACGAAAAAGTATATCTCTGTGTTTCATATGAGCTTAATAGAGCAGCACGTTTATTGAGTTGCCCCTTAATTTGCCTTAGAGTTCCATAATTCTATTTTGCGAGAAGATTCCTACTTTTCGTAGACAGATCACTAGTAATAAACAATGATAAAGTCTCTTGGAATTGGAAAGGTTGTGAACACTCTAAAGCAGTGTTTCCTAATACAGATGCTTGACCCTAAGACTTATCTGTCAGTCCTCATGAACAAAGATGGAGCCTAACATTTTAAACATACCACTACCATTAGTCATAGTTATAGATGCATTTTTGATGAATTTATCTCTAGTTAAAATGTAGTCTATTCAAACTAATGCAAAATTAGATGAACATGTAGTGTACCCTCGTCAAAAAAGGTATAGATCTTAAAGCTGGTCCCCATGAGCATTGGATTGTAACAAACCAGACCCCAGACCAAAAAGGTTTGAAGCTACTGGTCTAAAATTGTGTTTCCATCTAGGGAAGAGACTAAAGTTACAGTACATTAAGAGAGTCCAAGTTTGTGGTGGAAAGAGGATGACAGACTATAATATATTTGACAAGTCAGGTAAGTTAACAAAAAGTACCTTGCTTTATGAAACACAAACTAAAGAAAACAATGACCCTATATATACTGTACTCATTACTCATTTGTATTATATCTGTGACTTTAACCTGGATGACTGTTTTCTCAGCAATTCACTCTTTTATTTCTCTAGTTAAACAACCTCTATAAAAAAAAAACATATATGTTTGAAAACTTTGAATCTGCTTAACAGCATCGTAAAGCTAGTTTTCTACTTAGAATAATACATATATTGATGCCTCTGATGGGCTCTGGAGGCAACCATAGTGGTAGTTTTGTATATGTATTTACATTTCTGGATACCAAGCCCCCCACTTCTGGCTCTGTGAGCTTGAAAGGGAGTGGTGTCAATTCAATCAGATCCAACAATAAAACAACCCCTCCTGATCACTCCTTGTTTACTGCTCCCTCCCCTCCATACAAAACACACCATCATAATCACGCTCTCAGAAAGTGATGTATAAAAAGGCAAAGCGGATTCCTCTGTTAATAAGTAGTCTTCCAAAATCTGATTTTACACTATTTTGGAGACTAATCGTAAAGTGATACACAGAATTATATAGTTCCTAAAAATGATACTGTATTTAATATATTTTCTAACTAATAAGTGTTTAGAGGATATCCATCTAAAGGGTCATATTTATACACATGGTGGACATGCCCAGCTATAACCAGCAGTTAATATTTACCCGTCAATTGTGCTTAGTGGGAATATTCCCTAAAACTCTAAAGGCTAAAGGTAAAAAACATGTATCCACTAATTTTGCCATGAAACTAACTGGAAAAGACCCACTCTTTCTTGGTAACTAATTATTAATAAAATTGATGATTTACTTGTTCTTTAGAAAATTGCTTGCCACTATAGGATAAAAATGGTCACCATGAATAAACAGAAAAAAAAAAATCATATAATATATTCATCAGAATCATACTCTTTTGTATTTGCTTGTGTAATATATTTGTAACTAGAGAATTGCCCGTCAAAAAATGATGGCAATGAAATTGTAAGTTAGCTACTGCTGTTTGGTGTGTAGTACTGAAATATATAATACATTAATAAATGAATATACTTTACCTATTTTGAAGCATTGTGTTGAAGAGCTGCAATCTGTTTTGATGTTGCTGCAGCATTAGTGGTGTGGAGCTGCTGTGTAAGCGTGCTGAATGTGTGCAGTGTAATAGTGTGCGTGCGCGAGACCAAACCGTTAGCGTAGCATTGGCGTAAAATTGCGGGTAATGTGTGGTATGCGTCTTAACGGAATATCCATAGTTCGTTTGTGGTATTTTGCGAGTTTGTTGTGGTGTTTAGCCTGTTTAGAGTGCTGTAGCCTCGTTTTCGTTTTCTTCGGCGGCCATTTTTTCTGTCGCTTAGAGAATTTTCGAGTGTCTAAACTCTTTTATTTTTAGTGAAATAAAGGTGTAAGTTTTTTTTTGAGGCCCTGGATGCTCCCTCTTGCTGTAGGTAAGCTTTTTATGTATGTGCTGTGTGTATTTATTGTGTTTTGAATTTGTTCATTTTCGCGAGTTGCGGCCGATTTGTGCGAAGTCGTAATGAGTGCTAACGTGTCTTGTATGTGTGTTGTGGTGTTTTGCGAGTTTCTTGTGGTGTTTTGCGTGTTTATAGTGCTGTAGCCTCGATTTCATTTTGTTTGGCGGACATTTTTTCTCTCGCTTAGCGAATTTTGTAGTGTTGAAACTCTTTTATTTTTAGTTAAATGAAGGTGTAAGTTGTTTTTTTGAGGTCCTGGATGCTTCCTCTTGCTGTAGGTAAGCTTGTTATGTATGTGCTGTGTGTATTTATTGTGTTTTGATGTAATGTAATGTTCGCGAGTTGCATCCGATTGTTGCGAGGTCGTAATGTGTGGTAACGTGTCTCGTATAGTGTTTGCGCTGCGAGGTAAAGTTTGCGCTCCATGCCAGCAACTGAGTCCCTCGCTTCGGCGCTCCATGCCAGCAACTGAGGCCCTCACCCGCAGCCCTCGCTATGCGAGGGCCGTTACTCGCTACGCGAGCCCGCAAGCGTTAGCAACAACTCGTACGCTCACAACTATATATGTGATGGTTATTTAACTTTGTTAGGTTGTAATTTTTTATAAGAAAAAAAAATGAGAACACAGACTTGAATTAAATTCAATATTGGATGAGATCCGTATTACAGTCGTTTTGAGATGTACCATGTAATAATAATGGCCCTCATTAAATTGCAGCAGTTACAGAGAGATTACATTGAACAAGCCTGCAACTACATGGCCAAAAGCCAAAACCGTAAACCATGCACTCGTAAGTAGCATTTCAGGGCATGATCAGGAACATTAAGCAAGCCCGTAACTACCGATTTAAAAACAGCCAGTAGTAAATGAGACCGTCATCATGACGTCAGTAAAACATGCTGTATAAACATCAATCAATTAGTGTTTTGATGTCCGATATGCGGTCTCGCAATCTAGCGATTTAAAAAATCAGTAAAAATGAATGAAGAAACTGTTATAGTCCATATGGGTGGCCTGATATGTATTAACTCCTTGCTCCCTAAAATTGATATAACATGGAAATTAAACATCAAAAAATATTTTTGGATTGCAGATTTGAGAGCTTGAGACTGTTGTGCAATTAATTCTAATGTCTTACATCAATTGCCCTGTATTTTAAAAGCGCAGTATTGAGTTTTTATTTGCTTTTATAGTGTTCTAATACTAGTAGGATTTTTGGCTATATGGGCTTGACATATCAAAGGCTTAGCTGGGTCGGAGTTACAATTTTGACAACCGCAGTTGCTTTTGAGCCTGTAACCACAGACTGATTACCGGTAACTAAAAGAGGCCAATTTAATAGCAGTAACTTTTGCGGGCTACATTACGGGCTCCAGTAACTACAATTTGGACAATTTAATAGGGGCCCGCGTCTCTTAAAAAAAAAATGTATTTATAAAAAAAAGTCTGATTTTCTCTAAAAATGTTTAGTGTCCATTGCTTACAATAACAAATACAGACACTAATTATGTCAGTTTGCTTTAATGCATTTCATGGAAAAATAGTTGAGTTCAAATAACTCATACTGCTTGAAGGATATGTTTATCATACATTTATAAGAGACCTTTTTACACATGGATGCCAATTGTTTTGTATATTAGAACAATACTATATAATGACATGTTAAGACTTTGCTATATTTCAACATTATGCAAAACATGTAAAATAATCTAAAGTATTTTAATGAATTTACTTGACATAAGTATTAATTGATATAAAACATTATTGACATAAAACATCATTTTTGTTTAAAAGTAGATTGACACACATCAGATTCCCACGATGTCTATAATAGTTAATTAGCAATGAAATCAGTCATTTAGGATTAAATCTTAGATTATTGAAGAGTGAAGTAGCTGTGAATGTCCAGTAATCTAGATTAATTATGAGTATTGCACTATATAGTGATCCCTTTTTTATTGGATAAACACTATATTTAAAGGACGAGCTTTTGAGAGGTTTGACCTCTCTTTATCAAGTTTGAAGCAATACTGACATGAAATTAAACTTTAAGTTTGAATGTAAACAGTGATACAGAGAGAGTGGAGACATTATCTGACATCATTGGGTAAATACATATAGAGGGAATCAACATAACATAGTATAGGAAACATACTATGTACACATATACATCAATATATATATATATATATGAAAAACCAGGGCACTGTAGTCCACAGTGATATCCTTCCTGTTGGAGAAATACTCCACGAAGAGAATCACAAGGAATTCTGATTATGTGTTAAAAAACCCAAGTCCATATTAAGTCCAATATATCTTTAGTTTTGAAGAATATGATCATCATTATTTTAAAGTTGCGACTTGCCCCCACAAAATGCGAGTATTTGGCCCCTTTGAGCACCTTCGGCGCTCATCGCGAGCCCAGCGCTGAGCGCATTCAGAACTCATTGCGAGACTCTTCCCCCATCCACTTTTCAGGCCCTGCGATGAGGGACTTTGGAGCTAATCGCAAGCCCTGCAATAAGCGGCTTCACCGCTCATTGCTGTTTTTGCCAAGCCGCACCTTTCCTGCTTTGCAATGATCCCCTTTGGCGCTCATTGCGAGCCTCTCCCCCTGTGTACTTTATATTCCTGTGTAGTTTAGGGGCCTACTGCCTTGGGTTAAGTGTTACTGCCTTGGGTTCAGTGCTAGTGGCTTGAGTTAAATGTTACTGCCGTGTATTACGTGTTACTGGTTTGAGTTATGTCTTAGTGCTTGTATTTACGTCCTTCAACCTCGTTTTATGTCCTTTGGCCTAGTTTCTGTTGTGTTTTTTCGGCAGCCATTTTTTTTCCCGCTTCTGCGATTTTCAGTCGTTAAAAAAGGCAAAAATTTACCTAAAATTAACTTGCAACCACACTCACAGGCTCCCTGGCTCTCCCCCTGTGCTGTGTGTGATTGTTTTTGCATATTTTAACAGTTCACTGGTTTGGCCGTTAAAGTCGTATTTTTGCGAGCCCCACAGTCCATCTATGTGCTTCGGGTCCTAAGTCATACGGCCTGAAATTTTTGCCAAGTCCTGCATGCCTCGGAGTGAGCGCCAGCTCATTGCAGCCTAAGTCCCGCTTGCCTAAACTGCTCGCCTCGCTTCGCGAAGCTCGCTGTGCAATGAGCGCCTTTGGCAGCCTAAGTCCTACGGGCCACAAGCGTGACGACAACTTGCAGATTGACAACTATTATATTTGATGCTTTTCTTTCCTGCATGTTCTTGAAATTTGAGTATTTTGATTTTTAGATTTTGGATGGAAGATGATTCCAACTGGTGTCCAACTAGTGTACAATAACCATCTTCATTGTGTTTTTTGAATACAATGTCTGCGTAGATTCATCCTTAGGTGCAGTTTTTTGCTGGTTTCCCCAATGTAACAGTCTATTTCACATATATTACATTGTATTATGTAAATCGCATTAGATGATACACATGAATGTAACCCTCTGTTGGTATAGGTCTGGTTGTTATCTAATAGCTTGGCTATGGATTATAGCTTGGGTAATCTGGGAGGGATGGAAACTGCACCTGTGTAGGTAGCTGGGCCTGGGTTTCCTATATACAGATGAGTGAAGAATGCCATTGTTTATGGTAGTGTCCAGAAAGTTCACAGGTTCTGTAGAGAAATCCATTTTAAGTTTTATAGATGGGTGGAAAGTGTTGAATGAATTGTGAAAACCTGAGTTTATTTTCTCCTTATGTCCATATGATGAACATATCATCTATATAGTAGTAGTATCTGTAAGGTCTTTGAATGAATATTGATAAGAATTTCTCTTCCATCTTGGTATCCATGACAATCCATATCGTTTGTAGGTGGGTATCCTTGTTAAAAGTAAAATAGTTTTGGGTAAGAATTATTTTATTGGTTTAGCAATAGCATTAAGACTATATTTATGGCTCTGAGTATGTGTTGAAAGAAATTTAAAACATGCCTCAGTGTCATCTTTGTTTTGGATGTTGCTGTAAAGAGACTTTACACCCATGGGGACAAGTAGTGTGTTAGCAGGTAGATTCTTATTCTGGCTGAGTTTGTTGAGAAAGTCATTGATGAGAAAGTCATTGATGTCTTGCCTAAGGTGAATTGTATACTCTTATGTAGGGTCCTGGTTCAGTTTCTTGTAGTAGGTGTTATCTGACAGTTGCCTGTTAGCCTAAATTATGTAGTCTTGAGTATTCATAACAACAACTGCACCACCTTTATCTGCCGGCTTGATGGTGATATTGGGGTGGTGATATTGCTCTTTATGGCAGCTTTTTCTGATGGAGAGAGTTTATGTAAGTCTCATGTCTGCTGGGTTGTTACAATGGATGCAGCTCTCAGGCAAAAGCGTTCTATTTCTATATAAATGTGTAGTTTAGGGTTAGGTGGTGGAAGGAAGTGTGGGTTATTATTCTTGTTTTTGTAATTCAATGATTTTGTGGTAGGTTCTTTGTTGTGGAAAAATTCTGCCAGTCTCAGCCTCCTGAAGAATTCTTCCAAGTCTGAGTATAGTTGTATTTTATCTAGTTTTATGTTTGGACAGAAAGACAACTCTTTAGAAAGAACAGAGGTCTCTGACTATGACATTTGGTAGTTTGAGAGGATTATTATTCCTGTGTGCTCTGTTTAGGTTTCCGAAAAAGTATCTGTTTGAGTTGGTAGGTTGTAGGATTTAGGACTGTATTTGGATCATTTACTCTCTTTTTTTGTACCTGCTGTCTGTTGTTTTGTCAAGAGTTTTTTTGTGAAGATGTTATATTTCTTTTTCTACATGTTCAGCTTCATATATTTTGTGCTCCCTTGTTTAAGGAGAGATTCACTTTGGATTTTCTCTTGTGCATATGTAGAGATGTTTAGCATATACTGAGTTGTGCATAGATCTTAGTGTATTTTTAATTTTAAGTCCATTTGGTATAAGGTTTGTTTTCTTGCATTGTGACAAAAATATATGTCACTGTTAAGTTGTGCTGTTGTTGCTGTTATCTTAATTAGTAGCTTCTTGATGCAGCCAAATGCTGTACCTTCTAGAATTATTGAAGAGTGAAGTAGCCATGAATGTCCAGCAACTGAAATAAAGGATATTAGCTGTAAAGATAAGAAGTTTACAACAATTAAAACATTTTTTTTAGACAAGGCGATATAAAATGGAATCTTTTTTTAATTTACTTATTCTCTTTATTTGTTATATAAATAATATGGAGCCTCATTTAATTCGGAGGCCATAACTTCCAGGATGTAGGCCGCATGTCTGCTGGCCTGCTGCGGGCCCGCAGCGTACTAGACTTGCGCTGCTATTCAATTGATCAAACCCACAAGTTAAGGTCCGAAAGCCAAAACCATAAACCATGCCATCGTAAGTAGCATTTCAGGGCAGGAACATGATCAATTAAGCAAGGTTGTAACTGCCGAGTTAGAAACAGCCAAAAGAAATGGAGCCCGTCCTCATTACGTCAGTAAAACATGGAGATGACATGTCAATCAACTCGAGATTCTTAGTCCGATATGCGATCGTCCCCGCAAACCTGCAATGTCAAAAATAATAAAAAATTAATAAAGCCGATGTTCTAGTAAATGTGGGTGGCCTGATATGTATTAACTCATTGAATGCCGAGATCAATTGAACCCTTAATTGAAACATAACATTTAAAGATTTTTAATTGCCACTTTGGCGGCCTTGAGACTGTTGTGCAATTAATTAAAATGCCTTTCATCACTTTCCCCGTATTATAAAGCACATTATTGATTTTTTAGTTGCATTTAAATTGCTCCGGACATGTCTTTAAGCCCTTTGCGAGTCCTCCTTGAAACCCGTAACTTGTGGACCGACTTTTGCCATTTGCGGACTTGGCGGGGTGGTGAGCAAGGGGGAATCTGAGCAATTGAATAGAGATTTACGATTTTAGTTAATGTAACTCTTCGGCCGTAAAAGAGCAAATGCTTGTACGGTATTTAACTTGTGATGTTAACCATCACAACGAATCGGAGGCCAGAGCCCGTAACCCAGTCGGAACCCGCAAACAGACGCCAATTGAATAGCAAAATAACTTGCAGCCTCCCATACGGAAGCTCTGATCTCCTGAAGCCTCAGTTGAATGAGGCTCATGGTTTTTATCAATTTTCGTATTATTTAAAGTCAAAAGAATATATAAAACAGCTTTTACATTTAGTAAAAAAAATTGATATATTAACATACATGCTTACACATATAAGACAAAGCCTTTGAAGATCCTAGCAGATCATTTAAGAAACAGAGATATCTACATATATATAACAGAAATGCATTTGCTCTTTGTAACAAAATCAAAAGCTATTTATGTATACTAAGGCCCTCATTCAATTGCAATTTGGCCAATTGAATAGGGCGCTAAAAAAGCGCATAACATATACTTTTTAAATACGTTTTTAGTTAGTAAACATCTATCCAAAAGCAAGGTTTTCACGAACTAAAAACTTCTTTAAAAAATATATGCTATGTGCTTATTTAGAGCCCTTTTCAATTGGCCAAATCGCAATTGAATGAGGCCCTAAGAATGGTGACTACTAAAGACAGAAAAATTACATAAGAAATTAGATAATAATATTATTTCATTTCCCGAGTTATTTTTGATGACAACAAGAAGGGAGTATCTTCAAGTTATTGATTAACAGAACAGCAGCCTGGGAAAATTATAGAAACTATCACAAAAGGGCTCATTCTGAGGACACAAATGAGCAAAACAATTTTTTTTTGTTTGATTCTTTATTCTTAAATCTTTGGTACACCTATTTGTATCATCTGTTTACTTTTTGGGCTAATTATATTTATTTAAAGAGGAATTTTGGTTGTGGAATGATTGTTTGCAGAGACAATTGGGATTATTTTTTTTAAATGTGTTAATGTATATGTGTGTAATGTTTAAAAACTAAACAGTGTCCTTGTAATATTTTAATTGCAACAAATTGCAGTGTTACTAAAGAAACTATTACAGTCTGGAAAATTAATTTTTTGCTTCTGGATCGCTGGCTTGTCATGGTAAAAGTGTCACCCAAGATGGGCAGGTCATAGCAGAGAGGTCAGTTAAATTGTGGTCCATTGGAGAAGAAACAGGCAACCAACTCCAGTATCTTTGGCAAAAAAAAACATATACAGTGCCTTGCAAAAGTATTCACCTCCTTGGTATTCCTTGTGTTTTGTTGCCTCACAACCTGGAATTAACATGGATTGTTTGAGGATTTGCATCATTTAATTTAATTAATGTTTTTTTTTATTTATTGTGAAGCAAACAAATATGACAAAATAACAGAAAAAGTCAATGTGCTTAACTATTCACCCCCCTAAAGTCAATACTTTGTAGAGCCACCTTTTGCGGTAATCACAGCTCCAATTAGCTTTGGATAAGTCTATGAACCACATTTTACCACTGGGATTTTTGCCCATTCCTCCTTGCAAAACTGCTCCAGCTCCTTCAAGTTGGATGGTTTGCGCTTGTGAACAGCAATCTTTAAGTCTGACCACATATTTTCTATTGGATTGAGGTCTGGGCTTTGACTAGGCCATTCCAACACATTTACATGTTTGCCTTAAACCACTCAAGTGTTGGGGTCATTGTCCTGCTGGAAGGAGAACATCCGTCCTAGCCTCAAATCACGCACAGAGTGGTACAGGTTTTGCTCAAGAATATCCCTGTGTTTAGCACCATCCATTTTTCCCACAACTCTGACCAGTTTCCCAGTCCTGGCTGCTGAAAAACATCCTCACAGCATGATGCTGCCACCATCATGTTTTACTGTGGGAATGGTGTTTTTTGGGTGATGTGATGTGTTCGGTTTGCACGAGACATAGCTGTTTCTTGATGACCGAAAAGTTACATTTTAGTCTCATCAGACCTGAGCACCTTCCTCCATACATTTTGAGAGTCTGACATTTGTTTTTTTGCTGAAAGTAATGGCTTTCTTCTGGCCCAACTCTATGGAGTGTATGGCTTATTGTCGTCCTATATACAGATACTCCAGTCTCTGCTGTGGAACTCTGCAGCTTCTTCAGGGTTACCTAAGGTCTCTGTGCTGCCTCTCTGATTAATGCCCTCCTTGCCCGGTCTGTGAGTTTTGGTGGGCGGCCGTCTCTTGGCAGGTTTGTTGTTGTGCCATGTTCTTTCCAATTGGTTATGATAGATTTGATGATACTCCTGGGGATCATTAAATATTTGTATATTTTTTTTATAATCTAACCCTGACTTGTACTTCTCAACAGCATTGTCCCTTACTTGTTTGGAGAGTTCCTTGGTCTTCATGGCATTGTTTGGTTACTGGTGCCTCTTGCTTAGGTGTTGCAGCCTCTGGGGCCTTTCAAAAAAGGTGTGTATATGTAATGACAGATCACTTGACACTTCGATTGCACACAGGTGGACATCACTAATCAGAAGGTAATTGCTTGCATCAGAGCTTTTTATGGGCTTCATAACAAAGGGGGTGAATACATAAGCGCATGCCAATTTTCTGTTTTCTATTTCTAAAAAATAGTTTTATGTATATATTTTTCTTATTTCACTTCACCAACTTAGACTATTGTGTTCTGATTCATCACATAAAATTCAGATTGACAAAACTTTGAACTTAAGGCTGTAATGTAACAAAATAGTTAAAAAGTCAAGAGGGGTGAATACATATGAAAGGCACTGTATATATTGATGTATATGTGTATATAATATGTGTATATATGTTTCCTTTACTATGTTGTGTTTCTTCCCCATATATGTATTTACCTGGAGCGGGATCTCTGCTTGTGTTGTGGACTTTATGAGTAGGTAGTTCAACACAACAATACTTTATAATATAGTGGGCAAAAGAGCGATAGAAGCCCTCTACCGTACAGTAGAACAGTAAAAAAATAGTACATCTGTGTTCACATTTGAATGTCTAAAACAAGTTAAAAAACCTGCTTCCATCTCAGAATTCCAAGAAAAACTTTTATTACACTGCACTGTATTCTGGGAAGCTTAGCTGAACATAAATGTGAAGGGAGAGATTTTTATTTTCTGACTTATACAAATGTTTTTTTTTGTAATTATGAGTCAGTCCAGTGACAACCTCACTCAGTGTACATCCTGTCATACGTATGCACTACTGGAACAGCTGATCCAGGGTCCATACCTCAGTGAGAGGTGTGAGCATGTTGCATATCTAGGAGAACTGGAGAGGAGAATTGCAGCCCTGAGTGAAATGAACCAGTGGCCTTGATACATATTGGTACCAATAACAAAGCTAGTGGAAGATGGAGTGTCCTAAAGGATGACTTTAGAGAACTAGGGAATAAGCTTAAGGCAAGGACCTCCAAAGTAGTTTTTTCTGAGATGCTGCCAGTGCCATGGGCTAGCAGAGAGACAGAAGGAGCTTAGGGAGGTTCATTCATGGCTAAAAAAAGTGGTTTGGGTTTTTAGAGCACTTGTCTGACTTCTCACTTGGGTACAATCTCTATAGCAAGGATGGACATCAGCTACGCACATGATACTACTCTGATGATTGGAAGTGAGGAGAAACTAAAGGGCCTATTGATGCACGTGAAAAAAGAGAGTGGAAAAGCTGTCCTGCTGCTCAACTTTAAAAAGCCAAAAATCTTGGCAAACAGCAATCTTAGTTTCTGGTAAATAGATGGAGGCAGTGAAAGATTTAATTTTGCTGGGCTCCAAGATCTCTGCAGATGGTGACTGCAACCATAAAATTAAAAGACTGTGGAGGAACTGTGGCTTACATTTGTGCCTGGCATAATAATGAGAAAAATACAAGTATACTTAACATAAGTGTAGACAGATTTTTTTTTTCTTTCTAATGTGTATCAGGTAGTACCATCCAATGCACAAGTACCTAATTCCAGATAAAAATATTTGAATTAAACATAACATGTATTAATAATAATACAAAATTAAATAATTTTTATACATGAAATATTAAAAACTTCTATAAAAGAATTATATTGCATCAAGGGTGCCAAACAAGTTATTGTAACTGGGAAAATTCCCTTAATAAATACAATGATTGAATAGCTCTATGCATGTCACTCATATTGATATTTATATTAAGGTTGTAGTGATGCTCATCAATAACTCAAATGGAGACCATTCCTAGTAACAGTATAGTAGCACATTTCTCATTAGAATTAGGGTCTCTAAACTTAGGTAGATGACTATGGTATTTTAAAACTGTTTCAATATAGAGAGACAGTTGTGTGTCTCATTAAAGGTATATCTAAGTGAGCTGGATGAATACATATCTGCACTCTATAGGCAAAAAACAGCCTATGTACAGCACATATCATATAACATTTTATTTGTATTAATATCTAAAAATCCCTCTAATGATTGTGTTGGCAGCCCCATGGGGGTGTCTACACAAGTTCCTGATCCCCACCCCTCAGCATGCAGCATCAGGTGAACAATATCTACCCACTATTTACCTGCTCTTGCTTGCTCAGCCAATAGTAGAACAGTGTTGATAGTTTCCTAGTCACTGCCGGGATATGACTTATGCCTGCTACCTGTCTATTCTGTGTGCTGTTGCCATAGCAACTAACATAGTGCTATGTCTCAATCTTTCATCTAACCGGATTGGCCAAAACATATTATGAAGGGGGTATTAACCTTAATTTTAAACTGTCAGAAATGACAATAGATTTTGCTAACGTGAAGGTAAGTGTTTAAATATTTATTTTGATATTTGTTCATGCAAACATTTTTTTTTCATATACTATTAATTCTCCCCTATCAGATGCATTCATAATCCAGGAAACTTACGTATCACTTTAAGGATAAAAATCCTATCTCTGCAAAATAGCTTAGTTCTGTGTCTCTAAAAATCATTAAAAATCAACATAATACAGTCTTTCATTGGAGGGAATGAGATATGTTAGTTTTGCCCATATTCCATACACGCACCCCACAGAGTCTGATTAGTCTTCCAGATGCCTAAAGCATAACAAGCGCTTCAGCAAGAGCTGCGTTTTCAGCAATCTATCATCTGATGTATGACATCACCAAGTTTGCCTGGGGTGCTACAATCCATAGGGTCATGGAGAGTTGAACAATTAAACTTAATGAAAATATATCCGGGTCTGTTTCTTTTTCAAAACTGATTGGGGGTTACTGCTGCCTAATGAATGTGTATATTTTGTTTTTGTTTAAATTCAAAAAATATTTTTCACTGGAGGTAATGCTCTGGTGTAGTCAGTTTGGGTTAATTTAGTCTGAGGATAGCCTTATGCCAGGCAGCCTTAAATTCTATAAATGTATTTGACCACACTACTTGCACTGGAAGGCTGTGACAGTTATGTCACGATATGGTCCAGCTTCTTCCTATATACCTCTTTTTTTGTGGATGATATTTCCCTATTGAACTTTACAAAACTGTTTGATATATTTGAAGGTAAACATTTAATAATGTATATCTTTCCTCATCTGTAATGGCAAGTAAATGTTAATTTATAATAATAAAAATAAAAATGTAATATTTTTTTAAAACAATATATTTTTGATCTTTTTATATAAAAGAAACTGAGATTTTAATTATAATGTTCTTATAATGTTTGCTCTCCTCTAATTGAAAACATTCACCAGAAGTTACAAGTTAATATTTGCAGATAAATATTAGTTTAGGTTACTGGTATGTCTTACCCTCATGAATTAGGTCTCTCTCATACTTTTAAACTATTTTCATCAATTACCATTCACTCACCTATTCTGATGAATTGCCTTCATTACAGACTAGATATACCTATAAAACCACTTAAAACATCACCTGACCATAACTGACCAATCAAGATGCATGGAATCTAACAGTAGCTCATGTGCAAAAGTATCTTCTAAGTATGCTAAATACATTATTGTTTTTTTAAATTATATCTCAAAAATGCCTTAACCTATTTAAATGATCTCAGAAAGACAGTGACTGTTTAGATTATTATTAGATTGGCAACTATCAAACAAATCCATTCAACCAATTCTTTCATACAAGTGAACAACATTTTTCAGAAATTTCTATGGGACATCGCCATGTCACCACTACAAAATTCATTATGAATTAACTTTTTGGGGGCTGGAATGGTTTTAGGACACAGCCGTGCAAGATATACAAATAGGAAATGAGTAGGCTCTAAAAGTTGAGAATATGTTACCCTGGAGACACTTAGAAGTAAGTGAAGTGTAGATTTTATTTCATAATTATATTGAGTAGGATCATGTTAATTAATTAACCTAGTTAAAACATTTAAAGAAAAAAAATTACTTTACTTCTTCATGCCTTTTATGTCTTGGGTTTTTTATCCTGCAAAGACTTCAGTATCATGAAAAACATTTCTATATATCACTTTAAAAAGTAAATGTTGCATCAATAATTAAGTTAGCATCATGTATTTGGTTATGTAGGAATGCTACAGTACTAAATACAAAACAAATAGTAAGCCATGTATTTAAATAATAAATGAGAGACTTCAGTTGAAGAGCACCTTGAGCTTGAGCAAATACAAAATCTTTTTTTATTGAGGCATAAATCCTATAGGAACATATTATAATATGACTACTTAGCCTAATGCTTCTAGATCAGCTTGCCATTTTCCTTATGAGTCCGGAAGAGATTTTAATGCTGTTACTATCAGAGGTATTCATGTGTGTGTGCCCATAGCAACCTACTGCCTTCAGATTTAATCTATATTATAGTTTCACTATAGTTAAGGTTAAGTTTCACAGACGTATCTGTTTGAATATGTGTTTTATTCACATTTGTTTTCACACAAATACATTTTAGGCTCTATATAACAGGATGCTAGGAGACTGCCTTTAAAATTAAGCACCAGGTGACCATCTGGTCCACCACTTGTTAGTTTTGTTAGTTCAATAAATGCGTGTTTATAAAGTCAACAATAAAGCCATAAAAAATTAAATGATTTCAAAATGAATCTTACCTGCCTAAGGTGTTTGGGCTTTCTACCTCTCTCGCTGCACATGGCTCACTTTGTTTGTCTGGAAAGAATGATAAATGTGTTCCTTTCTACTGATAGGTTTGCTAAAGGACCACTCTGGTCAAAAAATTCCACTAGCCTCTTTTGAAAAGCTTCCCTTGAAAACAGGCAACACATTTTTAGAATAAAAACATTTAATACTAAAGGCAAATATTTCATAATCTTTTAAAGTGTGCATCAATAATTTTCTAAAGTGTGGAATAACTTACTATCTGTATTATATTCCTATATGACCAAATCGATTATGCTAGCTTAAGTATTAAGTATTTTTTAAAGCAATATATTTTAATGTTTTTCATGATAAAAAACTAAGACAAAATAGGCTGAAGAAAAGTAAACATTTATTTTTAGAAAGAGCGACTTGTGCACCTTTGTATAATTTTTTATTTAACTTTTATCCATGTAAAAAAGTTACTGTGCTTTATTTGTCAATCTTTCAAAATAATTTACTTTCTAAAAGTATTTTGCTCATTATCAAGTTTTCTAATTTATAGGACTTTATAGAAAAAAAGGTTGACCACAGCAATCTTTTCATTAACCATAGTTTAGAAAATCATGCAGCAAATACATTGACATCACTAATGACATGTGGGAGCCTGGTCACACATGTACCCAGCACAGGGATAAAGGGAGATAAGTCCCAACACCCAAATAATTAAATCTAGCAGCTGACTTTTATCATCCCAGTCAAATAATGTGAATCATGTTATGGGAGGTGGAGATAGAACTAGCAGGCAAGTACTTTTATTTTATTTTATTTAATACAATTTTACAAACATTAAAATCCAAATATCAAAACATCAATATTTATACACAATCAAACAAACAGAAAAAAAAACAGAAAACAAAAAAAACCACAACAATATGGAACGATAACTAAATTTAAACATTTCAGGATATGTCATAAGGAAAGGAGTTATTTTTCAGAATATCAGTGCCTATTGAAATTCAATTCTAGGGAGGAGAGGAGCAAAAGGTTTTCCTTTTCTCATAAATGGCTCATTATGTCTTCCAAAGAGACCATTTTAAGCTATTTTTTTTCGACGGAGAATGTGAGTGTGTTGAGTACTCCAATTCTATTTGTTTATTTCTCTCTACAATGGTCACAAGTTCCGTCCATGTCAGTAAGGATTGTTTTTTTCCATCTTCTGGCTATATTTAGCAAGAAGACCTATAACATCAGAGGATCATATTCTTGTACGTCATCCAATGTAGTCTACATGATACAATGTACTGCATGGGAGAGAGGCTGCTATATTGGAGAAACCAGACAGAAATTACCTACACAGACATTCCATCAATAAGCACAATGAGGAGACTTACTGTACTCCAGTTGGACACCATTTCACCCAGAATAACCACTCCATAAAAAATCTCAAAATCAAAATACTCAAAGGATTTTTTTAAAACACTAAGGAAAGAAAGACATTTGAAATTAAAATGATTATGTTCTTTATCAGTAATAACTCAGGCCTTAATGTAGACATTGAATTCTTATCTCATTATCAAAATTTCTTGTAACCTCCAACATTCATGATTGTAAATATATATGTGTGTTTATTGATTTTTTTATTTTTCTATTTTTGTTCTCTGCCTTCCTCCTGAGTTTGGTTACAGCGCTATGGTTCTTTAGAGGTGAAACTATTTACAACCCCAATTTACTTACTCTGGTCTGCACCCCCACACACTTGCACAGCTGGCTGATCAGAACATTATTTGTTAATCCTGGAATTTTTTGCTGTATTTGTGAATCTATAATCAGTATTGACTCTGACTCGACAAAGAGAGGAACGCTCTCGAAATCTCGTCAGGAAACCTATGAATTTGTTTGTCCAATAAAAAAGGTATCACTATATACTGCAATACTCTGATTATTCATATATATATATATATATATATATATATATATATATATATATATATATGCAAATGTGATCAGATATTTATAATGAGGAGATGCATGTGCAGTTGCCATGTAAGGTTCAAGATATCTCTCCAAAGCCTTTGTGTTTTGCCAGTTCAGGATTCTGCTGCAGTGGTTGGTTGTACTAAACCTGTTTGATTCCTAGGTGCATTCCAGGTCTTCTGATAGAGACTGACAAACTCAGGGCCTCATTTTATTATCGGCCGTAAATCGGCTGTAAGGCTGCGATTCCTTGCGGGGGTTCTGTTACCTTGCAATTCAATTATACGGCCCCGCAAGGATCTCCTCTTACGGCCGGCCGCATATCTTGGAACCGGCCGTAAGCTCCAAAATTTTTAAAGTAAAAAATAAATTTAAGCCTGCACTGTACAGCTCTGTAAATGCTAGGGATCATATTGGGGGACATGAGGATTAATAGTAACCCCCTCTCAAGCTTGCACATCAGCCCAAATACGAGTTTACATTAACTGTTTATTTTCCGGCCGCAGCGTGGCCAGGTCTGAGGTGCTCCAAGCACTCTGGACTTTTTACATGCATACTTGACATATATAATAAACATTTTTTTTTACGGATTTGAGTATAGGGGAATGTTGTGCTATTTTTGCTAACACCTACAATCACTTTATAGTCTCCTCAAAGTGCAGGATGGCTTTATTTGGGCTATATTATGTGCTTAATTGGTGCTAGCGGGACCTTTTTCCTGCAAGTAAGCTGCGGCTCGCTTTTAGCCTTGCAGAGAGGGTTCCCGGAGCAATAGAATAGCAACCAGGCTTTTCTTGCGGCTGAAACTCTTGCGGCCGTTTTAGATCAAAGGCTTTCCTCTGGCGCGTGTGGCCGCAAGAGATAGTAAGCCTGCCGGAGTCCCCGGCCGGAGGGGAATAGAATAGCAGAATAGCTTGCGGCCGGTCCTTGCGGCCCTGCAGCGCCAACGGCCGCTAATAGAATGAGGCCCTCAGTCTGGGAGCCAGCTGAACCGGCCCACATAGTAATCCCACCTGTAAGGCTAAGGGTCTCATCATAGGAATGTATTTTGACACTAGGACTCTGGGATTTTTGTTTTTGCTAATATACTTAAACCTGCAAAAATATTAATTCAAAAACAGTCCATACTATCTGTCTTCCTCAGACTGTAACCCATGGGTAACCTATTTAATGTCAAAACATGCAAGGTGTCAGGGATATATATCATGGATGGTCACATACTCTTCGATCCGTGCAGTGGAGTATAGTACTGCTTCCTGCCCCCTTCACCTAGATAACCATAAAGTCCATCACATCAGCCTTTGTGGGAATAGATTCAGCTTAGTTGATCCATCCAGAACATCCAGAATCAATTCATCAATGCAAAGTCGTTGATATGTTTTTGGCCTTTAACAAAAGGTCTCTTTTTCCAGTCCAGGGCCCTCATTCAATTGCAATTTGGCCAATTGAATAGGGCTCTAAATAAGCACATAACATATTTTTTTAAAGAAGTTTGTAGTTAGTAAACATCTCTCCAAAAGCAAGGTTTTCACTAACTAAAAACTTCTTTAAAAAAAATATGCTCTGTGCTTATTTAGAGCCCTATTCAATTGACCAAATCCCAATTGAATGAGGCCCCTGGGTAGGATTAGGCCTGAATAAAAACCCCAAAGGTATCCAGGTTCTCTGTTGTCATAACAGCCTTCATACCCCTTTCCCAGCCTGTGGATCCATCTCCTGGCTGTTCCTACCTGTAGCACAATTTACCACAAGGAACATCTTCACATTAGTGAATGTAGTCCCAGAATTCAAAACACTGTGATTCATAAGTTTTAGCAAAGACAAATATATGTGGTAAACAGCAATTACTTCTAATTCTTATATTTTAATGATCTAAGAGAATATTTTACTTTCATAAGCCGATAAAAGAATATTGTGGTTACTGCTTTCCATAAGGTCTTTTAAATAACTAAACTTGAAAATTGTCACTCTAAAAAAAAAGCATAAATAAAAACATTTTGTATGTTCATTTATTAATTTACTGTGGTGTTTCATTTTCTGTTATAACCTAATTCTGTCTGCTGATTCACCAGTAGAGTGTGTAATTGTAAACTAATTCCTTTAGTGCTTTTAAAAGCACTGGCAGTTTTAGCTGCAAAATTTATATTGTGAAGATAGAATCAATTGTGATTCGGACAATTGAATAGGGCCCTAAATAAGCACATAGCATACATTTTTTAAAGAAGTTTTTAGTTAGTGAAAACCTTGCTTCTGAATAGATTCTTACTAATTAAACTTCTTTAAAAAAAAATATGTTATGTGCTTATTTAGGGCCCTATTCAATTGGACAAAATGAGGGCCTTGCTCTGCAGTCATCGTCTCCTTCCACCTCATTATATATATCAGCAAAAAACTTAAATTATAAATTATAGGCTGAGTTGTAATTTTTACAATTTGGAACACGTTTGGTTGCTTTCAAGTGTAATTATTCAAAAAACTATGTAGAAAACATTTCACTACATTTATTCTTTGAGATGCCATGGATAGTACTCAAAACTTTCATTTATCTATTGTTCATTCAAAAACTACTGGTTATAATAATGCAGAGTTGATTATATTGGCCTAGATATTTGTTGGAGGTTGACAATGTTTTATGCAGTAGTGTATTTCCTTAAAAACAGTTCCTTGCTATTATTAATCAGTACTGTGGCTATTTATATCCCAGAGACATCTCAAGAGGTTATAATTTTAGCTATTCTGAAACTAAATTAGCAAATGATAAACCCACTTGTAAGAATTAATTTTCAGAACGTACGAGAAAATTAAATATGGCAACTAGATCCATTACTTTAATAGCACACAATAATTTACTGTACATTTAATTCTTCTTGGAATGTTTGCTATTAGTTTGTGTAGAAATCTGTCTTACTAATATAAATATTAAACTAGAGTTTATTTATCAGAACCTGCATGTACATGAAGTATTTCTCATGGCCATTAAGTCACTGCCCATTACAATGGGACTTTTCCATACAAAATAACAAATAGTACATTTGTTTCAATGTGTGATTCCTACTGGAGGCGGAATAAAAAATAGGGCAAACTAAATAATTATGTCTGGGCATACATAAAGATGAATTTAGATATTTTCCAAACTTAGGCTAACTTAGATGACTGCTATCTCCCGATTTTTTAAAATACTTTTCAAGGTCATGTTGTCCCTCTCAATTCAATTATATTTGTTATAGATATATTGATGTTTTAAATATTGACTCAAATAAGAGAAGGAAAGGTCTTAGCAGATGAGCTAACCTATCTCAGGTGCACAGGTAAATAATTCATACAAGAGGATAAAGAACTTTTAATAGATAAACTCTTGAAATAACTACTGTACTGCCCGAACAAGTGGTGCAATTAATAATGATGCATATATCATTAATAAAATACCAATTTAATTGTTTATAATAGCAATATTCAACATTAAATTACTTTTCAGAGATTTGAGTATCAACCTCAAGCTGAGTATTTGTCTTCTTCATGATAAGGTCATCAATGAGAGGGCAGGGGGTTGGCTGAGACCCTGGCCTAAAACTTTTTAAGAACAATAAGGGAATTGACAATTATTGGTAAACCGCAAAAGCTTGTTGTGAAGGGAAAACTTTGTGTCTGAAATTTCAGCAGCCCCCCCACCCACACACACACACACACTACGGCCTTATAGTGAGTAGTTAGCAGGAGCAGCTGAGTCTAAACTTTGACATTAAGTTGAATTGTATTAATGATCACAGCCTAATTAAACCATCTAGCTCATGTTAGGGTACTACAGTGGTCCTTTAATATTATCTTGCTGTGTAAAGTCTCTGCAGAGCACCTATATATGGGCCCCCTGCATATCTTCCATCTATCTACCAGGTACATGTTGGCTAGGGGTCATAGTATCATAATATCATAGTATCATTAGTCACTTAACACAGAGATCTAGCCACAACTGAAAAGTAAGTTGCTCCCCCCAAACCCCCCAAACACAAGCAATCACATACACACATAGGGCCATTGTCAACTGTCCAAATCGCAATTATATGAACTGTAAATGTTACTGATATTCAATTGGCAACTTTTAGCTACTCGCATTCCATTTGTGAGTTACAGGCTCAATCACTGCAGTTGTCAAAAATGTTAATCTCCTATCTCCTCCATTGATGTTTCAAGCGTGCAAATGTTACCAGTGCTAAAGACGCAAAATCAATATTCAATTACAACAATTCAACAAGCCGGCAAATGCCTTCAAACTCATAAATAGCAAATATATACAAAAAATATACGAGTACTAGATCGGACCCGCAAGTGAGTTAAACACCTGTTCATAATACTGCAAAAGCAAATAAACACACAATACTGTACTGCAAATTGTATTTCTAAACAATAATTGATTGTAGTTTAAATTCCATGTTTTACTGATGTCATGATGATGGTCTAATTTACAATTGGTTCTGGTTAAATTGTAACTTACGGACTTGCTTAATTGATCATGATCATGTCCTGAAATGCTACATACGGGTTTGCGACAATTGAATTTCTACAACATGTCTACATGTTGAAAATTTTTGACCTGCAGACAAAAGTTCAGTTTGAAGATAGTTACAGACTTACGATTGAACAGGGCCCATAGAATGGCAATTTGAAGGCAAAATAAATCTTATCTGATTTACGTTAAAATCAATAGTATCATCTATAATGCTCACTGACCCTCATGTCAGGACAGAGGAGGGGAAACAAGACTATTTGTATATATTTTTTACACTGTAGATCAATTATTACTTATAACAAATAAACCTTTGTTTTAATGTTTAAAATAAAATGTATTTTGAACCACAGCATCCCAACTTCTTTTCTTCTAAAATGTTATTATCAGTGCCCCTCAGATCATCAGCATAGGATTTGGGAGTTTATATATGAACCCTTAACCCACTGGCCAGATATTTAACAGCTAGGCAAACAGAAAGGTTGATGGTCCACATGGCCACCATACAATGGTGATAGATAGTATATGAATTTAAATAGTTTGTTCAGTTGGGGTATTGTCTATATTGGCTGGGTGTAACATTTTATACTGTTCTACCCTAGTCAGCTAATAAAAAATAGCATAAAAATAAAATGATTGTAAAATATATTTGAAACTATAATTTCATACTTAAAAATATGGTTCAAAATGTAATTAGCTCTTTCAGTTTTGGTGTTATGAGATTGAGTCCTCCCTCCAAGAGGATACCTGTTTTATCTGGAATTAACATCCACCAGTTGGCACTCATCCATTCCATAGGATCTGCTGATCATTAATCAGTGGCAGAGGATCACTAGTGCTCTATTTAAATAATACATTTTTGATAAATTTAAATGTGATACATTTGAGCATAGCTTATTTTTAGACCATAGGTTGGACTACATTGTCTTGTCATCCAATGGAAGAATGTACGCAGCAAACGGCATGGGAGCAAACGGAGAACGAACAATACATAAGTAGGTTGGCTCTATAGGTCTGGTTACCTACTCAGAGAGCAGCTTTAACCTAGTCGGCTGAATAATATTGGCTAGATGGGGTAGGTAGGTAAGGAGAAGGATTATATTTAATTATTTATCTATACCAGCACAGCTTACAGAAATATGGTATAAGGATAAGACAGGGCTCACCAGCAATGTAAAGGTACAGTGTGGGTTCCCTTGTTTTACTCCTTTGATACAGAAAAAGTCTCACATACATTTTGTACCATTGTAGAGGTACGTTGGCTTTTTCCTAATAAATAATTCCTAATGTTGTATTATTAAATGCTTAATTATTTAAAATATAAAAAATAAGAAAACAAAAGCTTGAAAACATAAACTGGAATTACAGTTTCAGTTGTAAAAAGGCAGAATGGTTTAATCAGATTTGACCTAATTTCCCAGACATCAGGCTGTGAGAAGTCTCGGAAATTTACATATTTGCTATTTAAAGCCTCATGGTTCCAACCGTAGTACCGCTGAACACTGCATTATCTGTTTTTATGGAGAGGAAGTTTTGACAAATTATCCCTATGCAACTCTCACCAATGTAAACAGATGAATGTTTCCATGCGCAAAGATATCTGGAACAGTTTGTATATTTACTAAGCATATACCAGTATGTTTATAATTAGCAAACATATGCTTTATTTGTTTTTAGAACATTTTCACAAGTTTATTCTTCCTATTTGCTACAACTGTAAAGCATTTTTGGAAAATAAAATATTTAGGTGTTCTTCATGTAAATAATTCATTTTTGAGTCCACATTTCCACGGTAGAATACACAGTCTTTTGTTACAATTTCTAAAACAAAACAAAAAAATAAATAAATGCGACGTTCATTTTAAAGTGGTGAAAAACACTTATATGAGTACTGTAGTTCAAGAAAACTGCACTTGTTTGCAACAAACTAACAATGGGTCATGTTTTATTAGCTGCTCGTAAATGCCTCAAATGACCAATTTGCCTGAGGTTGTTTTTCTTTTATAAATGTTTAGATGTATTCTATTAACTCCAGATCGCAACTTCCGACTGCAAGGTTGCCTTTTTAAGTCTGATTTCAGGTGGCGTGATCTTATGATCTGACAATATTTAAGCCTTAGACTCAGCCAATAGTAAATGAGACTGTCATCATGACGTCAAGAAAATATGGAAGTTTGATGTAACCTGCAATCAGAGGCTAATAATTAATTAGTGCCAATAAGTAATATTTGCCAATCGGGCTCAAAATCAAGCAATCTAGCATTCTATAAAATGCATTAGATCATCTGTTTTATTCCATGTGGGTTTCATTAACCCATTGAGTCCCGGGATCGTTATTACTCAGAAATAACACTTAAAAAAATATATTTATTTTTAATTGCATATATATGTGGGTTTGAGGCTGTTGTGCAATTAATTTTACTCTATTACCATGCCTTCCCATGCTTTCAAAGTACAGTATTGTGTGTTTAATGGCTGCTACAGATCTTATAAGTGTTTGAAAAGGCCCTTGTGAATCATATTTAATACTCCTAATATTTTTGACAGAAACTTGATACTTTTTTCAGTTGCGGGTAAGACTTTACTTGCGAGCTAGAGCTACGGGTCTAATAGAATATTGATTTTGTGTAACTTTAATTATTTAGCGCACGTTATATTCAAGCTGCGCTAAAACCAATGGAGTTCTAAAGCTGGTTTTGTGGGTTTGGATGGGCCGTAGTGATTGTGGGCGGGGAACTCGTAATCGTATTGCGCGTAGCTAATAGAATCTGTGGCAATATTAAGAGCAGTTTTAAGTGTGTATAAATTTACAAATTGAACAATAAAATAGGGCCCTATTTTAGCAGCTGTGTAAGCAGAAACAAACCAGAATTTTGAAAACACAGTTTATGATCAGAGGATTCTATCTTGTATGGATGTCCTTAGCTTTATCTCTAAGTAGATTGGGTGGTGGAGGAGGAGGGAAAAGGGCGACAGTGGGGAATTTGTAAATGTCAATAAATAATTGAGCTTCTGGAACACTTGTTGGTACTGGCATGGTCTGGATGGTTTGAACAGTGTGTGATTGTGCCTTTGATGTGTTGACTTCCCATCCCATTGTTCTTCATATGCTCCACCAAATTGTGGCATAATTTCCTGTAATCATGATGTCATCAATATAGAAGAACAAGGGTATCCTCAACATCTCTAAGTCTTTGGACATGAGCCAGTAAATATAAGGTTAGTGAGTGTACACATTCTTGTGGCTGGAAACTATATTTGTGTCCTTCCCAAGTGAATGTTTACTGATCCTGTTAGTCAGTAGGTATTCAAATGTTACAGGTAATTTCTTAATTTAGAATGTCACACTTCTGGTCCAATCAAGCAAAAGGTATTTTTGTAGATCATACATATGGGAGCCCTTTCGCATCAATATTGCTCCAAGAAGGACTCAGCTTGCTGTCTTCCAGTTAGAAACTTATATAGCAACTTATTCATAGAAACACATTGGAACACTTGTCGTTATATACCCGAAAAAAAAGAGAACAACAGAATGAGTACAAAATGGAGGTAGTAACAACATCCAACTTAAAAGACCTGGAAGCTGTGTTATCCATCCCTCCAACAATATACTCTCAGAACAAATTAAATGATTGGTTAACCACATCAAGGCACTTTTGGATGTCTTCGGCAACTGGTTGAACAATATTGACTACGTCTGGCACAGTGGCTGCTATAGTAGAGATGCTCCTATAGTCCACAGTCGTCTTCCAAAACCTGGTTGTTCCTAAACTGGCAATATTGTAGTTTAAACTTCTTGTGGAATGGAAATGGCTGCTTCTCCTTGGGACGATTCACTCACTTCTTTTGCCTTCTGACATCACTATAGTATCTCTTCTCTGGGACACCCATGACAGCACAGCAATCTCACCCTTCACCTTTTACCTTGCTACTGATACGTTTTGGTGAATCTTTCATACTGCCAAAACACAATCCTTCTTTAAAAGTAACCCCATAAGAGTACTGTCCTGACTCTTGCCTCTCACTCTGTTTTACAGTGCGCTCTCTTCCACATGGCATAGGGGATCCTGCTGACTAAGCCAAATGTATCCAGATGAGGCAGATGTTTATCGCTACTTACAACCAATTACCTCTTGCTCAAGTTCTAATCACTGTAGGGAATGTTAGAAGAACACACACTAGTTTGATTCAATAGTATACTTAGTTTTTAGAATTGGCAAAAATCATAGATGATGAAATAACAGCTCAGCAACAAATATGGTAGAATACCATCCCACCTCTCTCTGAGAAGCTGTCTGTCAGACCCTTTGAACAGGATGAAGGCAAATCATGGCAATCTGTTCCTGTTGAGCTTCTGAATAAAGAACAGACATTCAAGGTTCTTACATCATTCTAACAACAAAAATCTCAGGCTATATTATTTCTATCACATATATAGTTCTCATCAGCGCAACCTAGCCAAAATCCGTTGGTAACGCTACGTTAAAACTGCAGGCTCACGAAGCGAGCCCGCAGCAACTATAGTGTGGTATGTGTATATTTTAGATTGGATGTAATGTAATTTAGATAGTGGGGTATGTGTGTATTTTAGATAGTATATTTAATATATTTTAGATAGGGGCCTATTGTATTTTATTTGATTTGATTTCAGGTTTTTTCTGTAGTGGGGGGGTTGTAATGTTGTTTTATTTTATTTTCTGTAATGTACCTTTTTTTTTATTTTTTGGGACTTAGTTTTTTTTTATTTTCTGTAATGTAGATTTCTTTATTTTTTGTAATGTAGATTTTTTCTTTTCTGTAATGTAGCTTTTTTATTTTAGGTGACTTAGCTTTTATTATTTTTTGACAGTTATGTTTTATTATTTTCTGTAATTAGTGGGGGGGGGGTTTATTAGGTGGTAGGTGGGTAGTGTAGGTAGGTAGTGTAGGTGTTAATAGGTTAGTGTAGAGGGGTGTTAGTTTAGCAATGTTTATGATAGCAATGAGCGCCAAAGGTACCCAGAGGACTAAAAGCCTTACATTGTGTGCCAAACAGCATTCCTAGCCTTACAATTTTATTGCCATCATTTTTGATGGGTAAGTCGCTAGTATATAATGAAGTTTCAGTTACTAGCCTCACAGCTGCACTGTTAGCAAAAAGCAGCACTTTGTTCTGTTACACAGTGTACTTAGGTTTTTCTAACTAAGCAGTGGATGAATGCTGCAGCTTACTGTATAGTTTGGCCTAAAACATAGCAATAATGCATGACCTTCTCATGTTCTTGGTAACTTCACCTAAAAAAGCAGTCAATTTCCTCGTGTTATGTGCATTGAATCAGTTATACTATGAAATAACTAAATTTAAGGTAAATAAATACTTCCCAATAAGTTCTTCCCATAACGTGACCTACCTTTTGAATTGGGTCACTAACACAGAATACAGATACAAACTGGCTCCCTATGTTATTCAGATCCTTTTCCATTGATCCTGACAACTGACCACATCCAAGCAATTGCCCCTCTTTTGTCCTTAACAAACTCTACAATAACTTAGATTATAGCAAAAAGTCCATGTGGAAAAGGGTTTCTATTTATTTTATGCTAAACAATAGGCTCCATAAAATAATTTTGCAGGATAACTAGGGTGCATATTGTTCTTGGTGCTGCTTATTTAATAGGTATAACAAAAAGAGGGTTAGTATCCCCAGGAACTTTGGTGTAAATCTATACATTTAAGACAATCTAAATGGTTACACAGGCAAGTAAACTTACCTTAAAAATGTGAAGTACCTTCAGTGAGGTGGTTCCTCGATGCAATCTCAAATGAGCTTCATACTTTACTTTAAATATCATGGGCCTCATTCAAATGTGATTTGGCCAATTGTATAGGGCTCTATATAAGCACATAGCATTTTTTTTATTTTTTTTGCAGAAGTTTTTATTTCACATTTGAATGAGGCCCCATGAGTCTTAAATAGCTCGGAAATTATTATTGTCCTTTAAGGTGTGCAATTAATGATTTTGTGTATGCACGCACTTAAATATATCTCACTCAAAGTGATAAAGTGCTACTAAGGGAATAAGCCTAGAACTGGGGTCACTCCAAATGTTTTGTTTCATGACATACTTCATCTGGAATTCCCTTTAAAAGTCTGTGAGGAGATGAATCATGTTGGTAGTGGTTTTAGATCAGTGATCTCCATGGACGTAAGTGAGTATTACAGTGTTTTCTAACACTCACAATGGCAGTGGAGGGGTTTCAGCTGCCTAGACCATTTCTTATTATATGGAAGTTAATTTACCTGACTCCAGTTACTTTTGTGAGGTTGCAGCTGAGCATGAACACTACATGGAGTAAATATATAAAATAGGTATACAAAGATTTATGAAAACATCATAATCTATGAATTACTGTAACTATTTGTCAATGCACATTTAACAAAATCATTAATTTTAGTAAAAATGGTGGATATATTATTATTGCATATCTTTCCTCTTGTTAGCATTATACATTTTTTTTTTGTCTCATTTTTACTTATTGTACTTTCTCTACCTAGATAACATCAGAATAACCTCTGGCCTTCCTCCTTTTAATGAGAATATATTTGTCTCATTCAAACACACATCATTCATAAGAAAGAAGTTAGTCTACTGGGATTTTATGCAAATTTAAATGTGCATAGCTTGCCATAAGGTAGAACTATTATAGGATTTAAAAGTGCTTGTAACTATAATTTCATACTTATTAAAAATATGATTGCAAAATGTAATTAGATTCAAAGTAATAATTTCAGTAAAAATCCACTCCACACTTATTCATGATTCTTATTTGAATTAATCACAATACATGTGATACACTTAAGGCCTCATTCAAATGCGATTTGGCCAATTGAATAGGGCTCTATAAAAGCACATAGCATATATTTTACAGAAGTTTTTAGTTAGTGAACTTCTATCCAAAAGCAAGGTCTTCACTAACTAAAAACTTTTTGATAAAAAGCTATGTGCTTATATAGAGCCCTATTCACTTGGCCCAATCGCATTTGAAGAAGGCCCTTATTGCTGTATTTCATATAATACACTGTGACTTGTGTGTGTATATATATATATATATATATATATATATATATATATATATATATCTCAATTAAAATATCTTTCCAAATTATTGTTGTGTTGTGTAGTATTTTACTAAAAATATATTTCAATATGCAATATACGCAAGCGGGTCCCATGGACTTTAGAAATTATCCTTGGGCCTCATTCAAATGAATAGGGTTATATACAAGCACATAGCATTTTTTTACAGAAGTTTTTAGTTAGTGAAGACCTTGGATGGAAGTTCACTAACTAAAAAGTTCTAGAAAAAAATCTACTGTGTGCTTATATAGAGCCCTATTCAATTGGCCAAATCACATTTGAATGAGGCCCTTTGTCTTTCAAATTTTCCATAGACTCTGCTCAAATAAATGCTAAGGAAACATACCTTTAAGGACCACTGTAGTTTGTAAGTATGCAAAAAAAAAAAAACACCATTAGGGAATCCATTAATTCTGTTGTCAAGTGTTCAATTTGGAAAGGACATTTTCAACAAAAGTGAATACAGATCATACTCTTACATACCTCTTACATATCTTATTCCATTATTAAATGAATCATTATTAAATTCAATAGTTGAAAAAAAAAAGGTGGCAGAATATTTACTGTACATGAGCATCCTGGAAAAAGGTAAATTAATGCAAAATTCCCAGCTGTTTATTACTAACCATAAATTAATATAACTTACTAGCGACTTGCCCGTCAAAAATGACGGCAATAAATTGAAGCCTGGCAATGGTGTTTGTCACACACTGCGAGCCTCTCCCCCCTCTACTTTATTGGCCTCGCGATGAGCGCCTTCAGCGCTAATCACGGGCCTCGCAATGAGCGCCTTCGGCGCTCATTGCGAGCCTCTCTACCCCTCTACTTGACGGGAGGGGCTCATTGCGAACCTCCTCCCCCTCTACTTTACTGGCCTTGCGATAAGCTCCTTCAGCGCTCATCTCGGGCCTTGCAATGAGTGGCTTTGGAACTCATTGTGAGCCTCTCCCGCCCTCTACTTCCTCTCCCTTCCCTCTGTCTCTTCCCCCCTCTCCCTCTCCTGTGTCTCTTCCCCCTCTCCCTCCCCTGTGTCTCTTTCCCCCCTCTCCCTCCCCTGTGTCTCTTTCCCCCCTCTCCCTTCCTTGTTTCTCCTTCCCCCTCCCCTGTGTCTCTTTCCCCCCTCTCCCTTCCTTGTTTCTCCTTCCCCCTCTCCTGTGTCTCTTCCCCCTCTCCCACTCCTGTGTCTTTCTCCCTCCCCTGTGTCTCTTCACCCCGTCTCCCTCCCCTGTGTCTCTTCACCCCGTCTCCCTCCCCTGTGTCTCTGCCCCCCTCATCCCTCCCCTGTGTCTCTCCAACCCCTGACCCTCATCTCTTCCCCCCTCCGCTGTGTCTCCTCCCCATGTCTATTCCTCCCCTCCTCTCCCTCCCGTTTCTCTTCCTCCCCTCCCGTTTCTCTTCCTCCCCTCCTCTCCATCCCGTGTCTCTCTTCCCCCTCCTCTCCCTCCCCTGTGTTTCTCTTCCCCCTCCTCTTCCCGCTCCCCTGTGCCTCTCTTCCCCCTTCCCTGTGTCTCTCTTCCCCCTCCTCTCCCTCCCCTGTATCTCACTTCCCCTGTGTCTCTCTTCCCCTCCCCTGTATCTCACTTCCCCTGTCCCTCTCTTCCCCTCCCCTGTGTCTCTCTTCCCCCGCTCCTCTCGTGTCTCTATTCCCCTGTCCCTCTCTTCCCATCCCCTGTATCTCACTTCCTCTGTGTCTCTCTTCCCCCCTCCTCTTGTGTCTCTATTCCCCTGTCCCTCTCTTCCCCTCCCCTGTATCTCACTTCCCCTGTGTCTCTCTTCCCCCCCTCCTCTCGTGTCTCTATTCCCCTGTCCCTCTCTTCCCCTCCCCTGTATCTCACTTCCCCTGTGTCTCTCTTCCCCCCTCCTCTTGTGTCTCTATTCCCCTGTCCCTCTCTTCCCATCCCCTGTATCTCACTTCCCCTGTGTCTCTCTTCCCCCCCTCCTCTCGTGTCTCTATTCCCCTGTCCCTCTCTTCCCCTCCCCTGTATCTCACTTCCCCTGTATCTCACTTCCCCTGTGTCTCTCTTCCCCCCCTCCTCTCATGTCTCTATTCCCCTGTCCCTCTCTTCCCCTCCCCTGTATCTCACTTCCCCTGTGTCTCTCTTCCCCCCTCCTCTCGTGTCTCTATTCCCCTCCTCCTCTCCCTCATGTATCTATTCCCCTGCTTTTCCCCTCCTTGGCCCCGTGTCTCTCACCCTCACCTCATTGCGGTTGATGCGTGCGCGCGCACGCTTATGTGACGTCTTCGCGTGCGCGCGCACGCTTGTCTGCCCGGCTACCCGCGCACGCGACGTCTTTGCGTGCGCGCGCGCGCACTCTTTGCCGGCTACCCGTGCACTCCTGCAGTAGGGGTGATGGGAGCAATGGTGAAACTGCGAGTTGTCGTCAGTTGCGGCCCTTCCTTTGCGAGGGCCGCAAAGCGTGACGACAACTCGCAGTTAGACAATTATAATATGTGATTGTGGCCAAACGACTGAGAGAAGCCCTCCACCATACAGAGTATATCATATGTATCATATATATGTGTGTACAATGTCATCTCTAAAAATAAGTTAATAAAACCTCAAGAAATATAATGTTTGCCCTGCACTCTGGGAAACTGGATTGGGACATGCAAATAAGCTCACAACACATTACACTCTTTAAATCCAACAGCCATTTTAAACATGACACCCTTATATGCAATAACCTCTGTATATGTTATTTGAAGGCTAGCACTTTGGATGCTTTAGGATTTTTTTTCTGTATTGTCCTTTATTCCTATTCTAATCTCAGGTCATCCACTATACTCTATACTGGACAGGGTCGCAGATTTAGGATAGTTAGTAGGCTTCTACATAAAAGCAAGTATAGGGCTGATCTGAATAAATTAAACTGGAACACTCCATTATCTCAATTGGCAGGAGGCCTTCACATATAAACTGCAGGTCCAGCCTATATCATCATAGGACAGGACCACTCAAAAACACTTTATCAAAATAGAATTTTGACAGATACATTAGATGTAATGCTCCTTGAAATTTACAAATCATTATAGATACATTAGTTGCAGTGCAGTGAGTGTATGCCAATTAAATATTTATATCTGCAAATTAAGGTTATATTAAAGATTTCATCAAAGGATTGTGATGTGACTGTACAAGTATGGACACATACACACAAAGCTTGTAGGGCTGTACTAAAATGGCATAGTGCTGAAACAGCTGTGTGTGATTTGCTAAATGATTTCTTGATGGCAATAGACAAGGGCCCCTATGTCGCCCTTAAACTAATTTGCTATTAAATTGGCGTCTTTTAGCTAGTCACAAATAATCTGCGGGTTACAGGCTAAAAATCCCTGCGGTTGTCAAAATCTCCCAACCCATCTAAGCCTTTGATCTTTCAAGCCCGTAAATGATACAATAGCAAATCCAATAGCAAATCCCCATTCAATTGCTACAATTCCTCAAGACCGCAAATGTTTTCACACCCCTAAATGGCAAACATCGAAAAAAAGTACTAGAAAGGTCTTGCAAGAAGGTTAAACCGCTGATCGTAGCACTGTAATAGCAAATACAAATCAATACTGCACTTTAAAAGACGTGGAAAGCGATGAAAGACATTAGAATTATTTTTTGTTTACATTTCATTTCCGTATTATATAAATCTCGGTAATCAAGGAGACAATATCAGGCCACCCACATGGAATAGAACATTTCCTTCATTCGTTTTTATTATTTTCTACATTGCCGAACTGAAGTCATGATGACGGTCTCATTTATTATTGGTTGTTTCTAAATCGGTAGTTACGGCCTTGCTTAATTGATCATGATCATGCTCTGAAATGCTACTTAAGGGTGCATAGTTTGTGGTTTAGGCTTTTTCAGCCAGGTAGTTACGGGCTTGCTCAATTGAATCGCTTAAATGTTGCAAATGTCAAGCCTGCAGACTTACGGCCGGTATGAAGGCAACTGAATAGGGCCTAAGGTCAACTGTACTAACCATCCTTGACCTCCCTGCAGCATTTGACACTGTGGACCATAAGATTTTAATTGACCATCTCAAGGAATACTGTGGAATGGATGGCACAACCCTGGACTTGTTCAATTCCTTATTATCTGATAGAAGCCAAAGGGTGTCTTCTCAGCTCCTATAATACTGGCATTTGGATTTCCACAGATATCTATTTTTCTATGCTGTTTGCTGCATACATTCTTCCACTGGATGACAAGCATGGCCGGATTACCTATTAGGCAAACTAGTTGGCTGCCTAAGGGCGCCTCCCTGTAAGGGCCACCTGTTTTTCTTTTAGCTTAAAATCCTCTAAAAATACTTTTATAGCTTCAAAATGAAATGAGTACAGTAAAGTGTTCTCTCTGATCATTTTCTCATCCAATTCGTTGCCTGCAGGTGACCCTAGTTGAATATACCATTAAATATATATGTGCTTCTATTATAATTATGCTTGACCCTAGGTAAATATATGTAAATGGATATAATTTTAGGGAGCCCTGGCTGAATATATACTTAGAAAATAAAAATAAGGAGCCCAGGAGGAATTATGATTATAGATGAGCCTGATTAAATATGTATGTGTTTAGCATTATAGGTGAACATGGCTGAATATGTATACATTCATATGATTATAGGTGAACCTACCTGGATATTTATACTGTACATTAATATAATAATTGGCAATTGAAATGAAGTGTTTATATTATAATGGTGACACTGACTAAATATATATGTACTGTATTACTATGATGATTCCAGGTGACCCTCTCTGAATATTTATACATTAATATGATTATAGGCTGTAAATTTGCACATATGTAGTATTAGAGGGGATCTAAAAATGTAAATATGAACATATTTATTTGATTGCACGACCATGGCTGTATATGTGCATACTTATTTCAATGTAGCGGACACTAGTCGATTATGTATATTTTTGTATTATAATTATAGTGGACTCGTAGTAAATGCTGATATAATATGAAGAGGCCCGGTCTAATATGTTTAGATTGTATGAGTACATTTTTTTCAGACAATTTCTGTTTTCATAGTACAGTGACCCTTCAACTCTCATAATTACTCCGTTTTTATGTGTGATATAAGTGATCATTATTTGTGTTTGGGTAACATATGCAAGCTGTTCTCCCATAGAAAAATATCACATATATAGTTGTGAGCGTACGAGTCGTTGCTCACGCTTGCGGGCTCGCGCAGCGAGCCGCGGCCCTCGCGTAGCGAGGTCACTGGGCAAGGGCCTCAGTTGCTGGCGAGGTCACTGGGCATGGGCCTCAGTTGCTGGCATGGAGCGCCGAAGGCGCTCCATGCCAGCAACTGAGGCCCCTCGCGAAGCGAGGGCCTCAGTTGCTGGCGAGGTCACTGGGCAAGGGCCTCAGTTGCTGGCATGGAGCGCCGAAGGCGCTCCATGCCAGCAACTGAGGCCCCTCACGAAGCGAGGGACTCAGTTGCTGGCGAGGTCACTGGGCAAGGGCCTCAAACCCTCGCAAAATTCACGTCGCTACTCAAAAAACACGACACACAAATTACGACACTCGCTAAATTTTACGAGGAACGCAAACAACGTACGAAACACGTTACCACACATTACGACCTTGCAAACATCGGACGCAACACGCCGACATACAAACATTTAAAACACAATACATACACACAGCACATACATCAAAAACTTACCTACACCAAGAGGGAGCACCCAGGACCTCAAAAATGCAACTTACACCTCAATTTTACTAGAAATAAAACAGTTTAGAGACTAAAAAAAAATCTAAGCGACAGAAAAAATGGCCGCCGAACAAAACGAAAACGAGGCTACAGCACTCTAAACTCGCAAAACACCACAAAACACCTACGGATATTCCGATACAGACCTATACCACACATTACTCGCCATTTTACACCAATGCGGAAGTACACGACTACGCTAACGGTTTGGTCTCGCGCACGCACAGTGTTACACTGCACACATTCAGCATGCTTATACAGCAGCTCCACACCACTAATGCTGCAGCAACATCAACACAGATTGCCAGCTCTTCATCACAATGATTCAAAATAGGTACACTATATTCATTTACTAATTTAGCTACCTTACAATTTCATTGCCGTCATTTTTTGACGGGCAATTCGCTAGTAAATAATATGGCCCATCATCAAATGCATTTATTAAACAATTAATAGCGTTGTGTGTGTATGAGTTGCTACATTGTAATAATGGCAGAAATGTCTGTGATTTACTCACACAGCAAGAGAGCGCAATACACACACAGAAAAGGTAATAATGGGAGCACCCAAACCTTGCATACACACTCGCAGGTGCTCCTCCACTTCACTGCCCATAGCCTCTGAAAAGGTAGCTCCTGCACTGATGACAAGGCAACAATGTCTAACCTATGGTCTAAACGTGAGCTATGCTCAAATTTATTACATTTAAATTTATCAGAAGTATATTATCATTTAAACGGAACACTAACGATCCACTGGTTAATGATTAGCAGATCCTATGGAATGGATGAGTGCCAACTGGAGGATGTTAAATCCAGATAAAACAGGTATACTCATGGAGGGTGGACACAATCTCATAACACCAAAACTGAAAGATCTAATTACATTTCAAATCATATTTTTAATGTATTAAATTATAGTTACAAATAATTTAAAATCCCACAATCATTCTATTTTTATGCTAGATATGCATAAAACCCTGATAGACCTCTCTTTTCTGAATGATGTGTGTTGTAATGAAAAAATATATTCTCATTAAACTGAATAGGGCCAGAGGTTATTCTGATGTTATCTTGGTAATACAGTAAAAAGAAAGACAAAAACTATAATTCTAATAAAAGAAAAATATGTAATAAGAATGTATCTGCTATTTTTTATGAAACATAATGCTTGTTAAATGAATACTAACTGATAGTTACAATGTGACTTGGGGAATTAATGTTAAATAATTCAAAACAAATGCAAAATCTTGGTGTGAACTTTGAAAGGTGATTGGTACTTAAACATGATTCAACATCATGGAACATCATAAGAAAGTATATGTGGGCATAAGCTGAGGTAAAACAGAAAATATCTCCACTTTAACCCTTTAACTCTTCTCGATAAATAGCTCCCGGAGAAAACATTTGAAGTTTGGAAACATAATTCAATTATTTTTACACATTTTGATAAATATACTCCAATATCTAAACTAGCTCGCATTGTTTAACCTACTTTTAATTCATCTATATAATTACTCCCAAGTACCTTTCCTCTTTGGTTGCAGTCATCATAATATCATTATATATATATTCTACATTTACATTTATCAGCATACTTCACCATTCCTCTATGGTTATCAAAGTCCCTTCAAATCAAATAAATATTATGTTTGATATATACAACACAACAGCAATGCAGACTCTTAGAAATTATTTTGCTGGCATCTACCACTGCCCTACAGCTTGTGGAGAGATGCATGAAAGACATGCCGAAAACGGTAAAGACTCAAGCCAGCTGGGTGAGAGATGAATCATTACCAACCTGGACATCAATAGCACAAGAAGATCTACCAGAAATGCAGCTGGTGATGTAAAGCACATGTCACAATTGATGGATGGTTCAGTCACCTAACAGACCATTGAAGAAGCACCATCAGGATTGGTCTATCAAATGGACTTTACCTATGGAGATCAGAACTGGAGTATGTGGTAATTGGTTACCATTAGTGATTATCAGTTAGCCCTTCTTGATAAACATTATAACATTTACCAGTTAATAAATTAAATGCTGTTTTTATTTTTATGTTATAAAATGTTTTGCCTGTTATCAAGGCTAATTCTTCAAAAGAGCATCCAATATATGTATTCAATTTTAATAAAAAAATTCTGTTCCTTGACTTTTGGGTATTTTTTTTCTAGCCAACAAAACATTCTAAAAACAAAGTACTAAATTTGATCTTGAGATTAAATGCCCGGTGACGGGACTCTTTGGACACTTTTTTTGGTTTCTGTATGTGTTTCACTAGATTAATTAATTAATTTATCCTCCTCAACATAATTGTCATATAAAATAATCTGAGTAACAGATTCTCAACTTCCCACTTTCTCCCTCACAATAACAGCCATTGCACAGTTGTGACCTAAAGCCACACCAACAGTGAAATAGTTTCACACTACCAATGGCCCAGACAGTAATATTCTTTGTGTCTGAGTTTATGAGCTTAGGTCACAGCAGTGCAACATGGCAGCTTTGATGAAGGAGAACAGGAATAAAGGGAGAAGATCCAGAATGTGAGAATCTAGTACTGTGTAAATTTGATATCATAACTACACTTACAGGTATAAAAGAAAGATAAAATTAATTAAGTAATCTAGAAAAAATATACAAAATATATAAAATATGCCTAAATACACTACAATAACATTTTCCTCTTGATTTAAGTAGTGAATTTGACCAACCAGAAAAAAAAAATAACAATTTGATGAAACTACAATATTCAATTAAGCAAAAAAAAAGAATGAATAGCAGAATGTATTGCCTGAAATTGTATGTTTTTATTCAACCGTACAACAAATGTTATAAGAGCTTCCCAGCAAGCTTAAAATGAAGATTAATAATACCTTTATTTAAAATCGTTATTGTGCTTGTATCACATTTTCTGTTTCTGAAACTGCATTAGTGTCAATGTTTAAATTCAAATGGGTAATTGTAAAGCCATTTCATAGAATTCAAAGTACTTCTTGCAATGTGGAAAGCAATAAAAATGTTTACAATTTCCAACTAAACATTTTTTTTTGGAAGTGGAGAATTGTCAGCTAACACCAGGTCAACAGCCAACATTAGCGTTAACAAACAGTCTCAGATAGCGATAAATAGTTGTAAATGAGATAATATTTAAGAAAAAAAATGCCCCTAGGGAGAAACTGTTGGCCACTGTAAGGTTTAAAGATTATTTAGATGGAAAATAGACTGCCTCTAAGTTTATCTAAACAGTGTGTTTAAACAGAGTACAGCAGAATTTTGACCATTTTTAGTTTTATTAGTTACGTTTAAAAAAAAAAAATTATGTTTCATAATTGCAAATATATAAGCGTATATTGTAAAGATGAAACTTTGCTAAAATGCTACTATATAATTATTTTTTTCGGGATCAGTAACATTATATAATAAAACAGCCAGCAATAATTTTTTTAATCCCCTCTATTGGGATTGCTTCTGGGGCAGTTGTGACATGTAGAAGGTATCCAGCTTTGGCTCCATGTAGAAGGTATCCAGCTTTAGCGTCTTTGAAGAAGGTAACAAGCTTTGACAGCCATTCGAGAGCTACTTCTCATGTCAGAGCTATTGACAAACAGAGTTCCACTATCCTACCTGGAAATCCTTCCTAAAGAAGAAAAAGCTGATAGTTTCTGTGTTTGTATGTTCATGGTTCTGCTTCAACAACTGCATTTGTACTGCTGTCCTTTGTTCCTTCGTGACTTGATTATCTTGGCTACGGCATAGACCTTTTACCAGCTCTTGAATTCTGCTCCCTCCTGCAAGCCTTATTCCCAAGCTTTGGACTTGACAAGTACTTTCTAAACCAGGTCTGTACTATGGTCGACCAAATGGTCCTGACAAGTTTATATCAAACTCTAATCAGTCTTCATACATACCTACTGGTCTGTCTTTGCAGCACTCTAACAGGAAAAAGAGATAAAAAAGGGCCAGTAGATGTCCAATTTCATAACTAAAATATACAACATGCTGATAAATCTTAGGTTATTTGAATCTACTGTCACTTATTATTTACGTTTTCATACATGATTAAAGAGCACTACAGTATATGTAAAAATTCAAAGTACATGCAATATTTTTGAACTATTTTGCATTTTATTTTTTAACATTTTTATTTTATTGGCAGAGAAAACAAGGTCCTGTTACCTGTTTTAAGAAAACAGTATACATAAAGCAACCTGACAGTGCTTTGGATTCACAGCCCAAAAGACATATATTTGATCAGTGAAGAGCTACTTGTTGATCATTACTGTGTTGTATTTGGCTGTAGCTTTAGTTTGTTGTGGATCTAGTCTATAGGTTTTTGGGTGTGATATGTAGTGCGGTACCTTGTTCATGATGGTATTGTTTGTAGCTGAAAGTAAACATCTTACTGCACACACAATTGATGCCTCACTTATATTTCTTTATAATACCAGAGGCATAATATACGTTACAATATATATACTGTATATATATATATATATATATATATATATATATATATATATAGTGACAAGCAAAGGTGTAGGAAATGGGGGGAATACATGGTTAAACATATACTTATTTATATATCACATATATAGTTATATATATCACATATATAGTTGTGAGCATGTGAGTTGTTGCTAATGATTGCGGGCTCGCGCAGCAAGCCAGCAAGAACTGCGTCCCTCGCGAAGCGAGGGACGCAGTTCCCCACAAATGCGGGTCCTCGCAAAGCAAGGGGCCACATTTGCGGTGGTGGAGCATCCCGACGTCCCCCCAAATGCGGATCCTTGCGAAGCGAGGGTCCGCATTTGCGGAGGTGGAGGCTCAACGTCGGCTGTGTTAACACAAACACACCACACACACAACTTTTTAACAAAAAAAAAACAACCTCCCAGCCAAAAAAAAAACAACGTAACGTCCCCTCAAATGCGGATCCTCGCGAAGCGAGTGTCCGCATTTGTGGAGGTGGAGGCTCCAACGTCGGCTGTGTTAACACAAACACACGACTTTTAAACAAAAACAAATCTCAAAGGTGCCTCACACCGGTTACACACACACACACCGCGTACAAGGGCCTCAGTTGCTGGTAGCAACTGAGGCCCTCGACTTCCGCAAATGCGGGTCCTCTCGAAGCGAGGGGCCGCATTTGCAATGCGGGTCCTCGCAAAGCACTTAGGGAATGAGGCAACCTTAACGTGGCAGACACCGACACGCACTAAGAATTCCACTATAACGGCCGACCCGCGCGCCACTACAAACAGTGAAAACACACCAAATACCCACAAAAACGACATAAAAAGCTTATCCATAGCAAGGGGGGCACCCAGGACCTCTGAAAGTGAAGTTACACCTCCATTTAAGTCCAAATTCCTGAGTTCAAACACACGAAAATCCCCTAAGCGAGAGGAAAAATGGCCGCCCAAAAAACTGAAAACGAGGCTCACCTCGGAAACCTGCATTAACCTCAGAACCAACCTTAACATAACAAACACCCACACGTACGACAAATGGCGGAACTGCGCGCACCTAAAAACAGTCAAAACACACCAAATACTCACAAAAACAACATAAAAAGCTTACCCATAGCAAGGGGGGCACCCAGGACCTCTGAAAGTGAAGTTACACCTCTATTTAAGTACAAATTCACGAGTTCACACACACAAAAATCCCCTAAGCGAGAGAAAAAATGGCCGCCCAAAAAAATGAAAACGAGGCTCAAAGGATCGCTCAGCCACCTACAACTTACCCAAGAAGGGATCCGATATAAGATCGGAAACCCGGATTAACCGCAAGGGATCCGAGATAAGCTCCGAGCCCTGCATTAACCCCACATTAACCATCGCAGTGGGAGTCCCGATTGCACGCGATCGGGGACCCCCGCTGCAATCGAAATTCAAAATCCCCGCGTTACAGGTCCTTAAAGGATCGTAAAGGTCCTTAAAGGACCCGTTATAAAATTTAAAAAAATACACTGTCACCCTGTCAATCCTGGGGGTCAATACAGACCCCCATAAAACCCTCATTAACCCTGTCACTCCTGGATTTAGAATATTTAGAATGTTTACAATGTTTAGGTATTTCATGTAAATGTGTTGTATTAATTTTTGGAATCTTTTTTACTGTAGGTTGCTGATCTGAAGAAACATCTCAAAGGTAAGTGGCCTTAATTATTTTATTGTAGCTTACAATTAGGGTAACTAGATAGCATGTATTGTATATTACATAGATAGGGGATGTATTATTAGATAGTATTGTATATGACATAGTGGGATGTATATTACATTATATCGTGGCATGTATATTACATAGGGTTGTATTGTAGTTTATTTAATTGTAGTTTATTTAATTGTATTGTATTTTATTTTATTTAATTGTGTTGTATTTTAGTTTATTTAATTGTGTTGTATTTTAGTTTATTTAATTCTGTTGTATTGTATTATATGTATGTATTAGATGTATTTCTTTTTCAGGTGTGTAATTTTTTTTAAAAATTTGTTGTGACGGGAGGTTGTAATGTATTTTTTTAGTTTCTGTAATGTTACTTTTTTTATTTTTGGTTACTTAGGTTTCTTTTTTTGGTTCTGTAATGTACATTTTTTATTTTTGGTGATTTTAGTTTTTATTATTTTATGTCATGTAGATTTCTGCTTTTTGAGGAATTTAGTTACTTGAGGCACACAGTACACTCACATTGTGTGACAAACAGCATTTCAACACTTTCTTTTATTGACCGTCATTTTTTAGAAACGGTTCCTGAAATGTCAAATACGGATATTAATAATTAAACAACTTTCCAAACATACATACATCATTTTTTGACGGGCAAGTCGCTAGTATATATATATATATATATATATATATATATAAGCATGAGCTTATAAAAATCAAAGTGTAGCTTGTGCTTCCAAGAACCAAAGTGTAGTTTGTGCTTACAGGAACCCAAGCGTAGCTTACAAGAACAAAAATGTAGGTTGTGCTTACACCATGGGCCTCATTCTATTATCGGCCGCAGCCATTGCGGGGCCGCAAGGACCGGCCGCAAGCTATTCTGCTATTCTATTCCCTTACGGCCGGAGGCTCCGGCAGGCTTGCGGCCGGTGCCTTGCTATCTCTTGCGGCCGCTCGCGCCGGAGGAAAGCCTTTGATCTAAAACGGCCGCAAGAGTTTTGCAATTCAATTGCTCCGGGAAACCTCTCTGCAAGGCTAAAAGCGAGCCGCAGCTTACTTGCAGGAAAGAGGTCTCGCTAGCACCAATTAAGCACATAAAATAGCTCAAATAAAGCCATCCTGCACTTTGAGAAGACTATAAAGGGATTTTAGGTGTTAGAAAAAATAGCACATAATTATCCTGTACTCAAATCCGTAAAATATTTTATTTTTAATATCCGTAAAATATCCATGTAAAAAGTCCAGAGTGCTTGGAGCACCTCAGACACACCCACGCCGCAGCCGGCAAATAAACAGTTAATTTGAACTCGGGTTTGGGCAGATGTGCAAGCTTGAGAGTGGGTTTCTTTTAATCCTCATGTCCCCCAATATGATCCCTAGCATTTACAGAGCTGTACAGTGCAGGCTTGAATTTATTTTTGCGTTTTTATATTTCACAGCTTACGGCCGGTTCCAAGATATGCGTCCGGCCGTAAGATGAGATCCTTGCGGGGCCGTATAATAGAATCGCGAGTTAACTGAACCCCCGCAAGGAATCGCAGCCTTACGGCCGATTTACGGCCGATAATAGAATGAGGCCCCATGAGTTCAAAAAAGGCTAGTGATACCACTCAGCAGAAAAGAAAATAAGTAAGAACCACGATAGAATGGAAAAAAGAGAAAATAGCCAAGTATGTGCATGGTAGCCCCATGTGTAATTCCTAGATCAATGATCTCTACGATACTGAAAAATTAGGAAGCTATAAAAGGAGCCAATCTGGATAGAGGTGTGAAGGCTGTGACCAAGCAAAGGTCACAGACATTGGAGGAAGGGGAGGGATTAGTGTGCATTTAGTTTAGTTTAGTTAGTGGGTGACAGTATTTCCCAGGCAATCATTTGTGAGAAAGCAAAACAATGCATGTTGATCTGATAAAAGAAGAGCCTACAACAAGTGGTGAGAGCAGTAAAGAATTTAAAGCAAGTCATGGTTGGTTTGAGAACTGGCATCCACAGCTTGGTGAGAAATGGAGAGGCAGCCAGTGCTGACAAAGAAGCTGCCTTAACCTTTGTCAGGCTTTTATTCCTTAACAAGTCTTCAACTATGACGAAACAGGTTTATTTTAGAAGAAAATGCACAGAATGCTAGTGGGGATCTCAAAATTCAGCCTCTACTAGTCTATCATAGTGAGAACCGCAGAAGAGAAAATGTGATAAAAAGCAAGTTAAGTGTAATGTGGAGGACCAACAGCAAAGCCTGGGTAACCAGGCAGTTCTTAATCGAATGGATGAATGAAGTGTTTGGCCCCAGTGTCAAAAAATGTTTGCATGAAAAATAACTGCCTCTGAGGGCTCTGTTAATAATGGATAATGTTCCTGCTCAACCTCCAGGCTTGGAAGACAACTACCTTAAGGACTTTAATTTTGTAACTGTCAAGTTTTTGCCACTACCACAACTCCTCTGATCCAGCCCATGGACCAGCAGGTCATCTCGAAATTCAAGAAACTGTATACCAAGGCTCTCTTCCTCTGATACTGAGTTGACACTGAGAGAGTTGGACCATTTCAATATTCTGCACTGTGTCACTCTGATAGATAAAGCCTGACTTGCAGTCTCTTACAAAGACCATGAACTGCAGCTGGAGGAAATAGTGTGCAGAAGCTGTAACTCCAAGGAACTTGGAGGCTGAGCCTAACCCAATAGTGGAGGACATTATGTCTTTGAGAAAGTCCATGGACCTGAAAGTCATTGAAGACATTAAAGAGTCAGTGGAGGAGCACAGACAAGAGCACAGCACTGAGGAGCTGCAGAAACTTCAAATGGAGCAGATAGTGGCTGATAGGATGAAGAGGAGGAAAGGGAGGAAGAACCTCTGACACTGATCAAAGATACGTGTGCTAAAGTATCACCCTGACAAAGCTCAAGCAAGCTAAAATGTGGACTTGTTTAATGATCAAACATTGTTTAGAAACATTTTGAAACAAAGGCAGAAGGAAGTTTGTCTTGATAGGTTTCTATTGAAACTCCCTACATCAGAGTCTCCAGCGGGGTTTAGTGGTGTAAAGAGATAGAAAAGAGAAATATCCCCTGTGCAAGTGCACAATATTTTATTGGAAGAGGACTCCCCTTCCAAGTAATAATCTTTCTCCTCCTTCTCCTCTTTCTCCTCCTCCTGCTCTACATCGCTACATCCCATTGGGCCCTCAAGTCCTCTCATTACAGATGAAGTGAACATAAAATGTAATTTTTTTATTTTTATTGATGCATCTTTAGTTTTAAGGTTTTGTATCAAGAAACAACACCATCAGTTCAAAGTGAATTTTCTGGGGTCCGAAAAGAATTATTTGAATTTACTTTGATCCCTATGGGAAATGCTACCTTGGTACTCAACCATTTTGGTATCAACCTGCCGTCCGGTACAGATTAAGGTTGAATACCAGGGTACCACTAAATATATATATATATATATATATATATATATATATATATATATATATATATATATATATATATATATATATATTTGCACTGTTGCTGTAGAACAGTAGTTATATTGCTCCTTTTGTAGTTATATTGTTCTTGTTCATTCAGGCACAGCTTGGATCCTTTTCTTTTAAATACTCTATCACCAAGATTTTTTTCTATTGCTACACCCATGGTGACACAATATCAGTCTTCTCTGGGTTTGTGCACGTGTTTCAGGCACTTTGTTGGATGAACACAATATATGTAGCTGTAAATACTTTTCCAAGTTTTATTAAAAATGTACTCAGTGATAAAAAATAACAAATAAAACAAATGAATGAAAATAGTAGGCCTATCTTCCACTACCTTAACCAATAAACAGTTCTTCTCACTAAACAGCCCTCATCCAATTAAACCTGGATGGAGCAAAACAAACAGTACAATCTGCTCCAAGCGGTCATAATCTGAAGGCTAATGTCTCACTGAGTGTGTCTTTCTCCAGGTCAGACAAACTGCAAACAATCAGTCAAAAAGCAGACCCTCCCATACTCTAGGAGAAGTCTTAAATCAGGCCTTGCCCAGTTGCTACATAGGAATCTCACAATTTATCCTGTCTTAAACTGTCACTGTAAAAAATGTTTATTTCATTCACTCTACTTGAATAGGTACAAACTACAAAATACTGTAAATAAAATGATATTAATGAAAATGTTTATGATGTTTTAATTATCAACATAAAGTAATTGGATGAATCCATGGTTGTGCTCCTCAAAAAAATCTCCCTATTTCTAACTTTAGTCATAGTATTTATATTTAGCCTTGATTTCTTGCCACCTCACAAATGTATTTGCTGCAGTGGAAGAATTTCCATGTTTGTTATTTATTTTTGAATAATGTGTAGAGATATTTAAATACTTTATGGCAGTTAGAAAGATCTGACTGTAATAAAACTTCTTCCATGACATTCAATTCTAGTTTATAATTAGAGCAGTAGCTTGCTGTAAATGGTATAGTATATTAAAACAAACCTAGCCTGCAGATGTAGACTAATCTATAATACTCAATGATGTTGGACATAGAGGAAGAAGAGCAGAGTATAATAAAGCAATCAATATTTATTTGCAGGAACCTACATTAAAATCAATATCTTCCATTGCTTGAAGGTGAAGTTCATAGTGTCTGAATCATCTTATGTGTCTTTGTCCTAGTGCACCAGTCTCCTGAAAGCTTGTAAAATATCCTTAAAGAATTTAAAAAAAGTATTATGGGAAATCTAAAAAATAAATATGCTTCAATTCAATTGGAAATTATTTTAAAGACAGATAACTATGGGCTTCATTCAATTAATGTTTATAAAATGGCCGCAAAGCTGCAATTCCTTGCGAGGGTGCTGCGGCCTCTTATAGCCCTACTTGAACGTTGATATTCAAATTAAGGGGGCTGCAGCACACCCCTTCCTATGGGATTGTAAGACAGACAATCGGCCGTTAGCTTTGGCAGGATTTACCTGATCGCGGGTTTTAGCACGCAGATCAGAGTCCAAGCCTGCCAAACTAAAAAGATTAAAATAAATTTAAGGAATCACTGTACAGCTCTATAAATGATGGGGGACACATTGGGAGACATGAGGATGACATGTAGTACATAGGCTAGCTGGCACATTGGCACTAGCCAATACTGTCATTTGTGGCCTGAATATCGAATCGCTTGAATAGGCTTGAATATCGAATTGCTGCTTTGGAGGTCATCCAAGACTGGGACTACGGGCTTGGATGACCCCCAAGGCAGTAACCTGTTCTCCAAGCCCGACGGACTAGCCAATGTAACACATGTCATCCTCATGTGACCCAAAGTGTCCCCTATCAATTACAGCGCTGCACAGTGCTGCATTTAATATATATTTAACTCTAAAGATCCGCCGTGCTCCTTAAAGGGACCGCGGCACACAAATGGCTACCGCAAGCCTCTGGGGTACTGTAAGTACCCCCATGGCAACTAACATTAACCCCCTCCTTTCAGCGGGTCCCGATTATGGCCCAGCTGCATTAAAAATTAAAGGTACTCAAAGGACCTGCGATCAATAAAACTGTTAACCCCTGCCGCGGAGTACTATAAGTAGCTCCCCGGCACCTAAAATTATATAGACCCCAATGAGACTTAAAATAACCCCCTCAGTCCATTAGAGGTCTATACAGACCCCTATAGGACACTATTAACCCCTAGGTTAACCCTATAAGTGCCATGATGATCCTCCGGGACCCTCATGACAAAGTCTAAGCACTACACTATTAACAGTAACTATACCCCATAACCCGTTAACCCTAACTATACCCCATTAACCCATACTAAACCCTATTTAACCCTAACTGGGCCTATTTAACCCCTTCTAGATCTATTTAACCTTAACTGGGCCTATTTAACCCTATCTGGACCCTATCTGGACCTATTTAACCCATTCTGGACAAATTTGACCCTAACTGGGCATACTAAGTGCTAACTGGGCCTATTTAAACCTAACTGGGCCTTTCTAACTATAACTGGACCCATTTAACCCCTTCTACACCTAATTAACACTAACTGGGCCTATTTAACCCCTTCTAGGCCCCATAAGTCTCCATTTAACCGCATCAGTCCCATAAGGGTCTATGAAGACCATAATAGGACTATCAGAACCCTATCAGAACCCTAATATTAACCCCTCCTGCACCCTCATGACACTAAGTACAAACACTACACTACACTATTCCCTCCAATGAACCACTAAATCTAAAATAACCACCCTCTACCCTAACCTATTAACCTCTACCTACCTAACACTACCTACCTAACCCCCTATTAAACCCCCACCCCACTAATTACACAAAATAAAAAAAAACTGTTACAAAAAATAAAAAAATAACATTACACAAATCCCGCCACTACAAAAAATAAAAAAAGAACATCACACAACCCCCACTACAAAAAATAAAAATGAATTACGCACCTGCAAAGAAAATCACCCTCCCGTCAACTCTGTTGGCTTCAGTTCCCCGCTGGCTTGGGGGTAATAATTAGTGTTCTGCTGGCCCTTAAAGGTCCCGCCGCGGGAAATTCAAACCCCAGAATTCCCCGGGCTTGAATTTTAAATTTAAGCCTGCGTTGGAAATGTAAATCTCGTAGATTCTGCCGGGGTCCTGCTCGGTGATGAGCAGGACCATCGGTAGCAAGGCAAGGGCTAATGTGGGGAACATGCAGGGGTCCGTATTGGTTAATGTAGGGAGCCTGCAGGGTTTGCAATCAGAACCCTGCAGCAAGAGTTAATGTGTGCACATGGGGACCCCAGCATTATAGGGTTAATGTAAGGACACTGCAGGGGTCTCGATCGGACCCCTGCATTAAAGGGGTGATGTAAGGATTCTGTAGGGATACCTGAGGCCAGCTGGGGACTTAATTGAAGCAGTCGGCTCCAGGGTGGAAGAAAGCTGCGGCCATTATTGGCCGTTTACGGGGTTGACGGGAGGGTGATCAGATTATTTGAATAGGGACGGGGGGTTTCTTGCGGCCACGTGGGATCAAAGGCTATCCCTGCAGTAAGCAGCGGAGGGGGAGGCCACAAGGGAAAGCATGGCGCCGACCGCAAGCCGGCCAGACCCATGCAGCTCCTACGCCCATCAATTGAACGAGGCACTATGTATTTTGGACCTGACACACCATGTGAAAATGTGAAAAATAAGAAAACAAAGAACCAGATATAAATCTGAGAATGGACAAAGCTTAATTATGATATGATGTCCATTTCAGAAACTGTGACAATAAAGACCAGAAATGTTTTGTACAATATTAAAGCGACACTGAAGAAATTCTACTTATGGTAGGATAGTAAAGTATTAATAAAAATATGAATGTTCACAATTTTCCTCTAGTAATTGAAAAACCTCTTTAAATGTACTAGAGACCTTCCTAAAAAACTGTCCTTCTTATCAACTTAAGATTTTCTTCTGGGTTTGTTCATTACCTTTATTATACTCTCTAGTTAATAAAACCATTTTCGCAGACAAAGAGCCTCATTCAGTTGTTGCAAATTTGAGATCCGAGCTTGCAAGTGTAGATCGCTATTGAATTGGCGTCTTTTTGCGTGTTCTGATTATTGCAAAAATGGCAGACGAGCAACTCGGAGCCTACACAACTCTGAAGCCTTTGATGTGTCACTTTTGCAGGGCTAAAATCGCAAATCCCTATTCAATTGCCCAATTCCTCCAAGTTCGCAAACTTATCCCAGCTCGCAAAGCGCAAATGCAGGACGAAGTCCTACATGTGCTCAGGTGGATCTGCAAGGGCATTAGAAGCCCTTCTGTATGTTCCCTGAATGTCCCCACTGCCCCTAACAACCACCACACTCCTACATGAGACCTCTATGATGTGGAGGTCCCATTCGGGCCCCCCGCAGGGTCCCTACATTAACCCCATGAAGCGGGGGTCCCGATTGGGACCCCTGCAGGGTCCCCACATTAACGCTATGCTGGGGGTCCTCATCAGGACCCCCACAGTGTCCCCACAATAACCCTTGCAGTGGGGGTCCCAATCGGGACTCCCGCTGCATTTGAAAATGTCATATTCCGCGCCGCGGGTACTTAAACGGCCTGTGGCAAACAAATGATTACCCCCATGCCGCAGGGGTACTGTAAGTACCCCTGCGGCAACTAACATTAAAACCCCCCTGAGGGTCCCTACATTAACCCTTGCAGTGGGGGTCCCAATGGGGACCCCTGCTGTATTTAAAAATTCAAAGTTCTCACTGCGGGTCCTGAAGGGACCTTAAAGGTCCTTAAAGGACCTTCGCTACAAAACAATATAACCACATCCCTAATTAACACTGTCTAACTATATACAATTAAACCCCTTACTTCCTACAATAATACCCATAAGTACATACATTTAAACCCCTAACCACCTACAATAATATCCCTAACTACATACAATAATACCGTAACTACATACAATTAAACCCCTAACTACATACAACAAATACCCCTAACTACCTACAATAATACTCCTATCTGCATACATTAATACTTTATCTACATACATTATTACCCCTATCTACATACATTAATCCCCTAACTACATACAGTAAAAATAGTGTGTGTGCACGAGGAAAATCCGTTAGGGTAGCTGTATACTTCCACAATGTGTAAGTTAGTGTTGTAAAATGGCGCCTAATGTGTGTGGTACGTGGCTGTCGTTGATTTTGCGTCCTTGTTCTTGGACCTCGTATGGCTTTTTTGGAAAATCTGTATGTGTTTTGGGGTGTTTTGCGTGTTAAGGGTCCTGTAGCCTCGTTTTCGTTTTTTCCCGGCAGCCATTTTTTTTCTCGCTTATGTGATTTTTGGGTGTCTAAACTCTTGTATTTCGACTTAAATTGAGGTGTAACTTCACTTTCAGGTCCTGGGTGCCCCCCTTGCTGTGGGTAAGCTTTTTATGTGTTTGTTGTGTGTATTTATAGTGTTTTTAATGTTTTCACTTGCGCGTGTTTTGGGCGCTGATAGGATCAGATTAGTGAGTAATCATGTATTCTGATGTGTGTATATTATTATATCTGAGTACCAAGATATAATGAGAGTAAATAATGCACAGAAGTCAGAGTGCCATCAGAATAATCTCTCAATTTATTTGGGCGGCAGAATCTTATATAGCATAAAACACGTCACAGCTAGTTGAAAATAGTGTTAAATACATATTTGCAAGCAAGTGTCTTTTCTTTTCCTGTCTAACTCAGCAAAACGATCCTTATCTAATCTTGGCTTCCTATAGAAACCTTGTCTCAGTAGTATCTGAAAGAAAGACAGGATATAGGAAACAGATGTTTTAAAGAACATTAACGTAGACATTCTAGTAATATACAAGACAAGAAACAAGCTAATATACTTTTTATAATCATTATATTCTTAGCTAATTAATTTCATAATGAGGAAATTAAAATCTAACAGTCCCTCCTCTTATAAATGTATTAAACAAAGGTCTTAAAGCAAGGTTCAGTTTAAATGGTAACATTGCCATTGACGGTCTGGCAGTGGAACAGGTTCCAAATAGATCATCTGTGAGGGCACAGTCCTATTCACAGGGCTCACCTTGGTGAGATCAATAGTCTCTCTGGGCTCCTCTTTTTGCAGTACCTGAATATGCAAATATTCCATGTTGTTACCTCTGCCTGAGGTGTAGATTCCAAGAGTATGTCTCCCTTCATCACACTTTTGTGGGTCCTGGAGGGTGATCCGGATGGGGTTGCATAGCTGATTTTGGCTGCAGGAGGATGGCTCCACACCCCGTGTCAGCTTTAAGCGTCTCTTTGTACTTTTGCACTTCATGTGATTAGGTGGGGAGTAACCCCAGTCAGCTCCTGTATTCCATAAGGCCAGTTTCCAGCTAGGACATCTCATTTCCATACGGAGAGGCTATACACAAGTATACTGGCGCTTTTCTCACCCTTCCACTACGTCTTCCTCCAGAAAGTCCACATCTTAGTACTTGACATATGTCTATTTGGTTGGTTCATATCTGTTCTTCCTTGAACACTAGGGTCACTTGGCCAGTTAAATTGACTTCCATCATGTCTCTTTTCATTCTGTGCATCCACATCTCTCCAATAGATTGCATCTGGTTGCCTCTGGGTCTTGTTACTTCTTCCCATATGATTATGGGTGCTACTATGCAGAGAGTTATCAAGATGAGGCATGTCAGTGAGATTCTTAGGCCACACCAGTTAGGTCTTTTGAACAGGTGCCAGGACATTTTCTTGGGCCAGTTGAGAACCCCAAAACCCGCACCATTCGGTTCTTCACTGGGTTTGAGAAGAGTTTCCCCCCCTTTGTAGCCCAGCCTGACTCGCAATGAGTCAGCTAGCAGGTTTTAGGAATCAACTGGCTCAAGCTCTGGCACTTTTACTCTCTTGCAGTGAGTCAGGTGTATCCAGGTGGCTCGTTCGGCAACTTTCAAGGCAGTGGGTGTTGACAGCAGAACTTGGTACGGTCCTTCCCACCTGGCCGATGCCCAATTTTTGCGCTTGATTACTTTAATTAGGACCCACTGGCCTAGTTGTACCAAGCAGGGTCCCTGCTGTTGCTGTGGATGAGAGAGAGATGGAGATAATATCTTTCTTACTTAACATTTTTCTCATATAGTCTGCTAAGTTTTCACTCATGTTCTCATCTTCTGAGATAAATGGTCTAAATTCTGGTAGTAGGAATGGTCTCCCATACAATATTCCAAACGGGGTTAACTTCTTCCTGCCTGAAAGCATGTGCTTGTTTAGCATGACTAATGGTAAACAGTAAAGCCAATTTTTCCCTGTCGCTGCCATCGTTTTCCTCAATTTATTTTTAATGGTACCATTAGTTCTCTCCACTAATCCAGCTGACTGTGGGTGGTACGCACAGTGGTTTTTCAACTCTATGTGTAATGCTTTACTCAAGTGGTCGATAATTTTGTTCACAAAATGTGTGCCGTTATCGCTATATATTTCCTCTGGTATACCAAACCTAGGAATTATTTGTGTCACTAAGGTTTTAGCCACTGTGATTGCATCAGGGTGAGCACATAGTTTCGTTTCCACCCACCTAGAGTATACATCAATTATCACTAGGCAATATTTCTTCCCTTCACACCTTGTTAGTTCAATGAAATCCATACATATTGTTTGGAAGGGGTATGTTGGTTCTGGGAATGTGCCTCTTATGGGGTGATAGTTACCCTGAGGGTTGTGTTGTGCACAAACAAGGCACCCTGCACAAAATTTTTTAAAATAGGTGTTTAATCCATAGGCTGAAAATTTTCTGCTGACCATGTCTACCATACTCCCTCTTGAGACATGACTAATGCCATGGCTCAACATAGCTGCATATCTGAATAGTGATTTTAGTAAAATTGGTTTTCCTTCTATACTCTCATAAATATTATCAGCATTCAGTTTACTCCCTTTCTTCAACCAGTATGTTTTTTCCTGTGAGGGTACGTCTGTCTGTATTTGCTGTTGAATACTCTTGTCAATTTGGTCTACGAGATACACAGATGTGTAGCTGTGTAAGAGAAAAATGTGTATATTTACTTTGTCTCAGTTACTCAGTTCAGGCTTTTCCTATATATTTTTGTACTCAGTGAGTACTGCACTCCGAGGTCATAGGGCAAGTACTCCCATTGTGTTTTATCTGTCTGAGCCTCTTCTTCCATCCCTCCTACCTGTACCCACCTTCCACCAGCTGGCCTAGCCAGTGATATGTGTGGCACTGTGTGTCCTGCATAGAGTAGCTGGTCTTGATCATTCAATTTTACTCCCACCCCTGTATACCCATTTTCTGTCCATTATATGTAATCCAAGGTTATTCTGGTATTGGTGTGTTTGAAAAATGTTTTTCATAGTCCACATCCCTCCCCGGTGTACTTTCAAATTTCATAGTGCAGTGTAATGACCCTGTGCTTTGTTTTACACTGGAAGATGGAGCTAGGTCATTAGCCATGGCTACCAAAGTGCTGGATACTTGTACTGGCCCTTTCGACACAATGTCTAATGTGTAGAAGTAATGTGGTTCACCCATCCCCTGCACTACATTTACATCGACAGGTATGCCCCCATGTATGCTTTCATGCCTTACTCTGTAGAAACCACTCTAATGTTGCATTTCAGCATCAGATCTCTACCCAAGAGATTTATTGGGCATCTAGGGGAGAGTATAAAAGGATGCTCAAATGTTTGGCCGTTGAACAATCTCCCTGTAAGTGGGCATGATACAGGTTCACTATTTGTCTGTCCTGCTGCTGACCTAACCAGTATGTTTTGTGACGACGTGTAACTAGTCCATGTGCCATCATCACTCAACACTGACCTACATGCTCCTGTATTGCATAAAAATGGTATCATTACCCCCTCTACATCTAGTTGAATGACTGGTTGTTCTGCTAGAGCCATTAAGTCTATACATGATTCTAAATTCAACACATCATTTATTTCTGGCAAGTTTGCATCCTTATTACCATACTCATACAATTCAGATTCAAGCAATTCTTGTTCAGCAAATATTTGTAAAGGAAGGGTACAACCTGGTTCTAGTCATTTTTTCGGTCTGGTGGTCATCGTCGTCCGCTCCCTCTTCCTCCTGGTACTTTTTGTTTCTGCAGGAACGTGCTAAGTGGCCGGCCTTGCCACATACGTAACAATTTCCATAAAATTTTCCTCTGCTTCCACCTCGACCTCGTCCACATCCACCTCCTCTCCCTCCACGTTTTTGGTTATTTCCACCATCACCAGAAAAGAAAGCAAAAGTTATAGGTTGCGCTTTACCATCAACAGAAGTCATCAAATACACCTCCTTTGGTTTACTATCTTGCTTTATCTGTTTCTTTTCATTTGCTCTCTTACACTGCTCTTCTGCATGTCTAGCATATTCTATGGTTTCCCTAAGGGGACATGTTTTGTAAGTAATTTGGTGTTGTGTCACAAAGTCATTTAGTTGCTGAGCATATGGTCCAGCAACCTCCCCATATATTGTTCAACACTTTCATCATCTTTTTGTACTTTGCGTGTTCTCTGTGTCTGTCAGCTATTCTGCCTATTCGAGTGTCTACTCGTTGGGTCAGTTCTTGTGATCCATATTGCAATGGCTCCCCCCTTGGGTCCAGTGGATTCCAGTCACCTTCACTAAGGATCCAATCGGACCCTAATATCTGCCTCAGACATCTTGCAACCTCAACACCATTTAATTTAAAACTTTGCTGCAATCGCTGGAACTTAAGTCTGAAATTCCCATATTGTCATTTGGGTGGGGGACTCCTTCTACAGCTCTCCTCACATCTGCATCTGTCCATGCTCGGTATACTAGCATTGTGGGCGGCAACACATTTCCCCCCTCTAGGATTGGGAACCTCAATTAAGGGATAAAATGGCACAGATGTTATTCCCTTACCTCCGTATTGATGATCTGGTGCCCGCCTGGTTCTGGCGGGCCGTCCTTCATAAGGTGGTGGTGTTGGAGGAGGTGGATTTGGAGCGGTGGTGGCAAGCAGGTATTTGCGGGCATCATCAAATTCGTCCTCTACATCATCACTATAAGTGACCATATTCCCAGGAGTTGGAGGGGCGGTCAGTCGTGGAAGTCTTTTCTGTGTACACATAAACATATCCTCTTCTGAAGGAGAGAGGTGGTTAACATTACATGTCCCTCCCCCCGTAGGTTCCGTCATTGTAATACACATTTGCCTTTTTGTTTTCATCTTCAACAATTTTTTATTTTTAGTATAGAAAATGTATTTACTTTTTATTATTTTTATTTTTATTTCCTTAATTAAGTAACGTTGCGTTTACTTTTACTTTCGTATACTTCTTTGTGTATAGTAAAGCTCAATAAAGTTTGAACATCTCCTATACCTTCCTTGTAATAAGAATTAATATTGCCAAGAAGTAGTGGATACAGGGCACTGATTCCAGCAGAGGTAGTATAGTAGATGCTGTGTATCCAGTGGGTGCGGTGAGCATTGTCATCACTTAAAAGGGGTTGTAATAACATGCCTTTGTCTCTCTTTACAGCAACCACACTTTCTCCCTTCTGCTATGTTCTCTTAAGGTTACAGACAGACATATTTCACATAAAAAAACTAACACACACACAGAGGGAAAAAATGGAAGCAGGAAAGAGGAGTGGTCTGCTATGTGGGGGGTTGGCCAGACCCTGCACATCTTCACATAATGCAGATCAGTCACCTCCCTGCCCAAAGGTCAAGCATCGAGTAAAGTTACAAAGACACAGAAACTTTATATATATACACAAATACACATAAGAAAACAATTCTAGAATACAGTGTTCACAATTCCCACACATAAGTGTGTTTTTACCAGACATAAGTTACAGATGCACACCAGAAACCCTTTGCATATTAAACATTTCTGTAGAGATAACCGTGAAAACTGCAGGGTCTAGAAACCACACTCCTGGCAGTGCGATTTATGCCCTTGAGAGCCTATCCACCTATACATATACATATATATACACATATACATATATATATATATCCACATATATACATATCTTGAACTCCTATAGTATCAATTAAAGTTAATAGATATACACAAAAAATAATATCACAGGTACATGGAAATATACATAGCATTACATATACATACAACAACCAACAGACCTTTTATACATTTTCCAGAAATAATCTGTATATCTCCCACACCTTGGACCCGAGTGTGGAAACCTGGTTCACATAGAGAGAGTGTCGTTCACGCTACCTCTCGCACGCTACACCCCAAACACCACCACATATACTCGGCACATCAAGGACCCATAAAGCCCGTAGCTTCTGATGGGAAGTCTTGTTGTGCAGTTCCCTTTAGTGTAAACCTTGCCACCCAACCTTCAGGGCCGACAGGTAGACCACTCAAAGTCCAACTTCATCATTTACCGTGTGGTGCCTTTGTGGACGTATCCCTTACAAGTATAGCTCCCACCCAGGGCTTCATACACACAATGTTACAGAGTATTTTAGTAAGAAGTTATGAATACACAGAAACTGCAGACAAAATATTTCAACATTGTATAACCAAGTAAAGAATGAGAAAGATGGAAATTCAAGCAGTTAGATGCCTGTCGTGCTCAACTGCCACAAATTTTGGTTTGTGCGTCTTCCATAAACACAGGCAAGTCACAGGATTAGCCCTTCGGAGACTAGGTGGGTAATGCGTGACCACTCACTACCAAAAGTGGATAGTTTCAGGTAAGAATTTTGAGAACAACACAAAAGAATACATGTATATATATAAATACATACACTCACAAGTACACAGAAATATACAGAATGTTACACCCCTCACAAACATACATACACCCGGTACCGGTATTTAAATCATACAAAATGGTAACATGCACACACATACATATTTTCTTGCAAGAGCTCATTTGAAAGTCGGACTCATTTACCCCTTTTTCATGGTAAGCTTTCTCAATAACGTTACGTACGGAGAACTTATTTTATAGTCTTTTCCTCAGGATAATGACTCTTTTACCTCTCTGTGGGTAAGTGTCAACCCTTCTACCTATTACTAGGCTAGAAACCTAGTTGTACAACTCTTTTACCTAATATCACTGTTAGGCAAGGACCTGGGACATACACACACATGCAAAATGCAGCAGAAATTCATATACTCACTGTCAGTTCGCTGTAAGCTGTGCCTTGTCATCCATCGGAAAAACACCTTGCCTCTGTGGTCCAACTGATCGTATATATCAGGCCTGAGGTCTTTCTCAAGGTAAGGGAGTCCTCAGCGACTTACACCCCCCCCCCCCCCCCCCCCCCCCCCCCCCCCCCCCCCCCGTGCACGGTAAAAGGAATGAGAAGGGAAAAAACTTCCGGCTCGAAGGACCAAAAATGATAGGATCAGATTAGTGAGTAATCATGTATTCTAATGTGTGTATATTATTATATCTGAGTACCAAGATATAATGAGAGAAAATAATGCACAGAAGTCAGAGTGCCATCAGAATAATCTCTCAATTTATTTGGGCGGCAGAATCTTATATAGCATAAAACACGTCACAGCTAGTTGAAAATAGTGTTAAATACATATTTGCAAGCAAGTGTCTTTTCTTTTCCTGTCTAACTCAGCAAAACGATCCTTATCTAATCTTGGCTTCATATAGAAACCTTGTCTCAGTAGTATCTGAAAGAAAGACAGGATATAGGAAACAGATGTTTTAAAGAACATTAACGTAAACATTCTAGTAATATACAAGACAAGAAACAAGCTAATATACTTTTTATAATCATTATATTCTTAGCTTATTAATTTCATAATGAGGAAATTAAAATCTAACAGGCGCTAAGGTCATATTTTTGTGAGCACGTAATGTTTATTTTTCCCGCGGCTGGTATTTGTGGATGCTAAGTCCGTAAATTTTGCAGTCGACGTTCGACGTTCGGCGCTTCTTGCCAGCAACTGCGGCTCTCGCTGGGCGAGCCTGCAGCGTTAGCAACAACCCGCTTGCTCAAAACTATATTTGTGATATATATATATATATATAAATATATATATATATATATATAGAGCATATATAGTTCTCAGCAATGCAGGTTGTTGCTATTGCTTGCAAAGCGAGGGGCCGCATTTGCAGAGGTGGAGGCTCTACGGCGCCTCACAACCAGTTACAAACGACAACACAAGCGGGACTTTGAAAAAAAAAACAATAAACATGCAATGACTACGGACTTACACAAAAAAATACGAGCCGGGGGAGGTATTACAGACTCACAAAAATACGACCTTAACGGACAACCAGCACACAGCGGCAAACATTAAAAAACACAAAAATACATACAAAAATAAAATAAAAATCTTACCCACAGCAAGGGGGGACACCCTGGACCTCTAAAACACAGCTTAAACCGCATTTTCAGACAAATTCGCAAAGTTTAGACACTCGAAAATCCCCTAGGTGAGAGAAAAAATGGCTGACAAAAAACGAAAACGAAGCTACACGACCCCTAAAGACGCAAAATACCTCAAAGCAAATACGGCTTTTCCAAAAACGCGTACGACCTACAATATACATCATTAGCAAGAACGCTAAATCATACAAACTCTCCAACCACATATACATTCGCCGCCATTTTACAACACTACCATACAGAATGCGGAAGTATCCAGCTACACTAACGGCTTCCCCTCGCACATGCAGCCTATATTTCACATGGCACACATTGCTGACACTTACACCTCAGCTCAACAACACTGCAAATCTACAGGAATATCAAAAGATCGTTAGCTCTTCAGCACATTCCTTGCTGCATATATTCATTACAAACAGGTAAAGTATATTAATTTATGATTTAAATAATTAATTAATTAGCATAAAAAAATATACACAAAAGAAAAACAAATGAACGCCACACTATCGCAAACGCCTTCACTGCTCCGACCACAAGAAGCGCCAAGGGTGCTCATAGGACACAAACTATACCAGGGGGGAGCCTTGCAATAAGCGACAAAACATGATCACTGAGGACCTTACAATAAGCACAAAAGCAGCCTCGCACTGAGTGCATAAGGATCTCAAACCACCAAAACACTCTCTGTGGCAAACAGCATTACCTGCCTTGCAATTTTATTGCTGTCATTTTTTGACGGGCAAGTCGCTAGTATATATATAATACACATAATATTTATATGTTTAAGTTTAACAGTATATACAAATATTTTCTAGTTCTGATTGTAACTTGTCACCCGAGTGGAGCAAACTGTTCCAAGCATTTATAAGCTGCAGGCTGCTGTCTCTCTGAATGTGTCTATCTCCAGGTAATGCAAACTGCAAATAATCAGTCCATAAGCAGCTCCTTCCATCCTCCAGGATCAGTCTTAAATCAGGGATAACCAAGTGCAGCTAAATACCTGAGCAGAAAAGTTAACCACATCTACCACATGCTCTCAAAAGTTTTAACAGGTTTATGCTGCAGATCTGTGCCAGTGTTACCAGCTCACATTGTCTCCCTTTATAATCCAACTGTCCTAAGGCCTCACTTGGCACTGCTTGCTTTTCCCACTCTTCTTATAGTACTGTTTGTCCAGAATCCCTCTTGGTTGAGGACCATTGAGAAGTTGAAAAGGAGAAAATCCAGTGGAGACTTGAGGTACTTCCCACAAAGACCAACAGCCCTATTACATTCAGGCTACTTGAAAAAACTTAGGGCCCTATTAAATTCTCCCTCGTAGTTCTCTCGGTGCTCGCAAAAGGCAGTTTTCCTGCTGTTTGCGAGAACCGAATCTCTCGCAGCCTGCTTTACGATATGACTGCGAGAAAATGGCCGAGAATAGGCTCCGAGAGAGCTACGTAGCCTTAAATCTATGCACGAGTCTCGCATATCGTAAGAATCCCTACGTGGACAAAAAGTCCACGCAAGGGATCCGAAAGCCTCTACGTGCTGCCTCGGAACAGCCCGAGACAGCAGCGTGAGGCTCCCCCCTGCACCCTATACACATCCCCATGCTGCAGGGGTCTCTATCAGGATCCCTGCAGCACCCCCACATTAACCCCTTGCAGCGGGGGTCCCCGATCTGCATAGATCAGGCCCCCGGCTGCATTTAAAACTTTTAAATTCCCCGCCGCGGCTCCTTAAAGGGACCGCGGCACACTATTACCCAATCCCGGCCGCGGCACTTAAAATTAACCCCCCTCTATGCTGGGGGTCCCCATCGGGACCCCCGAAGTGTCCCCATATAAACCCATTGCAGGGGGGGGCCCCGATCTGCATAGATCAGGCCCCCCGCAGCATTTAAAACTTTTAAATTCCCCGCCGCGGCTCCTTAAAGGGACCGCGGCACACTATTACCCAATCCCGGCCGCGGCACTTAAAATTAACCCCCCTCTATGCTGGGGGTCCCCATCGGGACCCCCGAAGTGTCCCCATATAAACCCCCTGCACCGATCGTGACCCTGCTGCAATTCAATTTTAAATTTCCCGCCTCGCGGGTCCTCAAAGGACCGTAAAGGTCCTGAAAGGACTCGCACTAAAAATAATAACCCCAGGCAACTATAATTACCCCATTAACTCATGATGGTCAATCCAGACCACCATAAGACCTAAATTACCCCATTAACTCATGATGGTCAATCCAGACCACCATAAGGCCTAAATTAACCCATTAACTCATGATGGTCAATACAGACCACCATAAGGCTCTATTTAACCCATTAACTCATGGTGGTCAATACAGACCACCATAAGGCCTAAATTAACCCATTAACTCATGATGGTCAATACAGACCACCATAAGGCTCTATTTAACCCATTAACTCATGGTGGTCAATTCCGACCACCATAAGGCCTAAATTAACCCATTAACTCATGATGGTCAATACAGACCAGCATAAGGCTCTATTTAACCCCATCAGTCCCATAAGGGTATATTATTACCATTATGGGCCTGTTACAACCCAACATTAACCACATAAGTGCCATGATGGTCCTCAAGGACCATCATGACACTAACTACAAACACTACACTATAACCCCCAATAAACCATTTAATCTAAACTAACCCCCCTCTACACTAATCTATTAACACTTACACTACCTACCTACACTACCTACCCCCTAATAAACCTCCCCAACACTCTAATTACAAAAAACAAAAAACCTACAGCACAGAAAAGAAAAAACCTACAGTACAAAAAACAAAAAAACCTACAGTACAGAAAAAAAAAAAATTACAACCCCACCCCCCACTACAGAAAACAAAAAAATACATTAAAACCCCACCCCCCACTACAGAAAATAAAAAAATTACACACCTGAAAAGGAAAGACAGATAAACACAATACAATACATACATATAATACATTAAATACATTACATACAATACATGACATTACATATAATATATTACATATAATATATTACATATAATATATTACATATAATACATTACATACAATACATGACATTACATATAATATATTACATATAATATATTACATATAATATATTACATATAATACATTACATACATTACATACAATACATGACATTACATATAATATATTACATATAATATATTACATATAATATATTACATATAATACATTACATACATTACATACAATACATGACATTACATATAATATATTACATATAATATATTACATATAATATATTACATATAATACATTACATACATTACATACAATACATGACATTACATATAATATATTACATATAATATATTACATATAATATATTACATATAATACATTACATACATTACATACAATACATGACATTACATATAATATATTACATATAATATATTACATATAATATATTACATATAATACATTACATACATTACATACAATACATGACATTACATATAATATATTAAATATAATATATTACATATAATATATTACATATAATATATTACATATAGTCCTAATCAAATACCCCCTATCTATCTAACATACAATCTATTTAATTTAAAATAAATCCTAACTATATCAAATACATCCCCCTATCTATCTAATATACAAAAAATCCTAACTACATACACAGACCCTTATTCTAAACTAAAATAAAATAATTACAGTCCTAACTACATACACAGACCCTAATTCTAAGCTAAAATCAATAAATTAAGACCACTTACCTTTAAGATGTTGCTTCAGATCACTAACCTATGGGTCAAACAAAAAATAAAAATTAGTACAAAACATTAAAATCAAATAAATAAACATTCTATACATTCTAAATATTCAACTCACCTTTACAGCATGTCCAGTCACTGTTTATCTCTTCCGGCGCGGCCCTGTTAAAAAAAAAACACAATACATGAATACAATATATAAACAATAAATAAAATACACAAATAAACATCTAAATATACATTTAACTTACCTCCCCGCGATGTCCCCGGCCTTCTCTCCTTCAGCCCCGGCTGGGCCGCGGAACCATCCGCGCTCTAAAAAAAAAAAAAAAAAAAAAACTAACGGAGGTCTGCACTGGCAGACCTCCCCGACGCTACTGAACCTCCCGGAGTCGTTTCCGGGAGGAAATTGGCATTGGCGGCTTGTGATTGGCTGAAAAAGCTGTCTATCAATTTCAGCCAATCAAAAGTCGTCAATGTGTGAGCAAATCAGGATGGGATACACCCCAATATCCCACCCTGATTGGCTAAAACACTTGTCTATCTTTATGGGAACCAATCACAACGCTCAGATGCCTTCAGCCAATCACTATGGGATACACCCCCACGGAGTGATTGGTAGAAGACATCTGCGCATCCTGATTGGCTCCTACATTGACGACTTTTGATTGGCTGACAGCTTTTTCAGCCAATCACAAGCCGACAATGCCAATTTCCTCCCGGAAACGACTCCGGGAGGTTCAGTAGCGTCGGGGAGGTCAGACCTCCGTTAGTTTTTTTTTTTTTTTTTTTTTTTAGAGCGCGGATGGTTCCGCGGCCCAGCCGGGGCTGAAGGAGAGAAGGCCGGGGACATCGCGGGGAGGTAAGTTAAATGTATATTTAGATGTTTATTTGTGTATTTTATTTATTGTTTATATATTGTATTCATGTATTCATGTATTGTGTTTTTTTTTTTTAACAGGGCCGCGCCGGAAGAGCTAAACAGTGACTGGACATGCTGTAAAGGTGAGTTGAATATGTAGAATGTATATAATGTTTATTTATTTGATGTTAATGTTTTGTACTAATTTTTCTTTTTGTTTGACCCATAGGTTAGTGATCTGAAGCAACATCTTAAAGGTAAGTGGTCTTAATTTATTGATTTTAGCTTAGAATTAGGGTCTGTGTATGTAGTTAGGACTGTAATTATTTTATTTTAGTTTAGAATAAGGGTCTGTGTATGTAGTTAGGATTTTTTGTATATTAGATAGATAGGGGGATGTATTTGATATAGTTAGGATTTATTTTAAATTAAATAGATTGTATGTTAGATAGATAGGGGGTATTTGATTAGGACTATATGTAATATATTATATGTAATATATTATATGTAATATATTATATGTAATATATTATATGTAATACATTATATGTAATGTATGTAATGTCATGTATTGTATGTAATGTATGTAATGTATTGTATGTAATGTATTATATGTAATGTATTATATGTAATATATTATATGTAATATATTATATTTAATGTATGTAATGTCATGTATTGTATGTAATGTATGTAATGTATTATATGTAATATATTATATGTAATATATTATATTTAATATATTATATTTAATGTATGTAATGTCATGTATTGTATGTAATGTATGTAATGTATTATATGTAATATATTATATGTAATATATTATATTTAATATATTATATTTAATGTATGTAATGTCATGTATTGTATGTAATGTATGTAATGTATTATATGTAATATATTATATGTAATATATTATATGTAATGTCATGTATTGTATGTAATGTATGTAATGTATTATATGTAATATATTATATGTAATGTCATGTATTGTATGTAATGTATGTAATGTATTATATGTAATATATTATATGTAATATATTATATGTAATGTCATGTATTGTATGTAATGTATGTAATGTATTATATGTATGTATTGTATTGTGTTTATCTGTCTTTCCTTTTCAGGTGTGTAATTTTTTTATTTTCTGTAGTGGGGGGTGGGGTTGTAATGTATTTTTTTGTTTTCTGTAGTGGGGGGTGGGGTTGTAATTTTTATTTTTTCTGTACTGTAGGTTTTTTTGTTTTTTGTACTGTAGGTTTTTTGTTTTCTGTGCTGTAGGTTTATTGTTTTTTGTAATTAGAGTGTTGGGGAGGTTTATTAGGGGGTAGGTAGTGTAGGTAGGTAGTGTAAGTGTTAATAGATTAGTGTAGAGGGGGGTTAGTTTAGATTAAATGGTTTATTGGGGGTTATAGTGTAGTGTTTGTAGTTAGTGTCATGATGGTCCTTGAGGACCATCATGGCACTTATGTGGTTAATGTTGGGTTGTAACAGGCCCATAATGGTAATAATATACCCTTATGGGACTGATGGGGTTAAATAGAGCCTTATGGTGGTCTGTATTGACCACCATGAGTTAATGGGTTAATTTAGGCCTTATGGTGGTCTGTATTGACCACCATGAGTTAATGGGTTAATTAAGGCCTTATGGTGGTCTGTATTGACCACCATGAGTTAATGGGTTAATTTAGGCCTTATGGTGGTCTGTATTGACCACCATGAGTTAATGGGTTAATTTAGGCCTTATAGTGGTCTGGATTGACCATCATGAGTTAATGGGGTAATTATAGTTGCCTGGGGTTAATATTTTTAGTGCGAGTCCTTTCAGGACCTTTACGGTCCTTTGAGGACCCGCGAGGCGGGAAATTTAAAATTGAATTGCAGCAGGGTCACGATCGGTGCCGATCGGGGCCCCCCGCAGCAGGGGGTTTATATGGGGACACTTCAGGGGTCCCGATGGGGACCCCCAGCATAGAGGGGGGTTAATTTTAAGTGCCGCGGCCGGGATTGGGTAATAGTGTGCCGCGGTCCCTTTAAGGAGCCGCGGCGGGGAATTTAAAAGTTTTAAATGCAGCGGAGGGCCTGATCTATGCAGATCGGGGACCCCCCCCGCAATGGGTTTATGTGGGGACACTTCAGGGGTCCCGATGGGGACCCCCAGCATAGAGGGGGGTTAATTTTAAGTGCCGCGGCCGGGATTGGGTAATAGTGTGCCGCGGCCCCTTTAAGGAGCCGCGGCGGGGAATTTAAAAGTTTTAAATGCAGCGGGGGCCTGATCGGTGCCGATCGGGGACCCCTGCTGCAAGGGGTTAATGTGTGGGGGCTGCGGGGGTTCCTATGGACCCCTGCAGCAAGGTGTTCATGTGAGGACACTTCGGGGGTCCCGACAGGGACCCCCGCATTGAGGGGGGGTTCATTGTAGGTGCCTGGGGGGGGTTTGGAGTACCCCCCACGGCAGGGCTTATGTGGGGGACTGCCGCGGAGGTCCCTTTTAGGACCCCCGCAGCACTTGATGAGGAGTGGGAGCCTGCGATATCATCTCGCAGGCTGTCACTCCTCATGTACATTTACGCAGTGTAGATACGTACGGCCCTGCTGCGTAGCTCATACGTTGCTCGCAGCAGGGCTAATTTAATAGCATTGTAAGTTAGAGAAACTTTGCAGTACGTAGGGCTTAAGTAGAAGCCTCTTATTTACGAGGCTGGAATTTAATAGGGCCCTTAGTTTGCATTGTTGAAAGTAAGACTTACGGCTATTAAATTAGCCCCGTAAAGCAGGCCGCTGCCGAGCTGCGGATTTGCTGCAAAAAAAGCCTACGAATGAGGAATGTAGAACTTGTGTTAAGCCTGTAACCGCTCCAATTCCAATCATGCTACTAAATTGCAACTAAGTCACTCGCAAGCAAGCCCGTAACACGCAAATGTATCCCAAAGCCCAACGAGTGCTGGAGAGGACTCGCAAGGGGGATAAAGTCCAATCCATAGCACTTTAACTCTAAATAAAAACACACATTACTGTACTAATATTAAAAGGGAAAGTGATGTTAGGTGTAAGATAGAATAGCACAGCATTCCCAAGCCCGCAAATCGGCCCACAAAAATACTTGATTTCATGTTATATTTTTGTGTTATATCGATCCTGACAATCAATGTGTTAATACATATCATGTAACTCGCATGTGATAATAAAGCCATAAATATGATATTCTAACATTGCATTATGTCTGGAATGTGGGCCAGATCGTAAATCTTAATTGAACCTCGTTAGACTTTGAAATCCAACCTCCATTTTGTAGTGGTGCTATGATGACGATCTCTGTTTTGTAGTGGCGCTATGATGACGATCTCTGGGGTCGCAATCGGGACCCCAGCTTCATATAAAAAGTCAAATTTGTCGCCTTGCGAATCCTTATCATAAAGGTTCTTAGAGGACCCGCGGAAACTAAAAAAATAACCCCTGCCACGGGGGTACAATAAGTACCAACCAGCACCTAAAATGAACCCATCACTCATAGGGGTCTATATAGACCCTCATGAGCCTCTAATTAACCCTATCAGTCCCATGAGGGTCAATACTTAACCCTCCCAATTAACACTATAAGTGCCATGAGTGTCCTCCAGGATCCTCATGACACAAAGTCTAAACACTACACTATTAACCCTTTCCTACCTAATCACATTCTATGAAGCCCCTCTAACTAATTAACCCACCATCTACTGTACTGTATTAAACCCCCCTCTACCCTACCCTATTAACCCCCCTTTACCCTACCCTATTACCCCCTCCACTACCTACCTAACCCCTAATAAAATCCCAGCCACCCCACTAATTATAAAAAATAAAAAAAACACTAATTACACCAAACTAAAAACCTTACATTACAGAAAATAAAAAACAATTTCTGAAAATAAAAATCTACATTACATAAATTAATAAAACTAAATTACATAAAATAAAAGAGCTAGAATTACATAAAAAAAATTGAATTACATAAAATAGAAAAAGCTACGTTACATAAATTTAAAAAAGCTATATTATAAAGAAAGAAAACCAGGCTAACTACAAATAGAAAAGGGTTAAATAGTCCACTTACCTTTCCCAAATGCCCCTCCAGCGATGCTGGTCTTCTGTTCTTCATCCCAAACAGGGCCCTCCTAAACTGTCCACAGGTCCGCTCACACTTAGAAAAAACATTACAGTTAATCTACAAATACATACACCCTGTAATAAAATAAAGGCATAATAGTCAACTTACCTGTCCCAAATGTCCCCTCAGCGATGCTCTGGTCCTCATTTCTTCGTCCCAGGCAGGGCCCCACCGCAAAAATATCCAGACGGTCTAAAACAAATTAATTAATGGAGATTCTGGCGCATGCTCCGCTCAAAATATCAAAATGGCGCCTTCTGATTGGCTGAAAATGCTGTCAATTATATTTCAGAGAATCAGAACGGGCAAATTGTGTGAGCCAATCAGAATGGGATTCAGGCGCGATTTCAATATTTTGAGTGGAGCATGTGCGGGACCCATAATTTTCCGTCGGGGAGCTCCTCAAGGAGCTTTTTTTTTTTTTTATTTATTTAGACCATCAGGATATTTTTTGGAGGAGCCCTGCCTGGGATGAAGACATGAGGACCGGGACTTTGCAGGATGGGCTGAAGGGGCATTTTGGACAGGTAAGTTGACTATTATACCTTTATTTTATTACAGGGTGTATGTATTTGTGTATTAACTGTAATGTTTTGCTTTTTTCTAGGTGTGACCGGACCTGTGGACACTTTTAGAGGGCCCTCTCTGGGATAAAGAACAGACGACCAGCTTCGCTGGAGATGTAAGGGGAGGGGTAAGACCCCTGCTGCAAGGGGTTATATGGGGATGGGGACTTCCAGCATACAGGGGTTAATTTTAGGTGCCGCGGGGGTACTTGAAGTACCCCCGCAGCAGGGATTAACAGTTTAACTGCTGCCGGGGTCCCGCAGCAAGGGTTAATATTGGGAGCCTTCGGGGTTTCTGATCGGGACCCCTGCAGTATGGGAATTAGTTTGGGGAGCAGGGGGGAGTTTAAGGGGCCAGAGGGAGGTTTGGAGGCTGGAACGTAGGGATTCCTTGGAGGTCCGAGGTTTACCCCATAGATTTATGGCTGTGTGTTACTACGTAGCTCTCTTGGAGCCTATTTTCAGACGTTTTTGGGTGTCATCTCGCAATGGTGGCTGAGAGGAACATATTGAGGAATTGGTACTTGCAAACAACACTAAGATGACTCTTGCGAGGACCGACGGAACAAAGGATTCTAATTTAATATGGCCCATAATGATTTATACTTAATGCTGACTGCAATGAACATGTTTGTGATACCATCTGGACGAATAAACTTTAGTATGTAACAAAGTAATTGAAGAACAGTAACCAGTAAACATTTGTGCTAAACCTGAAGAACTAGAAAATAATTGAATACACTGTTATATACTTAAACATAAATATTAAATGTACAAATACATACAGAAAGCATATTTTTTTCATAAACAAGTCATTTTAATTCTTTAAGCTATTTTATAAGAAATACAATAAATACAATATTGTATTGTATGAAAATATGTTTGAAAATATGCTGAGGAACCCTTTGCTTTGTTTGTTAACTTATTTGCCAGATATACGACATTGAGATTAATTCTTAGATTCTAGAGTTTAATTACTTTCCTTTACAAATTACTTTGCATTTCATATTTTAGACAATCTAATAGATAATTATATTCATTGCATACATGTAATAAAGTCTCCGATCTCTCTGTCATGTACAATTTGTATGAATACATTTTATTCCTTATCTTTTTCCACATCATTATTAAGCCACATAGGTGCTGGATTACTTTTTATTACTTTTACTAGCGACTTGCCCATCAAAAAATGACGGCAATAAAATTGTAAGGCAGGCAATGCTGTTTGTTACACAATGTAAGTAATGTTGTGTTTTTCGTGTTTTTAGATGTGCTTCGTTCGGCCGTTAAGTTCGTATATTTTGCGGGTCGTATTTTATTTTCTGTAAGTGGCGGTTTCATAATTTTTTCAAAGTGCTTCGGGTCTCGCACTATGAATTGTGTATTTGAGTTTTCTGTTGTTCTGTAGTCCCGTGGGTCGTGTATAATTTTTTGTTTGAAAAATTAATTTAAATTGTATTTCTATTTAGTCCTTATATTACTGGACCATGAAATGATATCTGTTTTTTGAAATGTATTCAACCCCTTGTACCTCTTCATTGTGCTGCACTCTCATGTATCAGGTTTATTTCTGGACAGTTAAAATATCTCATTATTAGAACTATACGTATTTCCAATCTGTCGTGGTAATTGCATTAACTAATTTTTACTTATATCTGAGGAATTGTGGCACATAATAATCAATTTTATCACCAATGCCACAATAATTCTTGACTGCGGACTTAAGATAAATATGCATCCCTCCTAACTTTTCCCACTATACCTGCCTTCTAATTTATACCATCTCTAAACCAAAATTTCCTTCTTAAGATACCATGTACTGATCACTAAAACAGAGAAGTCTCTAAGAACCTCAAATTATATTGTGCACACAAGTTTTTTTATCCAAGCATACACTCTATAAACCCTTTTTGGACTAGCATGTGCTGATCAGTTAAATAGTAATGTCTCCATTCAATTCGAGCTACGTTTGAACGGCTGTGGGAACTTTTTTCAGTAATGTTACACACATATTCAATCCTCCCCAGAAGTAAAGTACTGATTCCACCTGCAACTCGTAAACCCTGTCAGTAAAGCCTTGTCAGTAAGGCACTGATTGAGTACATTTTCATTGATCAGTCTCCACTTTCACCAATGATTCTATCCATCATGCATGGGGTGAAGAGAATCTCCAGGGTTCCCCTTCTACGCTCAATCCTGATCGCCTCCTTTTTATTCACATCCGATACCTGTTCCCTGATCTCCTTTCTACAGAACATGGGGGTCAATTGAGTTGTCCATATAAAGCAGTATCACAGGGGTTCTTAAAGTTGCCCCATGGCATCTAAAAGGACTGCTTGCAGTTTCTGCTCCAAAGTCTGTGGCTGGCTCCTGCACAATAGTTACCCAAGGAACCTCCTCACTATGTTTACTGTCCATTGGTAAGGCACAGTGCCCATTTGGTTCTTCCCTGACTCCAGGTGCAGGGTAGCTTTCCCCCAGGTCTTCCCTTGGGCCTGGCAATGCTATGGTTAGGTAATGTCCCCATGCCTCTAACTGGGTGAGTTAGGGACCAGTTCTTCCTGTTTCCCATTCAACCCACTGCATGAAAGATTCCTTGTTCTGAAATCCCTGAGATCAGAATTCTCCCAACAGCCCATAAATTTACACTTTGACACAGCCTTGGAAAAATGTAACTGGGTCCCTGTAGTCTCTGCAAGGTGGTTCTGTCGCATGCCTTACTGTATGACCCCTCCCAACTCGGTGGCCATAACATATCCAGGGATGCTTCATCTAGCAATTGTACATAATCCACCTCCAGCTGTAACTCTTGCTGGATCTAAGAAAAAAGAAAGCTAACTGCCTGGGAGCCTTTCTCCAGTCCCAGCATTTGACAGCACTTGGCAAACAAACACAGCTTTCTTTTTTTTAGTCCCTAAGCCACAGTCCGGATCCCCATATACCATGTGCCAAAGTGCCTCTTCCAGCCTCAATGAAAAACAGGGACCCACATTAGGTATTCCAACAGGTTCCCCCCAAACATCCTATTGCCCCTCCAAGGCGACCTCCTCATATACCACTTCCTTCAACTATTCCATTTGTTTAGAAGGCCCTTTCCATGACAGTCCATGCCAGGCACAACAATATTTTTTGTCCCTACTGGAGATAAGCATGCTCCATCTACCCACATGAGCTGGGAAAGGGCCGTGGTATATCCCTCTCCATTCCATCTGTACCTCCCGTATGATCTGTGACCATATGTCCCTCTGCGGATCCTTGGTTAAATCTGCAGGCATTACCTCCTCCAATCTTTGGTACCATCTGGACTCTTCCTCCTGATCTGTTGCAGACAGCCTAGGACCAGGTCTGGGAGTTGGGGTCACCGATAATGTGCTTACCCCTTCCTCCAGACCTCCCTCTACTAGTCATAGTTCATCATTTAAAAATTAGATTCCCCAATTAAGACAATGTGCATTCTTAAGTAGCCAATAAAGGCATGCCTGTGTGTGAGAATGAACATCTAGTAGTCACCAATCAGGCAAAGGTGCATTCTTAATTGCCTTAGGAACACATGCCTACATGTCAAATAGAGCATCTCCGGTCTATATGCATGACAACATCTGCTCTGTAATAGCCAGGATCACTATCTCAAGAGTATGTTGACTTAACACTTGACTGAAGGATAAGCCAGCTGGATGGGCTTGGCAAGTGCAATCTATCAGCCTTGTTAAATTGTGATTTGGTAAATTTAAAAGGGCTCTATATAAGCACATAGCATGTTTTATTTACAGAAGTTTTTAGTTAGTGAAGACCTTGCTTTTGGATAGAAGTTCACTAACTAAAAACTTCTGTAAAAAAATATGCTGTGTGCTTAAATAGAGCCCTTTTAAATTTACTGAATCGCAATTTAATAAGGCTGTATGTGTTTAACTGTATTATTTTGCCAAGCTGGTATACATTTAATAGCACAAGTTTAATCTGCATCGCACTAACTTGTGGGACCTTTTCTGTACATTTCCTAAGAACAAGGGTTTACATCTAAAATGTCCACACCTCAATTACTTACAGGATAAAGTGCAGAGAAGGGCAACAAAGCTAATAAGGGGAATGGAGGGACTAAGATATGAATAGACTACCCAAATTAACTTATTTTCTCTAGAAAAAAAGGTGTCTAAGAGGGGATATGATTACTATATATATATATATATATATATATATATATATATATATATATATATATATATATTGTTACCAGGATGGCTGTGTATAGCTGTGGTTTCTTGAGATAGAAACGGATACTTTCTGGTATTGCAGCAAATTGGTTTATTATGAAATAAGAAAAAACAACTGGAGCAGTAACTCTGCTTAAATAATGAAAATAAACATCTACATAAACGCACTGACTGTGACACAGGAACGCCCTGACTATACCTGTGCAGCTTATCTGCAACAGGGACCAAACTCTACACCACGGTGTCTTCAGGACAGAGCTCCAACTCGTTGTACTTGGAAAGGAGTAATTTCATGGAAACAGCGCCACCTAGTGGCAAGGAGTAAGACAGTCTCTTATAAATTAGGAATTGCCACCTTGTGGCCAGGATACAAATAGTCTCTGATTATTGATAGATTGCCACCTTGTGGCCAGGACACAAATAGTCTCTGATTCTGGTTATATTGCCACCTTGTGGCCAGGATACAATACCTCTCTTGTATATCGGAAGTCTTTTCCACGTTTCTAAATAATTAGCCGCGGATGAAGCATAGGGCCCGCCCGTTTCTCCCGTATGCTTCACCCCAGGGACCCTTTGACTTTGCAGTATAAACTTACTGCCTATGAACCGGTTAAACACTCAGCATCTTCCCTGGGGCATAATCAGTCTGGTACTTTCAAACAGGGCCTCTATCAGCTCCACGCTCAGCACACCGCTTCTCCAAAGAGTACCCTTTAGTAAAAATAGTGCAGGTCACAACAGTCTACGATATCCCACAGGTATTGTTTTCAGTCACTCTCTAAGGCTCAGGTATACAGCTGGACTTGTACCTTTCTTCTCCAAGAAACCGCAGGATCTCACTCACCACATGGCTTCTCCAAACAGTTCACCTTGGTCATCCCCGCAGCAATTCAGGCAGCTGTCAGTCCTCTCAACTCGCTGTAATTTACAGGCTCCTTCCAGCTGGTCTCCTAGGCAAATCCTCAGCTTCTGGCTTCAGCTTCCAAACTACTCAGGCCAGAGCCTAATCAGCAGCACACCCCTCCTGAGTCTGTAGTCTCTTTCACCTCTATTCGTTCAGTCACTGCAAACAGCACACTCTTCCTACTGTTGACCAAAGCTCGCAGCCACCGCAAACCAAAAGTGATCTCTCTCCGGTTTGCTTCCAAAAGGTCAAACTGTAGGTCCACAACGGACCAGTTTCCAGCTCAACTTTGTGGCTGGATCTGGTATCAGCACACAACCTGGCCAGAGTCTAAGTAGCCCCACCTCCCTTCTCCATGTCCGCTTTTCAGGCTTTAAAGAGAAGTCGCACCTGCATTACGAGTTCTTCAGAAGTTTAACTCCGTCACTCCTGTCAAGAACTCTTTACTCCACTTTACTTGACACCATCCTCTAGGGGGCAAACGGTCACAATATATATATTACGTATACACACATTACTATACAAGGCTTTGTCAAGTGAACTTTTTTGTGCCAAGAAGTTTTTAACTAGCAAGAGAGCATCCTTTGAGGTTAAAGGTAAAAAGACTCCACCTTAAAGAAAGAAAAGAGTTCTTCACAGTATGAGTGGTTAATCTGTGGAATTCTCTATCAAAGGAGGTGGTGACAGCAGATTCAATAGATAACTTTAACAGGGGGTTGGATATATTTTTTAGTAAAAAGGGCATTCAGGGTTATCCTGGATAACTAGAGAAGTCTGATTGCTAGTATCCAAGATGGAATTTTAATTTAATAGTCGTAACTTTTGCTGGCTCCTTTACAGACTTCAGTAACTACAATTTGGCAAATGTAATAGAGCCCAAAATCTAGTATACTCATAAACTAAATTACATATAGTATTTTTATTATATTTTAAGTCAGGGAAGATCCCAAACCCCAGGGCCAATACACAGTCCACAATAATCCAGTAATGCTCTGGGAAATGGGGTGGCATGGATCCTCCTGTGCTTCCCGTGACAAGGCTTCTGGGCCAGGAAAAGGTCATTCAAAAAAAGAATGCCACTCTTAAATGTAAAAGGTCTTTTAGAGTCAATGCAGACCTTATTACAATAAAGTAGTTTATGAATACTATAGTAGGGTTGTGATAATATGTCAAGTTTAACAGAGAAAGTGCAAATACAAGCTTAGCACATTTTTTTAGCTTGTAGATGGGGCTAAAACCCTTTATACTTTAATATTTATTCACATGGGGCTCAAATACTTTATTTGCAAATACAGTTTGTTCATATACTTAAAATGGAAATAAAAATGGAAAATACAAATGATTAAATCTTTTTTTTCAAGATATGTTGCACCCAGTAGTGGAGCTATTGAATGGAGGGCCCCAGTGCAAAAATATAATTTCTACTGTGTAGGTCCTGAGAGACCTCTACTCTGGTGCAGCATTTTATATATATATATATATATATATATATATATATATATATATATATATATATATATATATATATATATATTGAGATGGTCTGCTCCCCAGAAGTCAGTGCAGCTAATCTCTGAAGCAGTACTCACACCAGAAGGTGTGGAGTTAAACCTAATGAGTAGGATAGAGGTCCTGAGACAGCTCTAGGGAGCTGCATCCAGAAGATTGTTTGGAGTGTTGGATCCAGAGAGAGGACTGTTGCACCAAGCATGGAGCTCAGTCTGAGCTTGTGAAGAAGATACTGCGACAGCTCTGTGTGTGGACACAGAGAGAGGCAGGTGGTAAGAGAGACTGCCTGGAGCATACAGACAGTAATATTGTGAGACACTGAGAAGAGTGTTCAGTGTGACCTGAGAAGAAGTTCAGTCAAGAGAGACAGCACTGCTACACCCTGAAGCAGGCGCCACAGACTGTTGGAGCAGACAACCATTCAGGCCTGTATATTAGAGGACTTTATTTTGTATTAGTTTTGTATTTTGTTTTTCATTTATTTCTGTTCTATATGTATGGTATGCTGACAAGTTATCCAGTAAAAATCTGTTAAAACATAAAAAGGGTTCCAGAGTACTCCATTGTGGTGCAAACTAAGGCACTGTATCCCTGACTTGACAGTGACCTGTCACAATATATATATATATATATATATATATATATATTATATATATATATGTATATACATATATAAGAGGGAAGCAGCCGTTAATGTCCGGTAATTTAGTAATTATTTATATATATATATATATATATATATATATATATATATATATATATATATATATATATATATATATATATAGATTAATAATGAATATTGCAATATAATTTGATACCTTTTGTATTGGACAAACATCGTTTGCTTCAGACTTGATAAAGTGAGGTTGAGCCTCTCGAAAGCTGATAATTATAAATAAGACGCTTATCCAATGCAAAAGGTATCAAATTATATTGCAATACTCATTATTAATCTATATATATAAATCAATAATTACTTAATTAGTATATATATATATATATATATATATATATATATATATAAATAATATATATATATATATATATATATATATATATATATATATATATATATATGTGTGGATTGGAGAACAAAGCATTTTTTGTCCCTGCTAAGCTTCCCAGAGTGCAGTGTAAAAACTGTATTTTTCAGAATTCTGAGCAGTAATCAATTTTTTAAACTTTTTTTTAGACATTCAAATGTGAGCATGAATGTACTATATATTGCCAGGTCAGCATACCTGGGTTTATATGATCACTATCCTCCAATAAAATATGTTTTTATTTTATTAGTCATAATAATCTGACTGGACCTTGTATGTGTGTGTATATATGTATGTATGTATGTATGTGTATGTATGTATATAGAGGGCCCTAACTGGCGTATGACGTCACATTTATGGACGTATACACCCAGCCTGACAACTGCTTCACTACTGCTTCTATTGTGGTCTGTTGTTATATTTCACAAAGCTTCTTGGCCCTTCAAAGTTAAACATTGGAGGTATAGCCCATATTTGTAGATTGTATAATTTTGAATCACATGAATAAACACTCTTTATGAGGCACAGTACTCTTTGACTTATACCTCATTAACGATTGTGAGGCTCGTAGACTGTTTTATATAATAGGATTAGACTTTTCACTGCAACAAGGTAGAAGCATTGGTTTCTACTAACGAGGACACAGAGTACTTATAATTGTGAACTTTGAAGCCCTAAACACCTGAGGTTACGAAACCATAAAGCATGATAGGATTTTGAATTTCTAAAATAATCAGCTTTAGATTCTCAGATTCCCTTTTGAGTGATTAATTTAGTTTTTTCGTACCATAAAGCATTAAGCAGAAAGAGGTTTTTTTTTGTTAAAATGACACAGAAATAATGCATAACTCTCAATAGAATATTTTATGACTGCATTTACATTTGGAAATGCCAACTACAGTATGAATATGGATAGTTTGGAACACCTGCACAGAGGGAATTTGCTTGGGTTAGTCCAGTTTGGATTATATCTTCCCCATGACAGCTTTAATAAATCTTGGAGTGTTTCTTTATTTTATTATGTAATTAATGAAAACTGATATGTATTTAAGGGACACTGTTGTCCTTCATTTTCTGTCTTTCATGAACAAAATATGTTATTAATGGAGCTTGTATCATATGACTTATGGATGATCTCAAATCGGACAATGTATTTTATTCTAGTAGAAAAGCAGATTTTGGAATCTTAGGTGTCCCTTTTCACAAAAAGCAGGGGAGAAAACTGGGGATGCAAGTGTGGAGTTAAATATTCCTGTTTTTATAAGCGATATTATCAAACAGGGTTATGTTTTTACTTGATGTCTACTTGTGCCACTCAGACTGTTGTGAGATGTCTTAGCCTTAAACTGTAAAGGAAATTCCAACATTCTGATTTCACTCTGTTCCCTTCTACCAATAATTTTGTTTAATTACAAAGGGATCCTCCGATCTGTAGCCAATTGCGTGTTTTGTATTTTATGTGAAATGTTTAATTGTAGCACTGCAAATAGACTGGAGATAAGCTGGAAGAAAACTGGGAGAACATCCTGTGCAATTAAATATTGCTCCAAGATTGTATATCACCACAGCTCTGCTCCAAGTACTCTCTCCTCTTTAAAGGTATATGCAAGTGTGCTGGGTTATGAATGCATCTGATAAATAATTAGTAGTGTATGAAAACATGTGTTATATAGAAAAGTTTACTTACAAAGTTGTTTGCACAAAAGTAAAATCCAGTAGTTCACACCCACACTTACATAAGCTGGGTACATAGGAAATACAGCAGTGTACCCACAGGAAATACAGTAAGATACAAATGTTGACCTTTCTGGTACAGATCACAGGAAGTAACTGTTGCAGTTATTGTACTGAGCACATGCCAGAGGCCACTGAGGTGAAGAATGATGCAATGTATCATCCTGATTCTGAATTTGAATGTTATGCTAATTGAGGTGAGTTTTCTAGGGGTGTACACGATAAAATGCAAATGCCAAAAAACATAGGAAATTTTGCATACTTCAAGGTAAGATAATTAATGTTTATTTTGGGATGTTTTTGTGCAAAAAAATGTTTTCGGAAACTATTAATTCTGCTCTATCAGATGCATTCATAATCCAGCTCACTTACATATCCCTTTAAGATCACCACCTCTTGCCAACCTCACAGCAACAAAACTGACGTTGTCATTTCATCCTTAATATTCTTCAACTCTCACTCTCAGTTCTTAGTACTTTCCTGTTACTAGCTGCTGTTGAAACAGCATCTGACATCATCAGGTAAATGCATATGTGGGGAATCAACATAACTTGAGCCCCTATTCAATTGCAAGCTGGTAGTTTACATTATAAAGGTCGTATGTCTGTAGGCTTGAAATTTGTCACAATTAGAGCGATTTAATTGAACGAAAGTCGAAACATACTTAACATACATAATTATATATGTAGAGAGCATAATTAGTGATAAATAATGATTGACTCATTGAATATGTGATTGTATAATAATGTTTGTATAGTGCTTGCTCAAATGCGTGAACTATTTATATAGCCTAGAATAAATATTCCGATTTACTCCATGAACTAAATATACTACATACGTGAAGGTGTGATATATTGAGTCCCCATTCAATTGTAACAGTTACAGAGAGATTCAATTGATCAAGCCCACAGCTACCTGACCGAAAGCCTAAACCGTAAACCATGCAATCGTAAGTAGCATTTCAGAGCATGAGCATGATCAATTAAGCAAGGCCGTAACTACCGATGTAGAAACAATAGTAAAAGAGACCGTCATCATTACATCAGTAAAACATGGAGGTTACACGTCAATCAAGAGGTCCCATATGCGATCGGACTCGCAATCCGGCAATGTACATAATATAAAAAATAAATGCCAATACTGTTTCAGTCCATGGGGGTGGCCTGATATGTATTAACTCATTGATTCCCGAGTTTGATATGACACCAAAATGAAACATAAAAAATATATATATTATTTTAATATTGCAGATTTGCGTGCTTGAGACTGTAGTGCAATTAATTACAATGTCTTTTATCGCTTTCCCTGTCTTTTAAAATGCAATATTGATTTGTTATATGCATTTACAGTGCTACAATCAGGTGTTTAACCCCCTTGTGAGTCCTGACTGGTACCCGTAGGATTTTCTTCTACATTTGCCATATACAGGTGTGAAAAAATTTGTGGGCTAGAGGAATTGTAGCAATTGAATAGAAAATTGCGATTTTATCGATAACTTTTTGCGGGATTGAAAGATCAAAGGCTTAGATGGGTTGTAAATTTCGATTTTGACAACAGCAGGGATTATCAACCCGAAGGTCATTAAAAGATATATTTTACTGCAACCTTTATTTATTTATTGTGGGTAGCTGTATTTTGTGTATTTTCTTTTACACATGATGATGTGGCAGTCCCAGACCACAGCACATGTTACAATTTGTCGTAAAAGACAAGTGCAGCAACATGCACTCTAGTCTGCTGCAATAACAGTTGGATACATCTTCTAAGCAGAATTGAGGGGAGAAGCTGCAGCTGTAAGATTAGGCTGTCAGTGAGAGAAACTGTTCCTAGCCAATGGAGTTTGAGAGTGGAATGCTCCTGCTACATTTAAAAAAAATCGAATGTAAGGGCATGCCTCACCATTAACCCTCACTATCCATACTTCCCACATAAAGCTCTGGGCGACTGCACTAGGCCCATGGGGCCCATCAAAGCCCTATGGATTTCCCCTAGGCCCACAGGACCAATTGAGACCCCCAGCAAAGCCTACAAAGACCCCCAGACATCTGCATTAGGCTCACAGGGCCCAAGTAGGCCCCAGATATGGCCAATTAAGACCCTTGTGGATCCCCACTATACCTGAGGGCAAGACCTTCCAGGAATCCCCACCAGGCCCTGAAAACACACCTGTTCAAAGGATACCATCTATCTCCTTAACTGAATCAACTGCTACTTTATATAAGGCTACTTCTCCCTCATTACACTTAAAAATTAATGAAGTATTCCCAGGAACAGGGCCGACATCTCCTCGTGTAACAATTTGTACATACAAATGTGCTGTCTTGTCTTATCTGCCTTTTAATGTATGAAAATGTATATCCATTGTTTATTGTACCTCTGAGCTGCAGACTGTGCTGCCTCTGTAAAGATAATATAATAATAATAATAATAATAAAAATTAAAAAATATTAATAATAATATTTATTTATGTTTCAACACCACATAACTTCAGGTATCGCCGCTTATCCCTAGCTTGATAAATATACCCCAAAATAATTACACAAGTGTGTCAGATACCACCAATGACAATTACTCTATTTTGGTTTGCGCAAGACCCCCTTTTGGTAGCAACTAACTCCTACTCCTCCCATAAAAGCATCCCTCCTCAAGACTCTTTCCTATAGCTACTCCCCTTCTCTTACCTTCTGCCTGCGCAATGTTCCTCCGTCTGCAGCACAGCTGAAGGACGTACGAGCTCTGCTCTTTCCCGTGACATCATCTATAGGGTAAGGGAACTGGTGCTGTCAAGGGACATAGCACCCAGTCCTTGTCAGTATCCATCCCACACAGCACCCAACCCCTCTTAACACCGATCCCTATGTGGTTTGCTCCCCACTCACTGAACCAATCCCCTTGTACTTTGCTGTCACTTTGCAGTCCTTGTTCTCTCACCTCTTTCCTGATACACATCACCAGAGTGCTGCACTGCTCCACACTGCCACCTCTTGGAGCTTCAGTAGTAGAAAAAAATACACAGCAATGGGCCTCCCAGAGGAGGGCCCTAGTGCATTGCACTACATGCACCATTGGCTAGCTCTACTCTAGTTCTTATCAAAGTGGGATGAACTGGGTAAAGAAAAGTGGAATTATATATTCTCACTTCCTATCTGTTTTTATTGGTACTATTTCTCAAAGATTTTTTTATCAAAGTTTGAATTAATCTGATAAACTAAAGGGTTGATCAAATCAATGTTATTTAGCTACAAATTAGATCAGGGGTGTATAGTACAAAATGTATAAACAGTTATGTTTAGCCTAATATAGTTCTAAGAAGAAAGACTGAATGATAAACACAGAATAAATAATTCACACTGACACCAATCTGAATTCACAACTTTTTAAGAGTTGGTTTAAAAAGTTACAGTAGTAGGTGAGATTGCTGCTGATTGTTTGCTGGCCAGTAGGAAGACATTTTTTTTCCAGGTGTCATTCATCATGCTCTGTAATTGGTTAGACATATATTTAGAAAGGACAAATGAGCCATAGATTGGGTATTTTAAACAAAATCTGATTCTAGCGCATACAAAAACACTGCATTTGGGTATGTTTTTAACCCTATACTAATTTCCCAGCAAGTAGAAGCCCAATTCAGAGATCCAGAGCAGTTTCGTCATTCAAGGGAGGAGAGAGAGGTGTTTGATGGGGAAAAAGACGATAAATCCAATGATGCTTTGCTGCAGAGACTGAATTAAATCTTGTAACTACCTCTGATTGGCTAAACAAATTATGAAAATTAAGAAGTTTCTCAAAACTTATTTATGTTTTTTTCAGTCTTTTTACAGCATACAGATATCATTTATAATATCTAAAAATTGAGTTGTGTCTCAAATGCTCTAATAATGTGCACTTGATTAAGAACTCCCATAAGTCTGACTCAGCCCTATTTGAGTTTTTACAAGCAAGTTTGAGGAGCTATGTAATGGCTTCCACAAAATAACCCATGTAAAAGTTACTGACTCACACCTATTGGGTATTGCCCATAGCTCCCTAGCTCTAACCTGTCTAAGTATACCCATAGGAGAATCTGAAACTCAGTTCTCTCCATAGGTTCACCATAAATGTATATTCAATACCTAATTTTGACATACTAACATTTATATACCCATCTTTCGATCTGTTAACCCATCTATCTGTATATAAACCGCCTACTATACCAGGAAAGGTTTTAATAAATAATAAAAATGAATGTGGGGAATTATAACCCCTCCGCCTCTTTGCTATTACCCCTTCATACATAAAATGAGCCAACCTCCATTACCACATGCCCTTGTACTTGGGTTGGGGGCCCTTTTATCCGTCTTACTTGCCCGAAATAAAGAATAACTGTCCATTAAGGTTCCAAATGGATGCACATACAATGTATCCCCTATGGGAACACCCAACAGATCCCCAACGGCCCTACCGCTATTTCCATGGAGGTCCATATGTACTCCCATGACATCTAAAATGAACATCCTACTATACCAGATCTTATGGATCCACATGGCCCATATTCCCCCATAGAGGTCAACATAAAGACCCCCATAGCTCATAACGTCAACTCTCTAAACTTACTACCCTAAACTAGGTAACCAAAATAAAATAAAAATCCGTACAATATAAAATAAATACATAAAATAAAAAAAGTATTGCAGAAAATAAAAAAACAGAATTACTGTTAAAATGATCAATAAGACCCTGGTACACACGCTCGACATGGCCAGTGTTGATTGCAGGCATCTGTCCTCTTTTTGGGGCCTCCATGGAAAAGGCCTCTTCATTCTTGATTGAAGCATCTCATGCCTTATCTTCCGGCCATGGCAATGCCCAGCTAAAAACTCAGCTAAAATGAACGGTGCTCTTCCTGTACGAAGCTTTTACACCAAATAACTGGGAATTTTAATTAGTCGATACTGATTATTATAAGCCAAACAGAAGCCTGAAAAACCTGTATACAAGAGTACACCTGTTGTTTCATATCTTATATCTTTCCCAAACATGTCTTCAATACAAAAAGATTGAATAAAAAAAATACAGTATAAAAGACAAGAGTGTGGCCCCTATGGAAGTGTGTTAATATTAGGTGCAATGGGTGTCCATAGAGACCCAAGTAGGGGATATGTACTATGGGAAGAGTATTGATTTAGAGGACCACTGGAGTCCAACATTTTTTTTCTTAACTGCTGCACTTGCAAGGTGTGGGCCTTGCTGTCTGTAAATAGCAAAATGGCTATGCCCATCATAGAAAATAAAAAAAGTCTAAATTGAGTAAGCAGCACTGTCATTTTAGTTCAATAATATACTTATACTGTTATGTAATAAAGGGGACATCGAAACGCGTCTAGTGCATTTGCACTTTAGAATCCTTCTTAATCAAGATTGAAACATAAGAGATATTGATTATACTATCGATTTGGATTCTTTAGGCCACATTGATGACATTGTTTTTATCTTACCCTTATTACCCTTGGTTTTAACTTGATTTTTTTAATCGTCGTTGTGAGGTATAAGTACCTAGTAAATTGCATATGCATGTGTATTTTTCCCATACTTTGTTACATAACAGTATTGAGATATGCTATACTAATACCAGAGTGGAAAACACTCATGGGATTTGAGAAATCCAAGTTCACCCTGATTCAATAATATACTAATGCAATAAAATATTTTATAAAATGAAATAGTGAATAGTGGTCCCCGAGTTACAGATAACCTGACTTACAGGCGACCAATACTTCAATGGGCTCCCAAAGCTTTCTGTAGGAGTTTGTTTTTAGGTTTTGTTTGTTTGAATTAAAAGAAAGAGAACAATAGTTTCTGTAACTTATTATTACAGTACATTATTATTACTACATTATTACACTTTATTATTATTACCACATATGAGCCATTATAGTATTGGTATTATTATTATTTATGGAACCAAGTTACAGTCAAAGCCGGTTTAAAGATGTTCTCAGGAATGTATCTCATCCTTAACCCTTGGACCACCTGCATACAGTTTTGAAGAACTATATTTAAAAATAAAACAATCGAAACTTCCTATAAAATTATGCTGCTGTGCCCAACTGCCTAAGGTGGGAGGAAGCTTTTATTACACAGGAAGTTTCTCTCTTTACAAGTGGAATGTGATATTTACCAGCATTGCAGTAGCAGTAATGGAAAGCTCATTAGTTTTCAAGTTTATGCAATTCCAAAAAAGTAACAGACAGACAATCAGCTGACAAAAAAATATGGATGCAATAGTACAGAATAATTTAATATAAAGGAAACAAATGCAAAGTTTGAGTTTATTTTTTTAGATTTGAAAACACCAGTCATAAAATTTAGTTATTCAATATACCATTTAGAAAAAAAAAATTCACCTCAATGGTCCTTTAAATACTTTGGATTAGGCCTATATTGCAGAAGATATTTCTATTATTTTATTTGTTAAAAATAAAAAAGTTAAATTTCATTTTATTTACTAATGTATCCATCTGTACCATGTATTTCATGCATTAGAATCCGCTCTCTACAACTTTAATAAAGATTATAATTTAATATTGATGCCAATGACAAAGATTTTGTGCGTAGTGCGGCTTCAATATTTCCTAGTAAAATAGCAGTGGCCAGAATGAATATTTTGAACTGAGAAAGCTACTAGTGGAAAGCTAAAGCTTATACTCGAGCAATGCTAATTGACAAGACCATCGACTTTTGTCTGCCGGTAACTACTGCTTATTCTTTACATGTAGCCTGAAGCTTACAAAAGGATTTATAAGCTCAATTATTTAATGAGTGTGTTCTGTTGAGCATTTCACTGCACAACTGTTGCAGGTTTTAAAGCAGGAATCTATATTTTAGAATTAAATTATATTATCGGGTTAGTGGCACAAAAAAATTAAAACAGCTAGTACAATATCATTGCAGGTAAACAGGTTCTTTTTTTCAAGCCAATGTCCAGAAGTGTATGTATATATTATTTGGCTCTATGTCTAGATCAGTGCAGCCCCAAGTTTCAGTTATGGCTCCTCATTTTTCTTTGCTCTGCCAAGTGGTGTAGCTAGAGCTATTGCTGCCCATGGCTGTCCCTGAGTTTGCCACCCCCCACAGGTGCTAACTATATATATATATATATATATATATATATATATATATATATATATATATATATATTTCACTTTTATATATATTTAACATTATGCCCACAGAAGTAAAAAAGTAAAAAAAAATAGAATGCTATTATATATTATACATATATATATATATATATATATATATATATATATATATATATATATATATATATATATACACACATGTGGGCATAATGTAGAATATATAGACTCAGGATCTGTGCCTTAATTTACACCAAAAATGGAGGAATGCAGGAGCCCTTTAAATGTTTCACAAGACTTTTACTGAAAACTTGCTAGCATGTAACAGAAAACAAACAGAAAATAAAAAGCCTAGCTTCTCTGAAGCGCTGGCTAAACATTAGCTGCAGTTCCCTCACTGACAGAACTAATACAAAATAAAGTCCTCCAATATACAGGCCTGAATGCTTGTTTGCTCCAACGGTCTGCGGAGCCTGCTCCAGGGTGTAGAGGTTCTATTGACTCTCAGTCCAGACTGAACTTCTTCTCAGATCACACTGATCATAACTCAACATGCAGCCATTAATGTCTAAACTGTTGTTCAGGAATGCCCATGAGGGTTAAGGCAGTGCTGGAAAATAATGGCTGCCACACAATATATTGACACTTTGGGCCCAATTTGGACATTTACACTTAGGGGTGTACTCACTTTTGTTGCCAATGGTTTAGACATTAATGGCTGCGTGTTGAGTGAGTTTGAGGGGACAGCAAATTTTCACTTTTATACAGGCTATACACTTACTACTTTACATTGTAGCAGAGTGTAATTTTTTCAGTGTTGTCAAAGGAAAAGATACATACACAGAGCACACTCAGAAATGTACAAGACTGTGCATTATTATCATGGGTATGGTGTGGCCGGATCCCGGAAAGGCAAAAGGATTTTTGGGATAAAAGGGATACCTAAAGGGGGTAATGTCATAGCCTAGAATAATCATGATGCATAGCACCTACCAGGGTCACATGTGGTCACTACACCACTACAACCAGAATCTGATGGAAAAAAAAGGCTTATCAGAAATCACTCCATTTAATCGAAGTAACCAGTAATGCGCATAGCACTTACTTCTGGTCATCATCTGCTCCATTGAACAGATGCATAAACATCTGGACTATCTCATCAAAACCAGTTTCACACATATATTGTGTTCCTAAAACAAAAAACTGAAAAAAGGAGGTAAAAAAATAAGGCGGAGGAGGATAAAAAATATACATGTGCTAAATACTGTAACTGTAACAATATACCATAGTCACCTGATTTCCATCTGCAAGCATTACTAACCATTAGCTAGTGCTCTGGATAACTCACTGGTAGTGATGTCGCGAACATAAAATTTTCGGTTCGCGAACCGCGAACGCGAACCGCCGCAAATGTTCGCGAACCGGCGAACATCGGCGAACCGCCATAGACTTCAATGGGCAGGCGAATTTTAAAACCCACAGGGACTCTTAATGGCCACAATAGTGATGGGAAAGTTGTTTCAACGGGACTAACACCTGGACTGTGGCATGCCGGAGGGGGATCCATGGCAAAACTCCCATGGAAAATTACATAGTTGATGCAGAGTCTGGTTTTAAGCCATAAAGGGCATAAATTACCTAACATTCCTAAATTGTTTGGAATAACGTGCTTTAAAACATCAGGTATGATGTTGTATCGATCAGGTAGTGTAAGGGTTAGGCCCGCTTCACAGTGACAGACAAACTCCCCGTTTAACGCACCGCAAACAACCACAAACAGTCCATTTGCACAACCGCAAACTCCGCATTGGCTAGCTTGGTATCCAACCTTGTGCAATGTCCCGTTCCTTGTCCTCACTGATGTCATTGAAGGTCTCTTCCTCCACCCAGCCACGTACAACACCAAGGGTCCCTGAAAGGTGACAACAAGCCCCCTGGAATGCCTGCTGTGTTTGGTCTTCCACTTCCTCAAAGCCACCTTCCTCCTCTGACTCCTCTTCTTCAGACTCCTCTCACTGCATTGCCTCTCTCTGCATTATTATAAGGTGTGTTAAGTAGTACTACTCTTATCAGTTTAAAACCTGTTACAGCACATATCAGGGGGCGTGTATAAGGCCTGGATTTTTAGAACCAGGAGATGGAAAAAGATGCTTTGTTGGTCGTATCACTTCAATTTTGGGGCACGGAACGTGCAGTCAAAGGTGCCACCAAATAGGAGTGGCATGTTTGTAAGTACTACACTTATCAGTTTAATACTTGTTACCTATCAGGGGGCGTGTATAAGGCCTGGATTTTTAGAACCAGGAGATGGAAAAAGATGCTGGGTCGGTCCTCCTACTGTCACAGGGCCGGGGGGGCGCCCCCTCGTTGGGCTACCTGGTTGATCCTGCCTCAAAGATTAAGCCATGCACGTTTAAATACACACAGCCAGTACAGTGAAACTGCGAATTGCTCATTTAATCAGTTATAGACTGGTTCCTTTGATCGCTCCATCTGTTACTTTGATAACTGTCGGAATTAGAGAGCTGATACATGCCGACGAGCGCTGACTCCCTCGGGATACGAGCACTTATCAAAAATTAGGTATTGTTTCCTCTTCACTATACGTGACACTAAAAGACTCTTCCTCTCTCATCACCTCCTCTTACTCCCGTCTTCAAGACTTTTCTTGTGCTTTCCCATCTATTTGAAACTCCTTGCTCCACTCCGAAGCTAGTGAGGAAACGTTAGCACCGTGCAAACATGGCCACCGCGATGTATCTGGAGCATTATCTGGACAGTATAGAAAACCTGCCGTGTGAGCTTCAAAGAAACTTTCAGCTTATGAGTGACTTGGATCAAAAGAACAGAAGATAAAAAGAAAGAAATAGATAAGTTAGCTGCTGAGTACATTGCCACTGTACGTGACCTCTCACCTGAGCAGAGAGTGCAGCACCTTCAGCGAATACAGAATGCCTACAGCAAGTGCAAAGAATACAGTGATGATAAGGTGCAGCTGGCCATGCAGACCTATGAGATGGTGGATAAGCACATCCGGAGGCTGGATGCAGATCTTGCTCATTTTGAAGCTGACCTGCAGGATAAGCTTGAGGGAACAGAGTTTGACAGCCCAACAGGACGTGGAATAAAAAAGAATCGTGGTCAGAAAGAAAAGTGAGGATCTCGGGGCCGCAGGGTATCTGAAGAAGACACTGTGAAGAAAAAGAAACTAAAAGGAGGGCCGGTCTTTTCAGAGGCAGTACTGTCTGTCCATCCGTCAGATATCCTGGATATGCCAGTGGATCCTAATGAGCCTACATACTGCCTGTGTCACCAAGTGTCCTATGGAGAAATGATTGGCTGTAACAACCCAGATTGCCCAATTGAATGGTTTCATTTTGCTTGTGTGGATCTCACCACAAAACCTAAAAGGGAAATGGTTTTGTCCTCGCTGTACCCAGGAGCGGAAGAAATGATTGCTTTGTGTATAACTGTGGTGTCTTTACTACTTCCATGTGCATCAATTCTGTTTGTATCTTCCCTGTTATGTCCCCCCCACTGGAAGGTTTTCATATTGGAGCACAAAGACAACTGATTGTGCAGATCATCCAGTGCTGGTAGTAGAAACATCACTTCTAGTGGAGGACGGGTATTGCACTTTAGGAATGGTACTACAGTTCTTCAATCGCCTCACTCAATTTATTTCCTCCAATTGCCTACTTGACCCCTTCCAATCTGGTTTCCGGGCCCTACACTCTTGTAGGGGCTGTTTCTGTAAAGTCACTAATGACTTGCTAACCGCCAAATCAAAGGGTCACTACTCTATTCTAATTCTCCTGGATCTCTCTGCTGCCTTCGATACAGTTGACCACCCTCTTCTAATCCAAACTCTCCTCTCTTTTGGCATCCAGGACACAGCTCTTTCATGGTTCACATCCTATCTTCAAGATCGTACATTTAGTGTCTCCTTCTCTGGCACCTCTTCTTCACCTCTCCCTCTGTCTGTTGGCGTTCCCCAAGGTTCTGTCCTAGGCCCCCTCCTCTTCTCCATCTACACCTCCTCCCTTGGCACCCTTATAAAATCCTTTGGATTTCAGTATCATCTCTATGCAGATGATACTCAAATCTACCTCTCTGCACCCAATCTATCCCCCTCTCTTTTAGCTCAAGTTTCCAACTGCCTCTCTAGCATATCCTCCTGGATGTCCACCTGTCAACTCAAACTCAACATGTCTAAGATTGAACTTCTAATCTTTCCACCCTCTACTACAGCTTCCACACCTCAAATATCTCTCACTGTTGACAACACCATCATCACCCCTACCTCCCAGTCCCGTTGTCTTGGGGTTCTACTGGATCCCGCCCTCTCTTTTATTCTTCACATCCAAGCAATAACAAAATCATGTCAGTTTCACCTAAAAAACATCTCCAAAATTTGTCATTATCTTACAGAAGACACAGCTAAAATTCTAATTCACTCTCTCATCATCTCTCGACTCGACTACTGCAATTCCCTCCTTGCTGGCCTCCCCATCTCTCGTCTGTCTCCCCTCCAATCCATAATGAACGCATCTGCTAGACTCATCTTCAATACCAAACGATCAGTGTCTGCAGCTCCTCTCTGTCAATCACTCCACTGGCTTCCCATAGCTTCCCGAATCAAATTTAAAATCATGACCCTAACATATAAAGCCCTCAACAACAGTGCACCCCCTTATATCTCTGCTCTTGTTTCAAAATACTCTCCCAACCGGCCCCTTCGTTCTGCTAACGACCTTCTTCTTTCCTCCTCTCTCATCACCTCCTCTTACTCCCGTCTTCAAGACTTTTCTCGTGCTTTCCCATCTATTTGGAACTCCTTGCTCCACTCCATTATATTATCTTCCTGCCTCAAAACCTTTAAGAAATTATTAAAAACACACCTGTTTAAAAAATCTTATCACCTTCAGCCTTAACATGTACAACTGAACATTCCACAGCTTAATAAAACTCCCACCCACAATCTACAGTACAACACACAGACCCCTCCACTTTACTGAACCAATTGCATTTGTCACCCTCTTGTATCACACATAAACCCTTAGGGCCTCATTCTATTATCGGCCGTAAATCGGCCGTAAGGCTGCGATTCCTTGCGAGGGTTCAGTTAACTCGCGATTCTATTATACGGCCCCGCAAGGATCTCCTTTTACGGCCGGCCGCATATCTTGGAACCGGCCGTAATCTGTGAAATATAAAAACTGAAAAATAAATTCAAGCCTGCACTGTACAGCTCTGTAAATGCTAGGGATCATATTGGGGGACATGAGGATTAAAAGGAACCCACTCTCAAGCTTGCACATCTGCCCAAACCCGAGTTCAAATTAACTGTTTATTTGCCGGCTGCGGCGTGGGTGTGTCTGAGGTGCTCCAAGCACTCTGGACTTTTTACATGGATATTTTACGGATATTAAAAATTAAATATTTTACGGATTTGAGTACAGGATAATTATGTGCTATTTTTTCTAACACCTAAAATCCCTTTATAGTCTTCTAAAAGTGCAGGATGGCTTTATTTGAGCTATTTTATGTGCTTAATTGGTGCTAGCGAGACCTCTTTCCTGCAAGTAAGCTGCGGCTCGTTTTTAGCCTTGCAGAGAGGTTTCCCGGAGCAATTGAATTGCAAATCTCTTGCGGCCGTTTTAGATCAAAGGCTTTCCTCCGGCGCGAGCGGCCGCAAGAGATAGCAAGGCACCGGCCGCAAGCCTGCCGGAGCCTACGGCCGTAAGGGAATAGAATAGCAGAATAGCTTGCGGCCGGTCCTTGCGGCCCCGCAACGGCTGCGGCCGATAATAGAATGAGGCCCTCAGATTGTAAGTTTGCGAGTTTTCAATCTTGTGTCAGTGCCTTAGAAACAAGCTCTATGTACATTAAATTGTATGCTCAAAAACAGGGCCCTCCATTCTTTACAAGGGGCCTCATTCTATTATCGGCCGCAGCCGCTGCGGGGCCGCAAGGACCGGCCGCAAGCTATTCTGCTATTCTATTCCCTTACGGCCGTAGGCTCCGGCAGGCTTGCGGCCGGTGCCTTGCTATCTCTTGCGGCCGATCGCGCCGGAGGAAAGCCTTTGATCTAAAACGGCCGCAAGAGATTTGCAATTCAATTGCTCCGGGAAACCTCTCTGCAAGGCTAAAAGCGAGCCGCAGTTACTTGCAGGAAAAAGGTCTCGCTAGCACCAATTAAGCACATAAAATAGCTCAAATAAAGCCATCCTGCACTTTGAGAAGACTATAAAGGGATTTTAGGTGTTAGAAAAAATAGCACATAATTATCCTGTACTCAAATCCGTAAAATATTTAATTTTTAATATCCGTAAAATATCCATGTAAAAAGTCCAGAGTGCTTGGAGCACCTCAGACACACCCACGCCGCAGCCGGAAAATAAACAGTTAATTTGAACTCGGGTTTGGGCAGATGTGCAAGCTTGAGAGTGGGTTCCTTTTATTCCTCATGTCCCCCAATATGATCCCTAGCATTTACAGAGCTGTACAGTGCAGGCTTGAATTTATTTTTGAGTTTTCATATTTCACAGTTTACGGCCGGTTCCAAGATATGCGGCCGGCCGTAAGAGGAGATCCTTGCGGGGCCGTATAATAGAATCGCGAGTTAACTGAACCCTCGCAAGGAATCGCAGCCTTACGGCCGATTTACGGCCGATAATAGAATGAGGCCCAAGGTGTTTAATTTGTTTCTGCTATGTACTCAACCCCTGTACAGCGCTATGGAATATGTTGGCGCAATATAAATAAAGATAATAATAATAATAATAATAATAATAAGCCACATCCCATACACCCCATCCAAAGTTTATACATCAACCAAAGTTGCAAACATTTTTAATGCATTTCCTATTTGATTATGTTCAGTCTTTCTATTTGCTAATGCCCTTTTGAAAAGGCATTCATACGAAGGACCAAAAAAATAAACTAAAGCATATGATGTGGGTTAATTGCAATTATGCTGTTGATTCTTTCAAGAAAAAAAAAATCAGACAATTTTATGAGCATTTTAAATCATTTTGAAATTGATGCATTTTGAATTCTTCATTGAGTCACTGTATCATGTTGGTTTAGCATGCTGAAGAATAGTAGATATGTATCTACATTTGTCAAGTAATAATCTTCAAGAAAGCACATTCTGGCTTCCTTTAAATAATCTTTTGTTCAAGACCAAATACATTCACACACAACATATATGTCTGCATACATCTTATTTGCATGCACCATGTATTTATTTAGTTTTTCTGGTTCCTGTTTGTAAAACAGATAAACCCTTGTAAAAGTTTATTACACTATGTATCTGTTTTAGGACTACTGAATCAATAACCTATAGTAATATGTGGTTAGACTGGCTAAATTGTTGCACACAGAACTACTAATCGAATCTGGGTTTGGTTGTCTGGTCCTTTGCTGCTATCTCAGAGATGTTCCTTTTAAACCTGTAGACACAAACCTGCATTCATATTTTTTTTCACTTTTATTTTTCATTTACAACTAACTGCAGTTCAGTTGTGTATTTGAAGGTAGTAACCTTTAGCACATTGCACAGTCAGAACAGGATCATTCGTGGTGAAATTCTCAACGCACATCTTTTCCCACCATGACAACATTTAAAATATTACAGTCCAACTCTACGTTGAGTTAAAATAATTTCTGTTGTGAAGAATGTAGAAATATTGTATGTTTTCACTGTTGGTCAGACCCTTTCTAATAGTGGAACTGGTAGAAAATGCCACTTCGAAGAATGTTTATTGATTGATCTAATAAAGCTAGACTGAGAAATCTGAAAAAAAAAAAAAAAAATAGGCTGCTGTTGCAGCGACCAGAAAAATTTACGTTTGTTTCCCAGGCTGAAACTGCCCTAAAGCATTGCGTCTTGAACCCTGGTTGGTGGCGGATAAGTCACGCAAGTCATGCGGCATTCAAAGATAAAATACTGCAGCTTGTGGACCATTTTTAGCTCAAGGCAGCTCATCTCATCAGTCCTTTTTTAGTCTAATGTATCGCCCAGTGTCAGTCCGTTCGGGATCCATCCCTCATTCATCTTTATAAAGGTGAGGCAATCTAGACTTTTTTGACCTAGGCGACTTCTCTTCTCGGTGACAAAACCTCCTACTGCACTGAAGGTCCTTTCTGACACTACACTTGAAACGTGGCATGCCAAACGTTTAATTGCAAATTGGGATAGCTCAGGCCACAGGTCTAGCCTGCATACCCAGTAGTCAAGGGGTTCATCGCTCCTCAGAGTGTCGATATCTGCAGTTAAGGCGAGGTAGTTTGCTACCTGTCGGTCAAGTCGTTCTCTGAGGGTGGATCCCGAAGGGCTGATGCGATGCGTAGGACTGAAAAAGGTCCGCATGTCCTCCATCAACAACACGTCTTTTAAACGTCCTGTCCTTGCCGGCGTGGTCGTGGGAGGTGGATTACTTTCACCTCTTCCCCTGTTATATTGCCCTTGTGCTGTGACATCACCCTTATATGCTGTGTAAAGCATACTTGTTAATTTGTTTTGGACCTGCTGCATCCTTTCTGACTTGCGGTAATTTGGTAACAAATCAGGCACTTTCTGCTTATACCGGGGGTCTAGTAGCGTGCACACCCAGTACAGGTCGTTCCCCTTCAGCCTTTTTATACGAGGGTCCTGCGACAGGCACAACAGCATGAAAGACCCCATTTGCACAAGGTTGGATGCCGAGCTAGTCATGTCCCGTTCTTCGTCCTCAGTGATCTCGCTGAAGATATGTTCTTCCCCCCAGCCACGTACAACACCACGGGTATCAGATAGGTGACAACGAGCACCCTGGGATGCCTGTTGTGATTGGTCTTCCTCCTCCCCCTCAAAGCTACATTCCTCCTCTGACTCCTCTTCCTCACAATCCTCTTCCAGCGTTGCCGCAGGTCCAGCAAGCGATGCTGATAAGGCTGTTTCCGGTGGTGATGGTGACCACAACTCTTCCTCTTCCTCTTCACGCTCATCTACGGCCTGATCCAGCACTCTTCGCAGGGCATGCTCCAGGAATAAAACAAATGGTATGATGTCGCTGATGGTGCCTTCGGTGCGACTGACAAGGTTTGTCACGTCCTCCAAAGGACGCATGAGCCTACAGGCATTGCGCATGAGCATCCAGTAACGTGGCAAAAAAATCCCCAACTCCGCAGAGGCTGTCCTAGCACCCCGGTCATACAAATACTCGTTAATGGCTTTTTCTTGTTGGAGCAGGCGGTCAAACATTAGGAGTGTTGAATTCCAACGTGTGGGGCTGTCACAAATCAAGCGCCTCACTGGCATGTTGTTTCGCCGCTGGATATCTGAAAAGTGCGCCATGGCCGTGTAGGAACGCCTGAAATGGCCACACACCTTTCTGGCCTGCTTCAGGACGTCCTGTAAGCCTGGATACTTATGGACAAAGCGTTGTACGATCAGATTACACACATGTGCCATGCACGGCACATGCGTCAACTTGCCCAAATTCAATGCCGCCAACAAATTTCTTCCGTTGTCACAAACCACTTTGCCAATCTCTAGTTGGTGCGGAGTTAGCCATTGATCCACCTGTGCGTTCAGGGCGGACAGGAGTGCTGGCCCGGTGTGACTCTCTGCTTTGAGGCAAGTCAACCCCAAGACGGCATGACACTGCCGTATCCGGGATGTGGAATAGTATCTGGGGAGCTGGGGGGGGTGCCGTTGATGTGGAGCAAGAAGCAGCAGCAGCAGAAGATGACTCAGCTGAGGAGGTTATGGAAGAGGATGGAGTAGGAGGAGTAGAGGAGGTGGCAGCAGGCCTGCCTGCAAGTCGTGGCGGTGTCACCAACTCCTCTGCAGAGCCACGCATTCCATGCTTGGCAGGCGTCAGCAGGTTTGCCCAATGCGCAGTGTAGGTGATATACCTGCCCTGACCATGCTTTGCAGACCAGGTATCAGTGGTCAGATGGACCCTTGCCCCAACACTGTGTGCCAGAGATTCCATTACTTCCTTTTGCACAATTAAGTACAGGTTGGGGATTGCCTTTTGGGCAAAGAAATTTCAGCCGGGTACCATCCACTGTGGTATCACAATCGCTAAAAACTTTTTGAACGCCTCAGACTCCACCAGCTTGTATGGTAAAAGCTGGCAGGCCAAGAGTTCAGACAAGCCAGCTGTCAGACGCCGGGCAAGGGGGTGACTTTGTGGCATTGGCTTCTTACGCTCAAACATGCCTTTGACAGACACCTGACTGTGGGGAGATGAGCAGGAACAACAAGAGGCGAGAGACGGAGTGGTGGAGAGTTGAGAGGGGGCTAGAAGGACAGCAGTGGTTGATGTGGATGAGGATGCTGGACCAGGAGGAGGATGGCGGCTTTGAGTTTGTGTGCTGCTTGTACTCATGTGTTGATCCCATTGGCGTTTGTGATGTGACATTATGTGCCTTCGCAAAGCAGTTGTACCTAGGTGGGTGTTGGACTTCCCACGACTCAGTTTCTTTTGGCACAGGTTGCAAATGGCATCGCTGTTGTCAGAGGCAGACACACAAAAAAAATGCCACACTGCTGAGCTCGGCGGTGACTGCATTCTGGTGGTGGCAACAGCATGCGTTGATTGGCATGCTGTCTGGCTGACCCCGGGTGCTGATGCATGCTGTCTGACTGTGCCACTAGCTCGTTGTGATGACCTCCCTCTACTTCCAACTCGTCTCCTCCTCCTCTCTGTCTCCCCATCTGAACTTTCCCCCTGTCCTTCTCTTCTAGCAGGCACCCACGTGACATCCACGGACGCATCGTCATCATGATCACCCGCCTCACTTGTATATGACAACTGAACAAAGGAAGCAGCAGCGGGTACATCATCATCATCATCATCACATCGTACGTACATGTGTGTAATGCTGCCTGACTGAGACATATCCCTGTTATCTATATTCTCTGGCAATAATGGTTGCGCATCACTCATTTCTTCAAACTGATGTGTAAATAACTCTTCTGTCTGATCAATTGAATTGGCTGTGGTACTAGTGTTGGTGGTGGTGGCAGGCGGGTGAGTGGTAACTTGAGAGGTGCCCGAAGCTAAGCTGGAGGAGGATGGTGCGTCAATGTTCTAAGCGGAAGCTGTAGAAGATTGGGTGTCCTGTGTTAGCCAGTCAACTACGTCCTCTGAACTTCAGGGTAACTGGCCTCTGAACACTGGGCATTATTGTAGGGCCAAAGGGAATCACAGCACCACGACCACGACGGCCTCTGCGGGGTGTCCTGCCCCTGCCTGTCATTTTTTTTTTAAATGTGGACTGTTGGTACCCCAACTAGACTGGATTGGTTGAACTTGGCATAGTACTTGTAAGCAGGACACACACTATGGGTAGCGGTCAAGCAAATGAACTTTGACGGTTATGCAAATGCACTAAGATTTAAGAAAATAAAAGTTTGTTTTTTTTAAAAGTAGACAACTAGTAAACAATATTATATTGTATGTGTTGTGTACACACAGTATAAGCTGTGAGCCTGACACACACACTTGCAAGCAGGGGCTAGCAGGGAGACAGGCAAAGGAAGTTAGATTACACAGAAAAAAAACGAAGAAAAAAAAATGATGTTATAGCCCTAAAAAGGGCTTTTTGGGGTGCTGTGTTTACAGCAGAGATCTGATGAGTCCTTCACTGGACACTGAATAAACTTGCCTAGCTATGGTTTTCCCTATTGATGCAGTATCACCTACACTCTACCTCCTCTCAGTAAGACTGCAAGTTAGTTATGATTCCAAAATGGCTGCTGTCCATGAGGTAGAAGGGTGTGGAAGGGAGTGTATGCTGCTGATTGGCTGGAATGTGTCTGCTGACTGTGACATGCAGGGTCAAAGTTTGCTCAATGATAAAGTATTGGGGGCGGGTCGAATCTCGCATATGTTCGCCGCGAACGCGAACATGCTATGTTCGCCGGGAACAATACGCCGGCGAACTATTCGCGACATCTCTACTCACTGGGCCATGACCATTAATAATTATGTGTCATCTAACAATAAATGCTTAGCTGTGACCAGCGTCAGTGGTCCAGGTGTTCTATCACCTTCTCTAGCTGAGATTGTTTATCAACATTGATAACACATCAATCAGCTACACAGGTGTTAGCACATGTTAAGGGATACTCGTGATATCAGCAATACAGGAAAAATACTCATTAATAAGGAAAAGACACCACTCCTCACCTCCTCCTCTTCTCCTCGACACCCCAGGGCCACCTCTCTCTCCTCTCTCCTCCTCACCTCTCCTCATTCATCTCCTCCCAACTTTTCCACTCCTCTCCCCTCCCTCCATAATTTATCCAAAAATAATATAAGGATAAATCAAAATAATTGGACATGTTGTGTTTTATGTATATTTATTAACTGTTGGGGGATGGGGTGAGGGGTATAGGATGGGAGTGTGTGTATGGAGAGACCTGTCAAAAATGACGGCAAAATAAATGTTAAGCCTGGCAATGCTGTTTGCCACACCATCTAAGCATCTTCAGTGCTCATCACGAGCCCCACACTGAGCGCCTTTGGTGCCCATTGTAAGCCTCTCCCCTCTCATTGCAAGCCTCTCCCCCCATTTCCTTTACTGGCCTTGCGACGAGAGCCTTCAGCTATCATCGCGAGCCCTGAGCCACTTTCATGCTTCGCACTGAGCACCTTCGGCGCTCATTGCGAGCCTCTCCCCAGTCTACTTTACAGGCCTTGCCAGTCATTGCAGGCGTAGTCCAACCCTGCGTGACTGCATTGTTCGGGCTAAGTATTACTGGCTTTGGCTAAGTGTTACTGGCTTGGCTTAAGTGTTACTGGCTTGGCTTAAGTGTTACTGGCTTGGCTTAAGTGTTACTGGCTTGGCTTAAGTGTTACTGGCTTGGCTTAAGTGTTACTGGCTTGGCTTAAGTGTTACTGGCTTGGCTTAAGTGTTACTGGCTTGGCTTAAGTGTTACTGGCTTCGGCTAAAAGTTACTGGCTACAGCCCCGTTGTAGTTTTTTTGGCAGCCATTCTTTTCTATCTCCTAAAAACAGCAATTATGGGTTGAATTAGCTTGCAACCTCACTCACAGGCTCCCTAGCTGCCCCCCTGAGTTGTGTGTGAGGTTTTTAACTTTATTGTTCATTTTTTGGCGGTCTTGAGAGTTACAGGCTTTGGATAAGTGCGTCCTTGCGAGTTACAGGCTGCGTCTTAGGTAAAGTGTTATTGGCTTTGGTAAAAAGTGTTATTGGCTTTGGTAAAAAGTGTTATTGGCTTTGGTAAAAAGTGTTATTGGCTTTGGTAAAAAGTGTTATTGGCTTTGGTAAAAAGTGTTATTGGCTTTGGTAAAAAGTGTTATTGGCTTTGGTAAAAAGTGTTATTGGCTTTGGTAAAAAGTGTTATTGGCTTTGGTAAAAAGTGTTATTGGCTTTGGTAAAAAGTGTTATTGGCTTTGGTAAAAAGTGTTATTGGCTTTGGTAAAAAGTGTTATTGGCTTTGGTAAAAAGTGTTATTGGCTTTGGTAAAAAGTGTTATTGGCTTTGGTAAAAAGTGTTATTGGCTTTGGTAAAAAGTGTTATTGGCTTTGGTAAAAAGTGTTATTGGCTTTGGTAAAAAGTGTTATTGGCTTTGGTAAAAAGTGTTATTGGCTTTGGTAAAAAGTGTTATTGGCTTTGGTAAAAAGTGTTATTGGCTTTGGTAAAAAGTGTTATTGGCTTTGGTAAAAAGTGTTATTGGCTTTGGTAAAAAGTGTTATTGGCTTTGGTAAAAAGTGTTATTGGCTTTGGTAAAAAGTGTTATTGGCTTTGGTAAAAAGTGTTATTGGCTTTGGTAAAAAGTGTTATTGGCTTTGGTAAAAAGTGTTATTGGCTTTGGTAAAAAGTGTTATTGGCTTTGGTAAAAAGTGTTATTGGCTTTGGTAAAAAGTGTTATTGGCTTTGGTAAAAAGTGTTATTGGCTTTGGTAAAAAGTGTTATTGGCTTTGGTAAAAAGTGTTATTGGCTTTGGTAAAAAGTGTTATTGGCTTTGGTAAAAAGTGTTATTGGCTTTGGTAAAAAGTGTTATTGGCTTTGGTAAAAAGTGTTATTGGCTTTGGTAAAAAGTGTTATTGGCTTTGGTAAAGTGTTATTGGCTTTGGTAAAGTGTTATTGGCTTTGGTAAAGTGTTATTGGCTTTGGTAAAGTGTTACTGGCTTAGGTAAAGTGTTACTGGCTTAGGTAAAGTGTTACTGGCTTAGGTAAAGTGTTACTGGCTTAGGTAAAGTGTTACTGGCTTAGGTAAAGTGTTACTGGCTTAGGTAAAGTGTTACTGGCTTAGGTAAAGTGTTACTGGCTTAGGTAAAGTGTTACTGGCTTAGGTAAAGTGTTACTGGCTTAGGTAAAGTGTTACTGGCTTAGGTAAAGTGTTACTGGCTTAGGTAAAGTGTTACTGGCTTAGGTAAAGTGTTACTGGCTTAGGTAAAGTGTTACTGGCTTAGGTAAAGTGTTACTGGCTTAGGTAAAGTGTTACTGGCTTAGGTAAAGTGTTACTGGCTTAGGTAAAGTGTTACTGGCTTAGGTAAAGTGTTACTGGCTTAGGTAAAGTGTTACTGGCTTAGGTAAAGTGTTACTGGCTTAGGTGTAGTGTTACTGGCTTAGGTGTAGTGTTGCTGGCTTAGGTAGTGTTGCTGGCTTAGGTAGTGTTGCTGGCTTAGGTAGTGTTGCTGGCTTTGGCTATGGGCATCTTCAATCTCTTTCCATCCTCCATCGGTTGGCGCTCATTGCAGCAAAATGCTGCGAGCCTAGCAATGAGTGCCTATGGAGCTCATCTTGAGGCCGTCTTCAATCCGTTTTAAAGAACTACGTGCGTGCCTCGCGATGACCGCCTGTGGCACTCATCGCAAGCCCTGCAAAGATCACCTTCGGCGCTCATTGCAGCATAATTCCTACGGGCCTTTATTGCAGCATAAGTCCTATGGGCCTCGCGATGAGCGCCTGCATCGCTCATCACAAGCCCTGCAATAAGCACCTTTGGCGCTCATTGCAGGCCCGCAAATTGCAGGCCTCACTATGCAACGCCCAGAAATTGCGAGAGCCCGCAATTTGCTGCGCGAGCCCCGCAAGTATGACAACAGCTCGCAATTTTCTCTGTAGTAGTGCTGCATAACTCTACTCTAGTCCTAACATCTCCCTATGCCCTATCTATCTATCTAAACCCCTTCCTATGGTAGGGAAGTGGTTAATTCATCTATGCAGGGGGTTTATGTCTACCCATCCTATGACTCCCTATGAGCTCATGGATTCCTGGGATTCCCTCACTAAAGCTAGGATGAGGGAAGCCAGGGGATTTCTTGATTCCTTGATTTTTATGAAAGCTGGTTGAGGGATTTTAGAATGGGACTAGAATTTTTTTTTTAGAAGAATATAGAGTCATTGTGTGAGCAGCGGCATTAAAAACTAAATGGAGAAGTGAAGAGAGAGGTAAGAAGCAAGAAGACCAGAAAGTACATTGATTGTGGCAGGCTAGACATGTAACATAAGATGGGTGTAACTGTATTTTGCACTGGAGAGACCAAGAAAAATGTGCCTATTTGCTATATTCCTGAGGATAAACCACCATGTTTTTGCAATAGATTGGATGTGAGAGGAGAATGTTATAGAAAAATTAAGTATTACACCTAAGCAGCATTCTTTATTAACTGAGTTGATGATTGTGCCACTGACCTTTGATAGTGAAGGATAAAATAGAGCTAGGTTTGGAAGAAAATCTTTTTTTTTTTTTGCAGTTTTTGACTGGCTGAAATATGTGTTAATCCTATTTCAGGTAATCATTATTGAGTAACCCTGCTCGTCATGGCATGGAAAACTATTTTAAATGAATCAGAATGCACAGATTAAGAGACCTTATCAATCTTTAAAGACCTCCGAGGCATGGGGTAAAAAAAATAATTTCCTTGGTGGTCTATATAGAACCCCATAGTTATAAATAGATGTCAGGATCGGGGGTTTAACGCGTGGGAGTAGAAAAATTGCAGGTTTCCCAACTAATATGTTGCCAGTGATGCTTATGGCCGACTCCTATAACACACATAAGGGGTGAAAGCAAAGAGCATCATCTGGCATTATCACTGCCCATCTCGGACCTAATTAAAATATCAGTAAATATTCGTAAATTCCCCCCAGAGTGTCTGTTGTAGCCTATATGTATTGTATGTGTATTTTATTTTGAGCTGTGTCTTTTAAGCATGCATCTTGTCTTGCATTGCTGTGTGTGTGTGTAGTACGATGTGAAAAATATGACCTGGTTATTTGTTTCCAAAATGTCTTTTCATTAAGAATAGTTGTAAAATACCCTACTTATAGGTCACAATAAATATTTCTGAATCCCAATTAAAGGTGTGCACATTTTCTTTGTTCTTGTTGTTCTGAGATTGTGATCAAGGAGTGACAAACACAGAAAGGTAACTAAAACGTAACAATAAGTTTTGTGTACAAAAATAACACATGCAGCAATACTCCATGAATAGTGCCAATACAAGTCTTTGATTATTAATCTTTATATTTATCCTTTCATCCTGTTATCAGAATCTACATGATTTAGGTTTTACAATGTCAACATACACCTTTTGTGCTTTTCATAATGAGTAATGTCAATATCTTGTAATCACTTATGAAAATGTTCATTAATAATCAAAGTCAGAGGTCAATAATTGCACTATATATATATATATATACACTGGCTACTTGCCCATCAAAAATGACGGAAATAAAATTGTAAGCCAGGCAGTGCGTTTTTCCACACAATGGGAAGCTTTTGCTTCTCCGAGCACCTTCGGCATTTACGGCGAGCCCAGTCCCTTCCCTGTGTGTTTCTCCTCTATGTGTCTGCTGAATGTTTGTGTGGCGCGCGCTGACTGCCTGTTTTATTTTCAAAAGTCCCACAAGCCTGGCGTTGCTGGTGTAAGTGTTTGTGTCTTTACCGTTGTGTATTTTCTAAGTCCCGCGTGCCTGTCGTTGTTCATGCAAGTGTTACTGTCTTTGCCGTTGTGTATTTTCTAAGACCTGCGTGCCTGGCTTTGCTAAGCTGTTGTTCGTCCACCATTTTTTTTTTTTTGTGACGAAAAACAGCAAATAAGGCTCAATAGCTTGCAATTTTATTTTTATTATTTTTCATCTTTTTTGGACTTGGGCGGTTCGGCCGCTAACTTCTTACTTTCCGAGCTTGGATTTTTTTGTCCCCAAGATCGGATTTTTTTATCTTAGTCCCGCGTTCCTCAACTGCTTGCAGCCTAAGTAAGTCCTGCGTTCCTCAACTGCTTGCAGTCTAAGTCCTGCGTGCCTCAACTGCTTGCCTCGCTTTGCGAGGCTCACAGCCTAAGTCCCATGCAGGACTCACAGTTCAGCCTAAGTCCTGCATGCTTCTCTGCCTCAACTGTTCGCCTTGCAAGGCTTGCAGGGCAAAGAGCGTATTGGGTGCTCATTGCCTAAGTCCTGCGAGCTCAGAAGGCTTCAATGCCTCAACGGCTTGCCTCGCTTCACTCTGGGCCGCAAATGACTCGCTTTGCGAGGCTCGCAAGCAGGACGACACATCGCAGTTTGACAATTACAATATGTGATTATATATATATATATATATATATATATATATATATATATATATATATATATAAATTCAATCAAGTTGATATTGAAATTTGAGTGATAAAATTTAAGACATTTTGTTCGGACATTTGTGGTCAAGTAGTAACTTGTAATTTTAAGAAAATATTATAAAAACCTGCTTGAGTAATGTGAATGATTGACACATATGTGAAAAAACATAAGGAATTTTTCATTCAATCGCTCCCCTACTAGTGGGTAAACATTTGATAAATGTTATAACTTTTTATATGGTCTTATTTCTATTTGCCACTTCTGGGGATCGTCATTACGAAATGCTCTATCAATCTCTCTTATTCATTCTCTCCCCATTTAAGTAAATGTCTACTCATGGAAAAGTTTTTTTATACCATTAGTTATCTAAATAAATAGGCACTTCCAAAACTGTTTAATTATGTAGGGAATAATGGTGTCATCATCTAAAAGACAAAACTTATAAGGCAAGACGTCATTATTTTAATATGTATAATGTATATTTAATATGTATATAGAGGACAAAAGGTAGAGAGGTGATATAATATAAACCTTGAAATATATCAAACAGTTTAATAAATTTCAAGATGGAAGTTACTTCCAGAAAAAGAAGAATGCAAGAAAAAGACTTTTTCATCTCAAGTTTCCAAAGTAGAAAATGTAGAGGTAAGGCAGAAAGAGTAATATATAACCGAAAAAAGGTAAGCATGTTTGGGACAAGCCTATGGCTATACTGAGGCTTAATTAAGCCAAACTTTTAGGTTGATTAACTGGGCAGACCAGGTGAGAATGTTGGCTCTCATCTGAAGTAAAATTAAATTTTCTATGTTAAAAAAAAGATGAAGGAAATATACATGTTCATTAGGCAGCAGCCATCAACACATTTTTGGAAAAAAAACAGCTAATTTCAACAGCTTTAATTAAACACACATTACCTGCATATCAATTAATACATAACAGCCTGTGGTGTTTTTTTTTTTTTTAAATACTGCAATTTGGCGGCAAATCTTTTTCTCACACACATTTAAAAAAAGGGGGTTATCTACGTTATGAGCAATATCAATACTTAGTAGTGGCCCGAAATGAAATGGTGTCACCTTGATATAAGCAAAGTCACTATTTAGTAGATATGGCCCGATGTTTGATAAAATGTGCCAAATCTATGTATGTAGGCTCGGTAAAGCCCCACTGTAATGAAATATTCTGTATATACTTGAGTATAAGCCGACTTTTTCCGCACATTTATATTCAAGTGAGGGTCCCCTCCCCATTACTCTTCCTTCCTCCTCCCCATCATCCTCCTCCCTCCTTTCTCATTCCCCCTTCCTCCTTCCCCTTCCTCCTTTCCCCCTCTCACCTCTTCTCTGTAGCCTCTGAGCAGCTCGTCACAAGCGCGTCACGTCATTAGCATATGCTGGTTCCAGAGAAAGGTATAAGACAAGCTGCGGGACTCCGATCAGCAGCAGGAGCTGATCTGAGGCTAAAGAGAAGAGGTGAGATGGGGGAAGGAGGGAGGATAAGGAGGGAAGAGGAGAGAGGAAGATGAAGGGGGGAAGTGGAGGATGAGGGGGGAAGAGGAGGGTGAAGCGAGGGTGAAAGGGGAAGGGGAGGAGGAGGATGATGTGGAAGGGGGGAAGAGGAGGATGAGGGAGGGAAAGAATGAGGGGGAGGAGGATGAGGGGAAATGAGGAGGATCAGGGGGGAGGAGGATGAGGGGGGCTTAGGACTCATAATGTATGCTTTTGTTGACCCTATTTTCCACTTACACAGCTAGTTTACTGTTTTTCTTTGAAATAAATCTTTAAAAACATTTAACCTACAGATGTTTCAATTCATGTAATTGTATTGGTATCTATTTTTATTTTTGAAATTTATCAGTAGCTGCTGCATTTCCCACCCTAGGCTTATACTCGAGTCAAAAGTTTTCCCAGTTTTTTGTGGTAAAATTTGGTGCCTTGGCTTATATTCAGGTTGGCTTATACTCGAGTATATACGGTAAGTAATATCGCTATTTGGTGGATATGGCTCAAATTCTAATGTAAGCTCAGTACAGCCCCATGGAAATGAAAACCTTGATATAATCAATATCAATGTTTAGTAGATATGACCCAAATTCAGATACAAAGGCACTCAAATCTGTGTATGTAGGCATGGTAAAGCCCTGTAGAAATAAAAATGTCTGACCTTGTACATGGGCACAATCGCTGCTTATATATATATATATATATATATATATATATATATATATATATGTGTATAAATGGGGCAGAATATTGAATTGTAGGGCTTATAAAAGTCATATGGCAATGAAATGGTGTTACCTTGATTTAAGCAAACTATTTAGTAGCTATGACCCGAGTTCTGAAACAAAGACATTAAAATCAATGTATTTAGGCTTAGCCGTGGAAATAATAAAGACTGGTCTTGTACATGGGCATAGTCCCTGCTTAGTATACTGTACATGTAGGTAAATGGGGAAAAATCTTGAATTTTAGAGCTAATTGAAGTCATATGACAATAAAATGGCGTTACCTTGATATAAGCAAAGTCACTATTTAGTAGATATGGCCCAAATTCTGATACAAAGTTGCCAAATCTGTGTGTGAAGGCTTGGGGAAGCCTTTCGGTAATGAACAAGACCAACCTTGTTTAGTAGATGTAAGGCAAATCTGCGAAGGGAGGCTTTTGAAAGCCAAGGTATGAGGAGTCTCTGAGATACATCCTCCAATCTCAGGAGCCAATAGTAAATCAGGCTTGCTAGCAAAAGGAGGCCGAAAGTGCTTGTTTAGAAAGGAGTTGAGGCCTGCCCATAGGAATTGGTGGGGTGGGGAAGGGACCTGGCCACAAATATATATACTGTATATGGCCCTGATGTTATTGTTACAGATGATGGGGACTGCCATGGGTATCAAAATGGCTCCACAATAAGCAAATCCATTTATATCCAATCTAGAAGAAACATTCTTATCTGTATCCCTTTACAAAGCATACAAATACTAACGTTACATAGATGATCTGTTCATCATATGGACAGAAGGAGAAAGCAAACTCAGAGACTTTCACAGTTCAATCAACACCTTCCATTCATCTATAAATCTTAAAATGGATTTCTTAACAGAACAGGTAAACTTTCTAGACACTACTATATCCATCACCAATGGCACTCTCCACTCATCTGTATATAGGAAACAGATGTAGTTACATGCACAGCTCCAGTTTTCATCCCTCCCACACCAAACAAGCCATTATCCATAATCAAGCTATTAGATACCATTGAATTTGCTCAAACACTAGAAACTGTGATAAAAATTTAAAAACACTGTCTTAATCTTTCAAACGAAAGGGTTACAAACTCTGTATTATTAACCAAAAAATAACCACTGCCATCAAAATACCCTGTGAACACCTGTTAAAGTACAAAACCAAAGAAACTACTTTACGTATTCCTCTAGTGACCACATACCATACAATTTTAGAAAAAATACAGAAAATAATCAAAGATTTACAACCATTACTAACAGAAGATACTGAATTAAAAAATATATTCCCCAAACCTCCCATCCTTGCATTTAAACAACCACCAAACCTAAAACAAAAACTTGTCTGCAGAAATTTGAATACAAAAAATGGAACTAAACATTGTAACAAACGTGCCTGTAAATTATGCCAATACATTTGTAATGATGATACAGCCACACATAAAAACAAAACCTATAACATCAAAGGATCATATTTATATACATCGTCTAATGTGGTTTATATAATACAATGTACTTTATGTGACATAGGCGGTTACATTGGAGAAACCAGCCAAAAAGTGCACTTAAGGATGAATTTACATGGACATTCCATAAGAAAGCATGATGAAGACAGTTATTGTAGTCCAGTGGGACACCATTTTAGCCAGAATGATCACTCCATCCAAAATGTAAAAGTTTAAATACTCAGAGAAAAAATTTAAAACATCCAAGAGAGAAAAGCATTTGAAATTTATATATATATATATATATATATATATATATATATATATATATATATATATATATATATATATATAGTGACAGGGCACCCCCTTCTGACGGGGTTTGCGTCCTGCTCTTTTACGTTTTTATTCTCTTTATGGAGGACTCTGGAGCCTTTGTATGCTTTCACAGGCTTTAATATGTGGTTGGCATTACATAAATAAAAATAGCTTACGGTCAGCATGAAACAAAAATCTACTTAAACAGACTTACTATGACCTGGAACGCCCTGTCTATCCCTGAGGTCGCTACTCGGCCTGCAGGTAAAACAAACACTCCCTCACGGTCTCTTCTGGAAGGAGTAGCTTTCGTACAATAGCGCCACCTAGTGGCCAGGATACAGTCAGTCTCTTAAAAAGGTTGTATTGCCTCCTTGTTGCCTGGATACAAAGAACCTCTTCTTTCAGTTATATTGCCACCTTGTGGCCAGGATACACATCATCTCCTCTTTAGTTATATTGCCACCTTGTGGCCAGGATACACATCATCTCCTCTTTGCTTATATTGCCACCTTGTGGCCAGTTTACACCTACTCTTTAGTACATCTGGAAGTCTCTTCCACGGTACTCTTTACACCTTCGTGGATGAAGCATAGGGCCCGCCCGTCTCTCCCGTATGCTTCACCCCAGGGACCCTTGAATATATAACACCAACTTGTAGTCACTTTACTCTTCCAAACTCAGCCTCTTCCCTGGGGCATAATAAGTCTGGGTACATTCCTTCTGAGGCCTCTGTCAGCTACACACACGCTAGGCCTTTAAGGCAACTCCGCCTGGGGATTCTCACTAATCCCTTCACACTTCTCTCTTCACACTCAGCCTCTTCCCTGGGGCATAATACGTCTGGGAACCTTCACTGAGGCCTCTGTCAGCTACATACACGCTAGGCCTTTAAGGCAACTCTGCCTGGGGATTCTCACTAATCCCATCACTTACTTGGTGTCCTGAGGCTGTATTCACTCTTCCAGCTCACACGTCCCGTGACTGCAAACAGCTCGCACGACTTCTTGCTGTACTCCCAGCCACAGTAAATCAGGTAACTCCTACAGGCTCGTCCAAAACTCACTGTAATTCCACACAGGATCAGCATCCACTCTGGGGCTTGCTTCTGGCGGCAGCACACCTGCCCAGAGCCTAGTGTAATGATATAGGAATCACAAGGTTGTGGAGACCAGTAGCCAAGGTCAGCAATAATCCAGTTCAGCAATTTGTAGGTGAAACAGGAACAAGCTTTATTGAAGGGATCAAGAACCAACAATAATCTGGCAAGGATACAGCGACAGGAAGTGCCTTATATAGGCCAAGAACCAGACAGCTGACCAGACACAGCTAAAGAGAGTTGTCACTGATTGCATTGCTTTTAGAGTCAAGGTATCAGATCTCAGGTAAATCTGCAAGAGGCAGGCTGGCGTACCGGTAGGGAAGAGGTTTAGCAACATGCAAACCAGGGTTCGAATCCCAGCAGAGTCAATTCCTCACACAGAAGTTTTAACTCCGTAACTCCTGTCAAGAACTCCATACTCCACTTGCTTGTCATATCATCTAAGGGCCAAACGGTCACAATATATATATAAATATACAGCAATTGTTTCACATATGGTGGGCTAAGAGTGATAGAAGCCCTCCACCGTACAAAGTACAGTAGTACAAATAAGGAATAGTACATTAGTGATTCTATTTGAATGTCTAAAAATAAGTTTTTATCAACTTATTTTTAGACATTCAAATAGAATCACTAATATATATATATATATATATATATATATATATACAGTAAACTCCTAGTTATGCGGCACCTAACCAACCGGCACTAACCAACCGGCACTCTCAAGCAACCGGCACTGGCATAAATTCCCCATTTTTAATTTACTCCCGCTAAACCGGCATATCCGGCACTATCCGGAGATCGAGACTGCGGAAAAAAAAATGCAAACTTTTTCTAATTATTTTTTATGGGCCTAAATGGCCCAGTTTAGGTGCTAATGCCCTTTTAAAAGCATTTTGAATAGTTTTGGGGTGTTTAAGGGTCGTTTATACCCTTACATTTGTGGACTTATGATTAACCGGAAACTACACTTATCCGGCAATAGGGAGTTCCTGTGGGTGCCGGATAATATATATCAGAGATGCTTATATCAAGCATAGTCAAATAGGCTGTTGCTACCTATAGGCAACTGTGCCATACATAGAGGAATAACATCCTATAGTATCTCAGTATGGCCACACTCAGCCCCAAAATACCAGGCAACTCTCTTCAGAACATGAGAAAGAGTTAACCCCAGGCGTTTGTTTATATATTTGGTTTTAAAAAAAAAACATTGCCTCAGTGTGGAGTAAATCAAATAATCTTTATACTTCGTATATATAAAAGTATTGGCAGATTGGCTTTTTTATTCATTTTGAACTTTCACAGAGTTCAAAATAAAGCCTTTTGCAATTTACATCAAGACAAAAAAAAACAGATACTGCCTCTATTTTTCATTTATTTTTGTATTTCAGAAGCATTATATACAATCATCATAGGTTGCTTGCTGAGCACATAAGCTTTGTTAGTAGAAATAAAATAAGTAATGAACCAATAATCTGTTCTACAGTTCACATTGGGGGATTTAATATTATCCCTCTGCAAATCTCTTTAGCGTAGGGTCAGTTTCAAAAAATCTTCTCAGAGGAAGAAAGGATTTGCGTAATACATTATTTTTCGAGGCTGGAGTACCCATATATTCCTATATTTAATGGACTAATACTCAAAATTTAGAAAAAATATTTTTTTATATATTTGAATAGTTCCATAATTAAAAATGAAGTTACTTTAAAGAGAATGGCTGATCTGTTGGGGTTATAGGTCCAGTACTGGACCTGTAATTTTATCTTCATGTGGCAAATATCCAGAAGTCGTTCTTAGGCCTCTATTCAATTTCAAAGCCGCAGTTGCCTTCATACTGGCCTTAAGTCTGTCGGCTTGAAAATTGCAACAGTTGAAGAGTGATGCAATTCAGCAAAGACGAAACTAAGGGCCCGAAGCCTCAAGCCCGCAAACCCTTCCTGCGCCCGCAAGCTGTTAGTGTGCTGGAATAGAAGCGGTCCAATCCCGTAATTATGGAGTGCGACACAGGTCTCCGAGCCAATAGAAAGCGGGCTAGCGGAAAATGATTGACAGAGAAATATTAGAAATTGCGTTCCATATGCCCATGCGTTTACATTGACTGTGTTGAAGATTGTCACAAAAAAACACGCAGGTCCCGGACTTGGTGTTTTTTTTTATTGAGAGAGAGAGCAGGTGAATTATGAAAGCAAGAAGATAGGGTTTTATTCATTTATATTATTCTAACAATTATTTTACACTTAAATTTTGATTACACATATTTACTGATTACACATAATACAAACACACTTATAGTAAATAACACACATAGATACACATAGAGCAAGGTCACTACATACACACACACCCTATACCCCACACCCCATCCGCCAACAGTTAATAATTATACATAAAATTACGACCCGTAACACTTTGCAAAAATCCGGACCCCGCAAACATACAATGTAATGTAACGTCGGAAACCGTGCAAAAACACGAAAAAATACCAACACGGGTGCGGGGGGGAGTGAGGTTGCACGCAGATTTAGGACGAATTTGCCGAGTTTCAACACTCCAAAATCGGCTAAGCGAGAAAAAAATTGTGGATAAAAAAAAACGAAAACTAGGATATATAACCCCTAACCGTGCAAAACACTGCCAGGGACGTACGATTTTTACCCTGGAACGTTCGAGGTACAAAATACACTATTAGGAAGGACGGAAAATGCTTGCGAGCCGTGTAACACATAGACAATCGCCATCATTTTACAACACTAACTTGCAACTAATAACATTACCATTCTAGAATGGCACTTTACCCGAATAAACAAACGGTTTGGTTACTACACATTGCTGACACTTTCTCCTCAGGTCAGCAACAGTCCAAATGTACATTGTATGCTGCAGGAAAATCAAAAGAGATTGTTAGCTCTTCAGGATATTGATTGCTGGATATATTAATTAGAAATAGGTAAAGTATATTAATTTATTAATCAATGAATTAATTATTTATTATAAAAAAAAAAAATATATATATATATATATATATAAAATGAAAATACGCTATATAGCATATTTTTACACTGCCATTACTTTATGAATACATTAATGCTTCACACTTCCTAATACATTTATTAATTACTAATTCATTATTAATGTCCACTAATTTAATAATTATTAATTAGTAATGAAAAATAAAACATTAGAATTTCCAATGCAGTAAAAAAAAATTACATTTTACACTGCACTTATATATATGGATTACTGTTCATTGCCTGACAGCGATAGGACTCTCAAAGTAGTTACATATTTAAATTGCTTTATTATGCTTTGAGGCCGAGGGGAGAGTACACGAGGGGAGATACTTGCAATGAGCGCCAAAGGAACTCAACGCAAGGCTCGCGATGACCGCCGAAGCTACTCAGAAGAGTAAAAGCCTTACATTCTGTGGCAAACAACATTGCCATGGCTTCAAATTGTATTGCCGTCATTTTTTGACGGGTAAGTCGCTAGTTAGTAATAATGAACACATTCTACTAAAAGCAACATCTAGAATCTTTGCCTATGCAATGAAAAAAGTTTAATGTTTATAAATGTTCAACAATGTATGAGAAAAAAATACAAGATTGCATATTTGTAAAAAATACTTATTTAGAAAATTATTTTAAAAGGGATTTAGGACTACTATGAACTTGACTTACAAATATTACTTGGTAATAGCAAGTGAAAAGTAAATACAGAGAGCGATTCATTTTTATTACATAGTTACATAGTTACATAGGGCCGTAAAATGGCCGCAAAGCTGCGATTCCTTGCGGCCATCTTCCAGCCCCGTGTAGAGCTACTGCTACCCTGCTATTCAAATGGACAGCGCTGCAAGGATATACCCCTTACGGCCGGCCGCACATCATGCAAACGGCCGCAAGCGTTTTTCCTGCGCCAGTAAATCTTGCTTTCCGGCCGCAAAGTCAGAAAAATGTAAATGCAAATATAAATTCAAGATGGCACTGTAAAGCTCCGTAAATGCTAGGCATCATAATGGGGGACATGAGGATTAATAGCAACACCCTCTCAAGCTTGCACATCGCCCAAATCCGAATTATATCATTTACGGTTTATTTTACGTCTCGTAGTCCCGCGGGCTCGTCCTGCACGGGTTCGGAGGTTGAGGGCCGCAAACAAAGCATTGTAGAAGCCAATATATATTCAATCCAGCACTGCAAAGCCCTGTAAATGATGGGGAACATAATGGGGGGCATGAGGATTAATAGCAAAACATTCTCAAGCTTGCACATCGCCAAATTGTACTTTGATTTTAAAATCCGTCCAAGTCCCACGGACTTCAATGATCAAGCCCGTAGCTCGTTTATTCAAGCCCGTAGCTCCTTATTCAAGCCCGTGCCGGCTTGCATGATAGATAAAACATGAAGATTGAACATGAAGTTAAATATATTTATTTACGGATTTGAGAGTAGGGGAATGTTGAGCTATTAATTCTAAAACCAAACATCACTTTCACTTTTAATAAAAGTACAGGATGGCTTTTCTATGCTACGATTTGTAAGTAAGCCCTTTACGACCCGTGGGTCCATTTTACCCATTTACAGACTTGACGGAGGCTAATCCCGCAGCCTTTGCAGGTCTGAGGTGCTCCAAGCCCTTGGGACTTTGTCCACGGACATTTGACATGAAGTAAACTAAATATGATTTTCAGATTTGAGTGTAAGGGAATGTTGTGCTATGAATGCTAACACCTCCAATCACTTTAACGTCTCATCAAAGTGCAGGATGGCTTTATTATGTGCTTAATTGGTGCTAGCGGGACCTTTTTGGTGCAAGTAAGCTGCGGCTCAGTTTTAGATAATTACGGCCATGACGAGAGGGTTTACATAGCAAGGGGTAAAAGGGCGCTGGCCGTAAGCCTGCCAGAGCCCTCGGCCGCAAGGGAATAAAATAGGCAAATAGCCTGCGGCTGGTCATTGCAGTCACGCATCTCCTACGGCCGTTAATAGAATGAGGCCCATAGTATTTAAGGTTCAAAAAAGACCTTCAGTCCATCAAGTTCAACCTTTCAAGATCTCCTCCGATCTGCAATATGCGGATTAACTATTAATTAATTAGTTGTATAAAAATATATATATATATATACAAAAAAAAATCAAATCCCTCCTGATCCCAGACACCGGCGACCGGACTTCTCCCTGGATTAATACTGCCTCTCTAATTATCCATGATAACCCTGAATTCCCTTTTTAATTAGAAATAAATCCAGGGTCCCCTTTTATCTATCAAATGAGCTGTCACCACCTCCTCTGGTAGAGAATTCCACAGATTAACCACCCTTACTGTGAAGAACCCTTTTCTTTCTTTAAGGTGGAATCTTTTTAATTCTAACCTCAAGGGATGTCCTCTTGTCAGTTGAAAACCTCTTGGCACAAAAAGCTCCCTTGACAAATCTTTATACTGCCTCTGGATGTATTTATATAAGGTAATCATATCTCCTCTTAGACACCTTTATTCTAGAGAAAATAAGTTTAATTTGGTTAGTCTTTCTTCATAACTTAGCCCCTCCATTCCCCTTATTAGGTTTGTTGCCCTCCTCTGTACCTTTTCCAGCTCTAAAATGTCCTTTTTATAAAGTGGTGCCCAAAATTGTACTCCATACTCCATATGAGTGTGTACTAGAGATTTGTATAGTGGCAGAATTATATTTGCTTCCCTGGCTTCTATACCCTTCTTAATACATGCTAATATTTTATTTGCCTTTACTGCTGCTGCTTGGCTTTGAGCACTGTTACCTAGGTGGTTGTCCACAAGCACTCCCAAATCCCTTTCAATATCTGATATACCTAGATTTGCTCCATTAAGATTATAAATTGCATGGCTATTTTTCCTTTCCAGATGCATAACTTTACATTTATTCATATTAAATCTCATCTGCCATTTAGATGCCCATTCCTCTAATTTATGTAAATCCCTTTGGAGGGAAAGCACATCACTATCTGATTTAATTACCTTGCACAACTTCATGTCATCAGCGAAAATGGAGACACCACACTCAAATCCTACCTCTAAGTCATTAATAAATATTTTAAAAAGGAGAGGACCAAATACTGAACTCTGAGGAACCCCACTTACCACATTAGTCCAATCGGAGTATGTTCCATTTACAACAACCCTTTGCTTCCTGTCTTTTAGCCAGCTCTCAATCCATGAGCAGATATTTACTGCAACTCCTGTATCTCTTAGTTTGCACAATAGTCTCCCATGTGGCACTGTATCAAAAGCCTTTGCAAAATCCAAAAAGACTACATCCACTGAGTTGCCTTGATCCAGGTTCCTACTAACCTCCTCATAGAAACTAATTAGATTTGTTTGACATGACCTATCCCTCATAAATCCATGTTGACTCCTACTTATAATCCTGTTCAAATAGACATATTCGTGTATAATATCCCTTATTAACCCTTCTAAAAGCTTCCCCACTACAGAAGTGAGGCTCACTGGTCTATAATTCCCCGGTGTTCTCTTGCTCCCTTTTTAAATATAGGTATCACATCAGCTTTTCTCCAGTCATCTGGTAGAGACCCTGTGTTGAGTGAATCTTAAAAAATTAAATATAATGGTTTGGCTATTACAGAACCCAGTTCCCTTAGTACCCTTAGTACCCTTGGATGTATATCTATTACATTCAATTATAATATTTTTTCTTAACATGATTAGTAGTGTTAGGTGCATCTGACAGAGAGATAAGTATTTAGTTCTAACTAAAATATTGCCACATTGTTGAGAAACTTAAAAGTAAGGAGAAATGTAACCCAGCCTCCTAGGCTGCAGACAACATGCACTTCTCTAAATATCCAAACAAACATGGTTAGCTAAATGTTTTTTTTATTTATTTATTTTTTTAAATCATTTTATACTATTTTTTTAGATAACTACTAATTTTGTTAGATGTTTACATACTTTACAAAAGTGTTAAATAGCAGCTTGTGTTATCTATGTTATTCAAATTTAGCTCTATCCAAAGTTCAGTCATCCAACACATGGTGTCAAGGGAAGGGACCAGCTGGACCGGCCAATGAATGGATCCCACCAGTCAGATCTGCGAGTTTCTGCATATTGGTGCTAGGGATTCCCTGAAAGGAGGCCTGCTTTAGATTCTGGGCAAGATGGCATTTAGTAAGTGACTTTGTCCCAAGCACTGATTAGGAAATAGTTTTAATATACTATGGGCCCTACTAAATTCCAAGCCCCAAGTTGCCTTCATACTGCAGGAATTTTTAGATTGTACCTCGCAAATATTTTGCGGGTAGCTAGAGGCGGCCAGTTGAATGTCAGTATCTTTTTTGGGCTACATTACGGGCTTTAGTATTTGCGATTTTGACAATTGATTAGGGCACTATGTTTCCTCAATATGCCTCAAGTAAACAGCAATAAGTAGAGGTGTCCATAAAATTAGGATACTGTTCTGCTCCCATTCATCTGAGCTCACAAGCAAAATTGCATTCTGTCTCATGCAGAAAGCTAATGTTCACCCACAACCCACAACACCACACCACTTCACCTCAGGATTCTCCCCCATCAAAGCTGTTGTCTCATTTGGGTGCCACGTTGCGGGTACAGAGAGTCAGGTCTTCCTGAGCTTTCTACTAAAATTGATCTTTGAGGTTTTTTTAAGGTACATTACATTTTTTACTTTAATTATTGAGTTAATGGTAATTAGTCATTGTATAAACAAAAATAACCCTATTGTATGACCACTACTAAAAGAGATGGGAAACATACATACAAATATTTATATTTAAAATAATAATTTCCTCTGGGAAACCTGTAAATGAGCTTTTAGTAGAAACCTATATTTAACTTTAAAACATACAATTGTCTCTAAATAGATTTAATGTGGAATCAGGCAAGCTGATGTTGTGTTAATATATTTTTAATTTCATTAGAAGATTGAATGTCATCAGGATGGATATATAGAATCTTTGTGCTTGTAATAAAAATATTTCTTACAGAAATAAATTGTTTAAAACTATAAAAAAACAACAACCATACATTGGTATATAACTTTAGCACTTGATTTATATTAATTTTAGTATTTTGTACATAGGGGGCTAAGAAATTACATGTATTTTCTTTGAATAAATCTTTCAATAATACACTGAACAATTTAGTTGAAGACTCTCATCATCTCGTCTCTTTGATACTGTGTAAAGCATTGTTATACATCACAATAAGATATTATTCTTTTTGGAGTGGAAGGGCATTGTTTGATATATAACTTAAATGACAACATGTCCAAAATGTGTTTGTAATTTCTTTTACATGATATTGTGGATGGTGCCCCACACTTTACTCCTTTGTTGTGTTGTTGTTACTGAAGTTATTCCATTAGCACTTTCTTTGTTGGAATTATATGGATGACATTTTATGACTTTCCATATCTCATTGATGAATCATTCAAAAGGGCAGATCTCATCTGTAGAACATTGCCACCTTTATTCATGCAATTGTCCTTTCTGTGCAAACACAATATCTCTTTATTTATAGAGAGTAACAGATTAGAATGCAGAAGAACATGTTGAACGCAGGAAGCCTTTTGAGGCATGTGTTATTTATAATGGAACAAAAAGAAAATACAGAGTTTATGAACAAGTACTAGAGAAGAAATGCTGTTTTCTGTTATTAAATGTCTTACAAATTTACTATAATTATATGAAATAGTCACTAATAGGTGGAATATTTCTCCTATATAGCTGTAAGAAGGGCAAAGTGTGCTTTTCTAGTTGATACGCATATTTAAACAGATTTTTCAGTCTTCCAAACTAAAACTAGTGGTTGCAATTTTATTTATTCTGTCTTTAATACAAAATAAGTAAATTATTTTAAATAATGTATAATTTCTTAGCAGAATGTCATCTTGTTAATCATGTATTGAATGAGACAATGTTAGAGTGTATAAACACATGAAAAAGTTTTTTAAACAAATAAATGTCACAGCATATACATATATTCAATACACTCTTTTGTAAATGCAAATTACTTAATTATACAAAATACAGTTGTTATAATATATATGTGTATATATATATATATATATATATATATATATATATATATATATATATATATATATAATGAATAATAAGGACCAATAAAGTTGTTAACATAATTGAAGAAAGAAGAAAGAAAAAGAAAAGAAAAAAAGGGGAGAAGACCTGAAATTTTATTATAAATCCAAGGTGCCATTTTTTTCTCAGGCGATAAACGGCCGTCAAGTATATAAGTTAATTTCTCAAAACCAAGATCAGTTTAATTTTTTTCCAGCTAGAAGAGATTTGCAGTAAAATTACAACCAAAAAGGGTCTTCAAGGTCTTCCTAAAAAATATACCCATCAGACAGAAAGGAGTTGTGTAAAAGTAATCTGCCATACATGTCAGTAACTATGGGCCATATTAAATTCCAGCCTCGCAAGTCCAATGTGTAGCACGTAAGGTGTGCATGCTTCAAATTTGGCAGACTTATGTTGCTATTAAATTAAAAAGGGCTGCGAACTACGAGCGAGAGTCGCTATCTCGTAAAATGGTTTGCAGCCATCGGGGGTTACGTGCTCGACTGCAAACAATTAATCAATCTTGTAGTTACTGGTTCAAATGGAGCCAATGGGAAAAGAGATTGTTAGCGTTACATCACTGAAAAAGACGAGGGGAGATTTCAAAGTCCTACATGCTTCAAATCCAGTTTGCAATCGGAGCAACAGGCCAGAAATAATGCAATATTAATAAAGCAGTAATTATGATATTCTATTACATGAACATTACAGTATAAGTCGTAACGCATTGATTGCAGGGATCGATATAACAAAAAATATAAACATGTAAGAAAGTATTTTTCGGGGCCGATTTGCGGACTTGAGAATGTTGTGCTATTAATTCTAAGACCTAACATCACTTTCCCTTATAATAAATGTACAGTAGAGTGATTTTATTTACATTGCAAGTGCTACGTATTGTACTTCACCCCCCTTGCGGGTGCTCTAGAGCAAACGTTGGCCTTTGGGCTCCATTTGCGTGTTACGTGCTTGCTCGCGAGTGACCAAGTTGCAATTTTGATAGCTGAATTGAACATGTTTACGAGAATAAGAGGTCAAAGGATTTAAGTGCGCGAAGTTCAATGTTGCTCTCCACATAGCCTATACTTGGCAGTCCTGCGTGTTAACACGCAAGTCCGCTGCGAGCAACGTTACAAGGCATCTTAGCACGCAAATAGCCCAAGGATGACAGTAATGATCTATGTTTTAACACGTAGCTCAAATTTAATAGGGCTCTATATGCTCCAATTTGGCCTACATAAATTTAGCTTCTGTGCAAGACCACCAAACATTGAGCTTGGTGCCTACATTTAGGCAACTTCTGAAAAAGTTGTTTCTACATTCTATGACGTTCATCTGGGACAAGATACATCCTATGCGAAATCTTCAAATTAGTTTCCACTATCGTGTAATTCCTATTGTTATGTCAAATAGTATTTAAGGCTTTAGACCAATCCCCATTATTTACCATTGCATTTAATTCACTTTTCCAGGCTTTTTTTTTATTCTGGTAAAGCAAGAAATAACAGATTAATTTCCCAGACCATCAATAAGATAGAATGCTATTTCAAATTGTGATACAGGTTTCTAAATGACATTTGATATTTGTATATAAAAGTAATAAGCTTGATAAGGAATTCCTACATTTCACGTAATGCTTGAAATTATATGAGATTTCCCTGATTTATGAAATGCTAAATTCATGTGAGGGCTGTATATTTCCAATATTGTAAGTATGATGCAGTTGCCCCCATAGAAATTTAGGACTATTGAACAGAGAAGCAAGAGAAGAACACGGCCTTGTGAGTTTAACTTTGATTTTATATCTGTTCCAAAGGCCCAAACATGGCTTCTGAGGGGTCTTGTATTACTACTTTTTATAATATTCTTGCTATTTTGCCACAATAGGTAATATTTCTGTTAGGAAGGAGTGACGTTTCAATATCCAGCCAGCAAAGAGGGATGTGATTAATATGCCAAACATTAGTTGTTGTATTTGGGCTGCTATATAGAAAGTGTGTAAATAAGGAACAGAGAAACCAGGAGCCTCATGCAATTGAGAAAGTGTAAGTTACAGTAGCCCGTAATGAAGGCCGTAAGTTAATTTGCTATTCAATTGGTGTTTTTTTGGCGAGCCGCAAACAGGCTACATGTTATGGCCTTGAAGTCCTTGCCGTTGTTACAACCGTAACTTACACCCCCATCTAAGGCTTTGATCTTTCACGTTCGCAAGAGTTACAATTGCAATTCGCTATTCAATTACTACAATTACTACAATTCCCAGACACAGGGAAGGGAGAGGGGGGGGGGAGACACAGGGAAGGGAGAGGGTAGAAGAAACACGGGAGAGAGAGGGGTACAAAAGAATAGGGCACACAAGAGGGTTACACAGAGGGCACAAGAGGGACACAGGGGGCAGCACATTTCCCACCCTCGGCTTATACTCGAGTCACTCATTTTACCCGGTATTTTGTGGTAAAATGGGTGCCTCGGCTTATACTCCGGTCGACTTATAATCTAGTATATACGGTACAATAATTTCAGCAAATCTATTGAGTAATGCAAATAGATTAGGTAATGTAGTAAGGGGTTTAAGGATTATTAAGATAACGTCATCAGCAAACAGAGTGACCTTATCCTTTATGTTTAATTGATTTTAACACTGCTATTATGAAATGTATTTTATTCTAGCTGCCAATGGTTCCATTGCAAAGGCAAACAGAGCTGGGAATAGGTGAAAGTCTTGACACATACTTTTTTGTATTTGAATGATCTGAGCATTGTCCCAGGAATTTTATAAAGATTTTGGAGTCTACATATAAATTTGTTTGAATTGTTGTGAAGTGAATTGATAAAATCTCCCTAGAATCCTATATAACATGACATTTCAACTAGGTATATCCATCCCAGGGAGTCAAAAGCCTTTTCTATGTCTAAAGATAATAGGCATCATTTAATTATATATTTATATGAAATACATGTATCATAATGTACTTGTTATCGGGGGCCTGTCACCCGGAAATTAACCCTGCCTGATCAGGGTGAATTGAAGAAGGTCAAATTGTATTGATCCTGTCTGCCATAGGTTTAATTAAAAATTTATATTTATAAGTGAAATAGGTCTTACATTTTGGTTTTGGGATGACTGAAATATTAGCCAATGTTAACTGGAATATTGTTTCCCGCCATCACTGATAAAAAAAGATTATTTAGGTTGAGCAAAAATATATTGTGCCAAGTGTTCAAGTGTTAACTTGAGCTTGGAAAAGCCTGTTTAGTTAGTTCCTAGTATGAGTACTAGCCAAGAATATATTTTTAACACAAGAGTGCTCAATTTCAAGTTGTGTTGGTCATTGAGTGATTTATATTTAGCATTGTTATCTTTTTTAGCTTAGAGGCAAGTTTGACTACAGCTCACCTAATGTAAGCTTTATGAGCTGACCCCAAAATTACAGGCGTAACCGTAAGCTGAATTTGATTTGTATACTCCAGGTTAAGTAAAATAGTATTATTAAGCTAACATCTAAAGATGGTGGGGAATTCAATAATCGAGTTATTGGGTGATCTGACCAGGCAGGTGAAAGAATATTGGCTTCTTTGATATCTTTTCATAGGGAGAATAGAAGAAAGGTTAAAATATAATCAATATAGGAGTATTGAGCGGTGTGGATGAAAGTTAAAGTATGCAGCAGCATGTGCCATTCATCTAAAAAAAATGAAGCTTGCAAGATATGTTTTAGATTGCTTATGTTTGCTGTGAGACCTATCTAAAGTTTAATTTAACACTAAATTCAAATCTTCCCCAACAATTAATTTCTCTTTCTGGTGCTCAGAAGTTGTCCTTGTACAATTTTTCTTAAAATGTGTCAAAAAAAGGGACAATTATAATGTACCAGATTTAATATAATAGTGGACAAGGGTAAAAGGATCATAACAAGGACTCCTTACGTCAGAGAGATGAAGTTTCTTCCTTCGATCATGGGATGACAGTCCTATCAGTGGGCACTATCTTGTCATCTGTACAGAAGATTTATATGAATATGCTGCAATTGCAAACCTGATTAAATGATAGTCAGACAAGATGAAATGGTCTATTGTAATGTATGAGATTTCCAAGACACTCTGGAAACCAAGGTCAAGTAGAATCTTGAATTACCTTCTTGAGACCCAGGCCATCCATTGTGCAAATTGTGATAGGTTGTTATTAACCGAAGCATTGAAATCTTCAAGGAAAAGCCACCTGGGATGTTCCAGAACTCATCTTGCAACAAAATCTGTGATTTCTTGAATAATCTTATTTCTATCTCCAGCACAGTGATAAAATAAAATAACTCTGAACCCAAGACCTATAGTACTCCGGGTGACAATGCATCGAAATAAAATGACCGAGCTGTAACTTCAGAGACTGTGTTAAGTTCACGGATGTCTTGAGATATATTGCCACTCCTCCCCCTCTCCTATCCTGTCATAGACAGTGAAGAACAGAGTACTGTGGTGATATAGCAGCTTCTATGATTGGTGCTGAGCTTTTCCTCTAGCCAAGCTTCTGTATTAAATGTGATAATTTAATCAAGTCTGCAATAATCTGCTGCCTTGTTTTTAATGGACCTGGCATTGCATAATACACTTCTGACAGGCCAGGATAGGAGGTTTGAGTTAATGCTCTGAGTTTTTAAAAAGGAATCATCTGGGACTGACATTTGATGGGAACATCCTCAAGTTCCTCTTGTACTCTGTAATGTATATTTGTTGCTGGACTACAAACACCATCTGTCTGTCTCTCTACTGGTAATGTAAATTGGCACTGGGGAACAGCAGTTTTTTGCTGGAAAATGTTGGACACCCCTGCTTCCTCTATGTGAAGGATTCCTATGATTTTAGGGTAGAACCTAGGCATGTCTCAATTGGTGCTTCACCCGTGCTTCCGCTATGGGAAGGATTCCTATGATTTCAGGGTAGAACCTAGGCATGTCTCAATTGGTGCTTCACTCGTGCTTCCTCTATGTAAGGGATTCCTATGATTTCAGGGTAGAACCTAGGCATGTCTTAATTGGTGCTTCACCCCTGCTTCCTCTATGTGGATTCCTAGGATTTCAGGGTAGAACCTAAGCATGTCTCAATTGGTGCTTCACCTCTGCTTCCGCTATGTGAAGGATTCCCATGATTTCAGGGTAGAACCTAGGCATGTCTCAATTGGTGCTTTACCCCTGCTTCCTCTATATGAAGGATTCCTATGATTTCAGGGTAGAACCTAGGCATGTCTCAATTGGTGCTTCACCCCTGCTTCCTCTATATGAAGGATTCCTATGATTTCAGGGTAGAACCTAGGCATGTCTCAATTGGTGCTTCACCCCTGCTTCCTCTATGTGGATTCCTAGGATTTCAGGGTAGAACCCAAGCATGTCTCAATTGGTGCTTCACCTCTGCTTCCGGTATGTGAAGGATTCCCATGATTTCAGGGTAGAACCTAGGCATGTCTCAATTGGTGCTTCACCTCTGCTTCCTCTATGTGGATTCCTAGGATTTCAGGGTAGAACCTAAGCATGTCTCAATTTGGGCTTCACGTCTGCTTCCGCTATGTGAAGGATTCCCATGATTTCAGGGTAGAACCTAGGCATGTCTCAATTGGTGCTTCACCCCTGCTTCCTCTATATGAAGGATTCCTATAATTTCAGGGTAGAACCTAGGCATGTCTCAATTGGTGCTTCACCCCTGCTTCCTCTATGGGAAGGATTCCTATGATTTCAGGGTAGAAGCTAGGCATGTCTCAATTGGTGCTTCACCCGTGCTTCCGCTATGGGAAGGATTCCTATGATTTCAGGGTAGAACCTAGGCATGTCTCAATTGGTGCTTCACTCGTGCTTCCTCTATGTGAAGGATTCCTATGATTTCAGGGTAGAACCTAGGCATGTCTCAATTGGTGCTTCACCCCTGCTTCCTCTATGTGGATTCCTAGGATTTCAGGGTAGAACCTAAGCATGTCTCAATTGGTGCTTCACCTCTGATTCCGCTATGTGAAGGATTCCCATGATTTCAGGGTAGAACCTAGGCATGTCTCAATTGGTGCTTCACCCCTGCTTCCTCTATATGAAGGATTCCTATGATTTCAGGGTAGAAGCTAGGCATGTCTCAATTGGTGCTTCACCCCTGCTTCCTCTATGGGAAGGATTCCTATGATTTCAGGGTAGAAGCTAGGCATGTCTCAATTGGTGCTTCACCCGTTCTTCCGCTATGTGAAGGATTCCTATGATTTTAGGTTAGAACCTAGGCATGTCTCAATTGGTGCTTCACCCGTGCTTCCTCTATGTGAAGGATTCCTATGATTTCAGTGTAGAACCTAGGCGTGTCTCAATTGATGCTTGATCCAGTCCTATAGACAGCATGGTTAGCAGTAGATTTGAACCTATTTTTCCCATTTAAGACATATCCAATGTGTGAGCTGAATATTTCTAAATTGATTTATTATGAGGACGGAGCTTTAAGAATTTAGAGCTGGGATCCCAAGCAATATCAACCTTCCCCAGAACCTTGGTCAGTGAAGAGACCTTTCAGTTGCCTGCGTGTATTTCTTTGGAGTCAATGATGGGACCAAATCAATCCTCTTTGGAGCTCTGAGCAGAGGAGTTTGATCCTTGAATATTTATTGTGTTTTTTTGAAATTAGAGATGGATTAAATTAAAACCAGTTATGGCCCTTCAAGTTTATAGAATGTGTGATACTGATCTTTGGCTTAAATAAAAACTGTATCAATAGTTTAAAATGATCACATTTAAATTGTATGTATCTTAAGGTATGAAAAAATATATATCCATTTTATTCAAATAATCATAGAAAGAATCAATAACAAAAGCAACAAACTCCCTAATCACCAGCTGTTAATTTCCAAGAAAATGCAATAACTTCTCAAGTTATAGGTATGTTGATGATTAAGGGGTAATTTACACAGCTGGATAATTATTTAATGTGCTCTGAGTCATTTTATGAAAATGTCCCTCTCAGTGTTATAATTTCTCTTGAACATTGAAGTACGCAGTCATCACACTTACAGATTGGTCCCATGAATAAACAATAGTGTTTAGTAAGATTAATGTTTATATAAAACATTTTCCTAAATCCTCACACTGTGCTAGTTGTTTTACATGGCCCACGCTGAGCGGCTCATTTTACGATCAGTTTCCTGTATTTTATCCTAGCCATTAGTGTCGGCTAAAATGTATACTGGCAGGACAATAAACTATAATACAACCCGTGAAATGAATAATCACTTCCTAAACTTTTATTGGGAATCTTTTATGCATAAATTGAAGTGAAAGATAGCAGTTATACTGGCTACAAACAGACCATAGGGGAAAATATTTAAACGACAAGGTAAGCACCAAATAAAGGTATGAAAGTATCTGGTTCATCTTGTTGGTTCAATAAAAAAATGTATAAAGTTTAAAAAAAAGGAATCTGTAAATAAAATTGTTTTAAAATGAATGTTACCTGCCTGATGTGCTTGATCTAGCTCCATCTCATTCTTGTCATATGGCAATTGATTAATTATTCAGTAGTTGTGACTTATTTCCTCATACCCATGTGCTGTATGCATCAGTGAACATGCCCTCATTTGATTTCATTAACAGTGTCTGTATTTATTGCTTTGTCTGAATTTTATGTAACATAGCCATACAATTAATTTATTTTTTCATGCCTGCGAGTGAGCCATTCAAAATACTCTAGAACAACCCATAATTTTATTAGCTGCTTTTCCAGTGAATTTCACTCAAATGCTATTACATTTTTAACTTACAATGCACTCCCAAAGTACTTATGACTCACAACTCGTACGTTTACGAGATTTCAGATGCAAAATTTACGTGCACTGAAGAGCACCAGTAAAAACTTTCAAAAACCTTTATGAAACGAGAAAAGTGAAAAGCTGTTAAACAGATAGTACAGTATAAAAAAGCAGGTAAGTGCTTTAGAAATTAATACTTAGCCCCATCGGCACTAGACACATATGTTATTTTCAAAACTACTTTATTTAATTGATGTGTTTGAATCAGTATAAATATGGGAACATCTACTATTAGTGATTATACACAACCACCGAACACATAGTAACTTCAAGGGTAACATAGATCCCAGTACTCAAGAGGTTAATACAAATCAGGAAAGCCACATGGCCTACAACAGGAGCTCTAACGCTAGTCACACCCCTAACAATACTCATCGACAGTATGGATCCTGACCACATCACAGTACTGAGAGCAATCATGTATGTCACATAAATAGGAATGTATGTCATCAACACAATAACGTTAGTTGATACACTTGGATGTGAGAAATGTCGTCATGGGTAGCCTGAGGCCTTAAAAATAGGAGTGGGTGAGACTGATAAATGCTACAGGAAAGAATGCGACAGGAATATCACTAAAAGGCACAGCCCGTGCACTGGATTGCTATAGGGAGCATGTAAGTACCAGGGACGTGGGGATATAGGGACAAATCATGACAGGGAGTATTGCATTAATGTGTATAAGCTGTTGAGAAAGCAACAGTACAAGGAGGCTGTGGAGAGGAAGATGGAGTCCCAGAAAACTTACGTCCATTAACGGGAATCTTGGGTACACCTGTCATGTGAAGTGCCACGCCATTGCTGTTTTACATGTGACAATATGTATACCATTAATAAATACGTTAAATCATATGTAGTGTTATTGTATTCTGCGATTAATACAATTTGGGATTTGTGAATACTTTTGGACAACCATCCAGTCATGTCCGACTCTCTGTGACATTATGAACTGCAGCAGATTTAGCTAAGTCTCTGCCTGTGCTGTTCCACATACTTTGCATGCTAAAGATACTGGAGTGGGTTTCCAGTTCCTTCTCTAGTGGACTGTGATTTGTCTGATCTCTCTGCTTTCACCTGCCCACCTACAGTGGCCCTACATGGTATAGCTCACAGCTTCATTCAGGTACACAAGCCCCTTCACCATCACCACTTAGCAATCCACAAGGGGACCAGGGGAACATACACCACACTAATGTAAATTGATGAATAGCAAATGGAACCAAATGGAAAAGGCTATACATCTCCACCAGCAATGGCATGGGACTCTCCAGGATGGATGTAGCAGAGATGGAGGTGAGTTGGCTGTTGATACACGTGTTATTGAACCACGTGTTATTGTTTGAATTGATCTATTGCATAGTAACCAGGGCTCATTAGTTTACATATATAGGAATGTAACACAAATGTGATCGATGCATAACCCCAACCATTGAAAACATACTGAAATCATTAGAATGGTATAATAAAGCTTTATTTAATATACAGAGCACAATGAGAAATGGACAAGACTGTGCATTAATATCATGGATGTGGTGTGGGCGGATCCTGGGAGACCAAGAGGCTATGATTGAGAAAAAGGGGATACCTAAAGGGGGTAATGTCATAGTATAGAATATGCATGATGCATAGCACCTACCAGAGTCACATGTGGCCACTACATCACTGTACCCGGAATCTGGAAAAAAAAAGGATCATCGGAAATCACTCCATTTAATTGAAGAAACTATTAATGTGCATAGCAATTACAACTTGTCTAGATCTGCTCAGTGAAACAGATGATGCAACCTCTGGACTGTTTAATCCAATCGAGTTTCACACATACAGTGTGGTAACAAAACAAAAATCTGAAAAAAGTGGTCAACTAAAAAAAAGCACAGGAGGATAAGAAAAAAAAGGACAAGATCACATGCTTCACTAGAGCATATATTAATGCTGGCTGTCATTAACATGACATTGTGAGACTTTGCAAGTCCACCACCATGGTGGTATTAGTCTACATTTAAGCTAACAACAATCATGTTTTAGATATCTGGCTATATGATAGCTTCAAGATTGTGGGAACTAAATGTAAAGGGGGCTGTCATTGAAGGAATGTCTACCTGAGAGGCACTGGGTAACCCTTACACCTCATACATTTCCTTCACAATGCTTACAGATGCAGAAGATACGTTCATGGACCCGAATTGTACCTAAAACAAAAAACAAAAAACAAATACCTACAAAATAAGGCCTTAAAAAATACTGCAGCATCTCTTCTCAACAGCATTCCTCAGTGACCATCAATTGGTGAAATGTTCAACAGAATGCTACGTGTCCACAGAGTGGAGGTAGTGGAGTGGAGGTAGCCATCTGCATACAAAATATCACCACCAAGATCCAAGACTCTGTAGCCAGGCTAGATTAGGTTAACATTGTGACCAATATATTGTCACTGATGAGAAGGCAATAAAATAGGCGCAGCCCCTAGGTCCTCCTCTGCCTAGGCACAAGGCCCAAATGCCCACGTTGCCAGCCACCATCTCCCGGGTGGCGGGCGGAGGAAGGAAAAAGCATCCACCATCTCACTGATCAGAGAAGCTTGGCCCCGGAGAACCTGGATTAATTTATTCCGCTGGCAGAAAGATAATTGGCCATGAATTAACTCTCCCGTCCTTCAAAAGTGGAGACCTCCAGTATTCAAAGGTGGCCCAATCACCCAAAGGCTCAAACCCCTAACTGGATGAGAAGGTCTGGAAGCAGACAAAGGTACCTGTACTCGGAAGTGAGAAAAGTCCACTTTAAAATAACGCAGAAAGGGTGATTCCTGAAGAAACGAGGCAAAGAGGAAGCCCAGCAAGCAAGACAAAGTGTTTTTACTGCATCCAGGTAAAGAGGAACCCATGCAATGCAACATGGGAGAACATCCATACCACAGTAGCCTAATCAACCTGGTGGGGGATGACAGAAAAGGCTCATTAGTTTACCAAACCCATAAAAGTTAACAGTAAAGACTCAGGATGTGCTTTGAAAACTCATAAGATTGTGAAATTAAAACCTCAAGACAAGATGGCATAAAATGTGTACATGGTACTTTCAATCTATACTCTACCAGCACCGCAACACTGGAGATACAGGGGAGGAAGATGGTAATCACTGTACCCATTGTAGCTATCTTGCCTTATCCAGTAGTACTAGGAAGAGACGTTACCCACTTAGAAATTCTTCTTCCTACTGATCAGTGAGAAAACAAAAAGAAACTGTGGATAGCTTCCAAGCTGCTAAAGAATCCATAGGCCACATCTATCATGCTAAGATGATGGCTTATACTCCAGACCTGGGAGAGGCCGAAAGACAAAGCGTGAAAGGCGGAGAGCAAAAAGGATGGGCACGGAGAAAACGGAGGAAAGCTTTAGAAGAAGCTTTAGCCGCAAGCATGGATGAAGAAAGGCGAAGGGCAGACAGAACGGGTCCCACAGCTCATAATAATGAAGTGATGGATGAAACAGAAGAACCTAGAGCAGTGCTTCCATGACAATAATCATTTTGCACGTGACTAGGCTTTGGACCCAATTTTACAAAATGTACGTCATGAACTATGGAAAGTAAATGGGGTACCTGTCCCTGACAGGAAAAGGAGACAAGGACCTTATTTAAGTTTACGAAAGGACCTGTTGTACAGAATTATTCCCTCTGGGAAAGAGAAACTGGAGCAGCTCCTAGTCCCTAGAGCACATAGAAGGAAAGTCCTTGACCTGACTCATCATAACCCCCTCTGGCCTGGTATACAGTATATCCTGAGGCAGCCCAGTATTGTGCATCCTGCACAGAATGCCAGATAACTGCCCCTTGACATGACCTGCAAGCCTCATTTATACCCTTGCCCATAATTGAAGAGCCTTTTTAGAGGATTGCAATGGACCTTGGCCCTTTAGAAGAATCAGCCAGTTCATACTGCTAATACTGGACTTTGCCGCAAGATATCCAGAAGCGATACCACTACGCACAGCAACCTCTAAAAATATAGCTAAAGAGCTCATACAGCCGTATTTAAGGGTGGGGATACCCAAGGAAATTCTGACTGACCAAGGGACACCCTTTCTATCTAGGTTGATGAAAGAGATATGCAAGCTGCTACAGGTGAAAACACTGAGAACCTCGATTTACCACCCCCAGATAGATGAAGTTGTTGAGCGTTTTAATAAAACCTTGAAGAACATGTTTAGAATGGTTGTAACCAGAGACAGGAAAGATTGGGACTTACTTCTACCGTATTTGCTCTGTACAGTCAGAGAAGTACCACAAGCCTCCACTGGGTTTTCCCCTTTCCAACTCCTCTATGGCGCCATCCCAGAGGAATTCTGGACATACTGTGAGAAGAATGGGAAGAGCAAACCATGCCCGTTGAGAACATTATAGAGTATATGAGGAAAATAAGGGAAAGAATCTCCCAAGTTGGCCACCTGCTACGAGACCACATGGAAAAAGACCAACAATCAGCGAACCTATTACAACCGCACAGCACAGGTGAGGAAGTTCCAACCAGAAGATAGAGTCCTAGTACTAGTACCCACAGCTGAAAGCAAACTGCTGGCCAGATGGTAAGGCCATTACGAAATTTTTTAGGCCATAGGAGACGTGGATTATAAATTGAGGCAACCAGAGCACCGAAAGATGGAGCAAATATACCATGTAAACCTGTTAAAGCCTTGGAGAGAGCAGGTAGTAGAGGTGAATATTGCTTGTCTGGACAAAGAGTTAGATGTTGTCTGAGGAACTATTCCCAGCACAGAGTCTCAGAAAGCAATGCAAGTAGAAGCTTTTGTATCACAGGACCTGTCCTCTGAACAGAAGGAGGAAACTTACAAGATGATGAACCGAAGCAGGGATGTCTTCTCTGCAAAACCAGGTCACACCACCATTTACCACAACATCATCACTAAGCTCTGGATCAGGGTAAGGATGAAACCCTATTGAATACCCAAGGCTAAAAGAGAAGAAATAAGAACAGAAGTAAAAAAGATTTTAGATCTCAGAGTTATTGAAGAATCCCAAAGTGGATGGTGCAGTCCTATCGTGATGATCCCAACGCCTGACTGCACCATCAGATTCTGCAGCGACTTCTGCAAATTAAACTCTGTATCACAATTTGATGCATATCCCATACCTAGGGAAGATGAGTTGATACAGCGGCTCGGGAAAACACAATTTTTAACAACCCTGGATGTGACAAAAGGGTATTGGCAAAATCCCTTAACACAAGCAGCAAAAGACAAAACTGCCTTTTCGACCCCAGATGGGCTCTTCCACTATACAGTGATATTGTTTAGACTCCATGGAGCTCCAGAAATCTTCCAAAGACTGATGGACAGGTTATTACTTGAACATTCAGAATATGCTGCTGCATATTTAGATGATATAGTAATCTATACCACAGATTGGGAGACACACCTTCCAAAGGTGGAGTCTATATTAGAAACCACAATGCAGGCAAACCCAGCAAAATGTGCCATTGGACTTAGTGAAGTCAAATATCTGGGTTACACTGTTGGACGAGGGATGGTCAAGCCACAGCTCAACAAATTGGAAGCAATCCAGAACTGGCCTCGTCCACTGAGAATGAAGCAAATGAGGGCCTTTCTGGGAATTGAGGGCTATTATAGGAGGTTTATTCCCCATTTCTCCATGAGAGCCACCCCGCTGACAGAGCTCACTAAGAACACAACACCTGACATAGTCAAGTGGAACAAGGCTACTGAGGAAGCTTTGGAAGACCTAAAGACTACACTGTGCTAAGGTCTGGTGTTGATAGCTCCTAATTTCGAGAAGGCATTTATCCTACAAACTGATGCTTCAGGGGTAGAACTGGGGGCTATATTGTCATAGGAGGTGAATGGTAAAGAACATCCCGTCCTGTTCCTCAGCTGCAAGTTGATGCCACAGGAACAGAAATATTCTGTAGTGGAGCAAGAATGCCTGGCCATAAAATGGGCCTCTGAAGCCCTCCGTTATTACCTTTTTGGAAAAAGGTTCATCTTGGTATCGGACCATGCACCTTTACAGTGGATGCACCAGAACAAGGAGAAAAACAGTTGATTGACAAGTTGGTTCCTTACAGTTTCGGCTTTGGCCCAGTAACTTGCAGGCTTGAGCAATTTAAATAGCATCGTAATCATTGATGAACGGGAGCCCGCAACACACCTGCAGACATACAGCCGTCTGCGATCGAGTTGGGGGGCTTGGAATTGAATGTGGCTCCAGGTCTGCTTGTCTGTCACAGTACTCTTTCTTGTACTTGTAAACATCACACAATATCCAAAGTAATAATTCTATCACAAAATGTGCTGCTTTACTGACAATTTCTTATTGGCCATAAGGATATTTTTAAATGTACTTAATGGTAATTTGATGACAGCAGCTGAAGAGGAAAGGGGATTGAGTTACTATAGTCCTGCAAGGAATGTAATTAAGATGCTTGGATGTATTGGCAAGGATGAGGAGGGGGGTTTGGATGAGAAGGGGGGTTGAAGATGGGGGTTGAGGATGGGGGGAGTTGAGGATGAGGAGAGGGGTTGAGGATGGGGGGATGAGGATGAGGATGGGGGGTTGAGGATGATAAGGGAGGGGGAGGGAAAGAGCCACGGGGGGGGAGACACAGGGGGGAAAGAGAGACGGGGGGGAAAGAGAGACACGGGGGTGGTGACTTGAGTATAAGCCAAGGGGGCCCTTTTCAGCCTTAAAAAAAGAGTTGAATAACTCGGCTAATACTCAAGTATATACAGTAATTAAATATTGGAGATCTGGAGCACTGCATGGTGGCCTGAGGTAGTATGCTCTGACAATTTATTTTTCTATTTAACAGAGTTGAAAGGACATTTTGTGACATCATTAGAGACTGTGTTCAATTTTCAGTACTTGACATCTATCACAGAACAGGGTCATCAAGACCTCTGTTTGGGTACTACAAGAGTTTCTTCTTCAGCAACTGGATCAGAAACCCAATGCACTCTAAGGTCCCCATTCAATTCCAAGCCCATAATTACCTTCATACAGGCAGTATGTCTGCGGGTTAGAAATTTGCAACAGTTACAGAGGTACTTAATTGAACAAACCACCACAAATATTGGGCCAAAGGCTAAAACCATAAACCATGAACCCATACGTAGCATTTCAGGGTATGATCATGATCAATTAAGCAAGCCCGTAGGTTACAATTTACAAAGAGCCAATAGTAAATGAGACCGTCATCATGACGTCAGTAAAAAATGGAGATTAATCTTCAATCAATTAGTGTTTAGAAGTCCGATCTGCAATCGGACTCGCAATCCAGCAAAGTAGAAATAAAAAAAAATGAATGAAAACTGTTCTGGTCCATGTGGGTGGTCTAATATTTATTAACTCCTTGATTCCTGGGATCAATATAACACAGAAATAAAACGTGAAAAAAATATTTTTTATTGCAGGTTTGCAAGCGTGAGACTGTTGTGCAAATAATTGTAATGTCTTTCATTGCTTTCTTAGGCCCTCATTCAATTGCGATTTGGCCAATTGAATAGGGCTCTAAATAAGCACATAGCATATTTTTTTAAAGAAGTTTTAAGTTAGTGAAAACCTTGCTTTTGGATAGATGTTTACTAACTAAAAACTTCTTTAAAAAAAATGTTATGTGCTTATTTAGACCCCTATTCAATTGGCCAAATTGCAATTGAATGAGGGCCATAGTATTTAGTGCATTAGTGTGTTTTTATTAACTTTTACAGTGTTATAAACAGGTGTTTAACCCATTTGCGGGTCCTATCTAGTACTCGTAGGATTGATACATTTGCCATTTACGTGTTTGAAGATAATTGCGGGCTTGTTGAATTGTTGCAATTGAATATAGATTTTGCATTTTTAGCACTGGTAACATTTGCCGGCTTTAAACATCAAAGGAGGAGATAGGACAGAGTTAGGTTTTTGACAACTGCAGTGATTTTGAGCCTGTAACTCGCAAATGGATTGTGAGTAGTTAAAAGTAGCCAATTAAATATCAGTAACTTTTACGGGCTCCATTACGGGCTCTTGTAACTGCAATCGGGCCAATTGGATAGGGCCTAAGTCACCACTACTCCTAGAACAAAAGAACAACCGCACTACGCTAGCCACCTTAATCCAGTAACAACTGTTTATTGCACACAAACTAGAGAACTCTATACAAGTTGAGAAAATATAAATTGTTAAACATAAATAGAGAATACACAGACTTCATAAACCGAGAATGCACAAACATTGAATACAATACACTCAATTAATATTAACTTGTGGTTACACATTTAAAGCCATCATATTAAGCTTGGTTTTTCTAATTACCAGACCAGCTAACTAAGCACCAGGGACTCTTGCTTGGCTAGGAACTTCCAAGTGGGGCCCTGCTCATTTATAAATTGGAGTGAGTTTGTGCGTCTCTCCAGGAAATTGGCCATACCTTAATCAGTGCTTTGTTTTAGGAAAACCAAATGGATTGTGTTATCTCAACAGTGACCCTCAAGACCCTCATTAAATATAGTCTCTCTTGTAATGCAACCCATACATTTTTTTTACAAGTGGATTTACCTTACAAGTAAAGGCTGATAAACTGCAGAGTGCACTAATTGTGCCCAGGTGAGAGGGGTGTGGTTTGACTGTTAAACTTGTATAAAAGGTTTGTGAGCTGGTTTGGGGCCTGTTTACAAGTGGATTTACCTTACAAGTAAAGGCTGATAAATTGCAGAGTGCACTAATTGTGCCCAGGTGAGAAGGCAGAAGTTCATATAAACAGAAGAAGGGGAACTTGTGAGCTTGTGAACATTTTCAGTATCAAGTGCAATTCTAGTAAAAGCCTAGGAGTTTAAATAAAAGGAGGGACTTCAAAGCAAAGGGTGGGCAGATTTATAGTGCAAAGGAGGAAAACTTTATATAAATATATTATTTTATATTCTTTATTTTTCCCACTGAAATTTTGTAGACACTAATAATAATTATGAGTCAGTCCAGTGGCAACCTTATTCAGTGTACATCCTGTCATATGTATGCAATACTGGAACAGATGATCCAGGGTCCATACCTCTGTGAGAGGTGTGAGCATGTTGCCTCTCTGGAAGCTCAAATTGGAGATCTGGAGAGGAGAATTGCAGCACTTAGTGATATTGCTCCACTGGAAAGGGGGTTGGTGCTCACTGAGCACAGTTAAGCTGGGCCTAGCATGGAGGGTGGATCTGGGGCTAGTGAGGATGTCCAGGGAGGCAGCTGGGTTACAGTTACAAGGGGGAACAGGAGGAGGCAGGCCAGTTCTGAGTTGGCAAACACCAACAGATTTGCCAGATTGAGTGAAACTGTTGGGGATGTCCATTCAGGAATGGCAATGCCAGATAGAGCTGTTCCCTCTAACAGCCGGGCGAACAGCTCTACTGGAGGAGAGCGAGGGCAGAATAGGCAGAACAACAGACAGGTTTTGGTTGTAGGGGACTCTATTATTAGGAAGGTAGACTGGGTGATTTGTCACCCAGATCCCAGCAATCGAACAGTTTGCTGTCTCCCGGGTGCTCAGGTCCGTCATGTTGTGGATTGGGTAGACAAATTATTGGGAGGGGCTGGAAATGAACCAGCGGTCTTGGTACATATTGGTACCAATGACAGAGTTAGTAGAAGATGGAGTGTCCTAAAGAATGATTTTAGAGAACTAGGTAATAAGCTGAAGGCAAGGACCTCCAAGGTAGTATTTTCTGAGATACTACCAGTGCCACGTCCTAGCCCAGGGAGGCAGAAGGAGATTAGGGAGATTAATGCGTGGCTAAAGATGTGGTGCACTAAGGAGGGGTTTGGCTTTTTAGAGCACTGGGCTGACTTCCCACTTCGGTCCAATCTCTACAGTAGGGATGGATTGCACCTTAATGATGAGGGAGCTTTTGTACTAGGGGATAGGATGGTAGAAAGGCTGGAGGAGTTTTTAAACTAGTAGGTCGGGGGAGGGACTAGATATAAGTAATGGGGTAGAAAGTGTAGAGGGTATAAGGGATGAATTAACAACTCATAGGGGAGGAGATGGGGGGAGGGGTAGTATAGTCAATAGGGAGGTAGTACTAAGTAATTCAAGTACAGTGGCAGGCACTTCAGAACTACAGACTCATAACATATGGTGTATGCTTGCTAATGCCAGAAGCTTGCCAGGAAAAATGGGTGAGTTAGAATTATTAGCAATTAATGAAAAATGGGATTTAATAGGCATTACCGAAACGTGGTGGGATGAATTTCATGACTGGACTGTTAATCTGGATGGTTATAACCTATTTTGGAAAGATAGAGGCAATGGTAAACGAGGAGGAGGGATTTGTCTGTATGTTAAGCCTGAATTTAAGGCTATAGTCAGAGAAGAAATTTATGGTGGACCTAGTGATAAAGTTGAATGTTTGTGGGTAGAGTTAAATAGCGGAGCAGCAAATTCCAAAAGAATATTAGTAGGAGTATGCTATAAACCCCCAAATATAGCTGAAAGTGCGGAAATACAATTATTGTTACAGATTGGAAATGCAGCTAAGCAAGGGCAAGTTCTAATAATGGGAGATTTTAATTACCCTGAAATAAACTGGATAAATGAGACCAGCAGTTCAGCTAAGGGGAGCAGCTTCTTGAGTACACTCAGGGATCATTATCTGGCCCAGGTTATACAGGAGCCTACTAGAAATGAAGCTATCTTATATTTACTCATCACAAATAATATTGATACAGTATCAAATGTTGAAATAGGGCAACCTTTGGGAAACAGTGATCACAACACAGTCTCATTTAAGATTGAATTAAAAAAACAACATTTTAAGGGGCCAACAAAAACTCTTCATTTTAAAAGGGCAGATTTTAACGGTCTAAGGGCAGCAATACAAAGTATAGACTGGGACAAACACTTTGGTAACCTACATTGAACCTTCACTTAACTTTATTTGTTGTTTATTTTGCTTACATTTTTATTTACCAATTGTTTTATAAGCCTTGTTTTCTCCACATTATTTATATACTAGGTTGAAATATAACTATTATTCAATATAACAAATATTCATATATAATTCATTACAACGTCAATTTATGAATTAATAAACAAAGTTTGGTTATATTTCTTATACAACTGTGATGTTGAAAATTCATAAAACTCCTATACAAGGTAGAGTATAAGTACACTCATGTGAACTTTCAATTATTTCAAATAATTAGATTTCACTTTTTGTGTCTTTCCTAATCAATTTATTTCCCTTAAGATTATGTTAGTTGATGCAAAGAGGAAGCAAATCAGTATGTAAAGCATGTTTTTTATTTTAGATGTAAATCCATAACCTTCAAAATAATGACCTGAATTTTGTCTTTTGAGTTTACTTGTTCAGTCTGCCAAATAACATATTTACAAAGGTGATTTGCATTTAATCTGTAAATAATTGGAGTCAAAGTTTTGCATGTCACTGTGTAGTTTTCAGTTAATCACCATGCAGGTAGTCTAGATAAAGGAAACAGACAGACACCACGGTTACTTTATACTATTAACATGTTTTCTAATTTAAATAAACATTAATTTAAATGCTATATTAAAATAATCACTTTCTACTGATGTGGTGCTTTTTGATTTGTATACAACTGAGCATTACAAGGGCAACATTTTGCTAATGTATATATTAAAATCTGTGTGCCACAAAAGCCAATATATTTTCTGTAATAAAAGACACACCTATATAACATTTTTGTCAGTTTTGAAAGAAAAAAAGCACAGTATATATTTGGCATAAAAGATACAGAGTCAGAGCTACTAGAGGTACAGTTGAGGAAACTTTAATGCTATGAGAGGACCATAGCTTTGATTATATGGACCTTTGTTGACAATGTTATATCTTTGCTCCATAATATTTTGTGGAGTTTTGCCATTGCTTCTTCCCATAGGGCAAACATCTTTTGATTTTCTAGTAATAGTCACTATCCACAGTAATCTTTGCACCAAGAAAAATAAAATCTGTCACTGTCTCCATGTTCTTTCCATCTATTTGCCAAGGATTAATAAGGCAACTACATGACATAATCTTAGAGCCCGATTCAATTGTAAGCCCGCATCTCTTTGGCACCAATGGGAATTTCTTATATCTGCCGACGGTACCGATCTTGCAGTCGTCTCATCCTCCATGTCTTCGTACTGCACTTTGGCAATTCTGCCTACTTCTCTGTGCAGTTTCTTGTCTTTGCCAAAACATCACGAGTAGGGCACCGGCCCGTCCGTCTCTCTGAGTGCCCTCCTCAGGGACCCTTGACAAGTACTCTTCTTACTTCCCTAGGAGCATTTGTTTCTTCATATGGTACCTTCCCTGGGGGTAAATCACAGACAATATTGGTTTCCGTTACCTTGTCTTCCACTTGATTTCTCTTTTCCCTTATCCCTCTCTCGCTGCTCTAACTTATCCTTTTGGTTACATGCATGAAATGGCCAAGTTTTTCCAATTCACTCTGTGGCTTGGATTCTTCCTGCAAGTTCGTGGCTAGATGGCATCTCTTTGTCTGTGCCAAGTCACTCTGCGAGTATTCATGCCTCATCTGCAGTCTGAGAGCCTGGGACTGAAGTTGCCTTAATTCAGCCTCTTCACGCTTGGCTTTCTTTTGCTCTTTTATTTCTTCCGTTAAACATTCATTCTTTTCCACAAGTTTTTCCACAGTTTTCTCAACCCTTCTTCTGGTCTTCTCCGTCTTCTGAGTGTTGACTTCTGTATCTCTCTCAAGCTCTTTCATATCACTCAGTAACTCCTTTAAGACAACGCAATGGGGGTTAGCGTCGGACTCTGATAGTAGCTGACACCCTGCTATCGCTCGGGGTAATTCTCGAAAAAACACTGACACCTAAAACTTGTTGGGCCCCTTTCACAACACTTTCTATAGGGTCTCCAATTCTCCCTCTTTAGATACTCCGACCTCACTGTCATCACCTGGGTCATCCTGATCTTCACTATGGAACCGTAACTTTTGTGGCCTCTCTTCCCACTCCCCTTCACAGCCAACTCCATCACTCTGCAATCAGTCCTGGGTCAGCGGTTTGCAAGGATAGACAACCCGGTTCTCTCTCTTCCGGGTGCTCCAATTGTCTGGCTGATTATTCTCACCAAGAGGTGTCAGATTCATATGGCCATCTTGCTTCAGTTCTGGTACATGGTCCTTCGTAAACTCCAGAAGCATGTCTTCTCTCAGGGTAGCTCCTAGCCCTTGGATTTGTAGCTAATTTTACTCACTGTTCACAGCAGATATCCTCTTCTCCACTGTGCTTTCAATCCTGCAAGGTCTGTGACATTCTATCTCTGTCAGGACGAATCTCTAAAAATTTGTGCTTGCTGGAACGTCTCTAGCAGTACAGCAACTTCAGGCTTGCGCTCAACCAATAGGCCAGTACACATCTTAGAAGCCTTTAGAATTTTTTATTTCTTAAGAAAGCTTGTGTTTTCAGCATCCTCAGCTTTCACCCATAATTCATCTTCTTTTTACTGCTTCTCTTAATCTTTGCTCTGTTTTCCTGCTTGCTTTGCCTCCAAGGCTTCCAGCTTTGCATCTTTTTTTAATCTCTTCAGCTGTATTTTCTCGCCTTTAACTTGTAAATACAGTTCACTCTGCTGGCACTGAATTGCTGGCTGTATATTAAACTGAATAATTTCCTCACTCTTTTTCTTCAGGTCCTCCCTGGATCTCTCTGGCAGCTCCGCCACCCTTTCTTCATCCTTCTGTTTCTCATGTACAAGCTCCTTCGCTATTCCATGCATATGAACTTTATTTGGACATAGCTCTGTGTTCAACACAGGGTCTGGTTGATTTGTCTCTTCTGGACATGCATTACCCTGTTCCAACCATATCTCCATATCAGACTGATTGTCCATCCTCCATGCTATTGTGGACTATGCATCAGAAACTGCTTCACTATGATATCTGTTTTACTCTCTGCCTCTTGTAGCTGAGAGTGTAGATCATCTACTTGCTGTTTTTCCTGCTCCTAGTAGAGACGCTCCTCCTTTAACATGCATTCTATCCTCTTTTGGGCATCTTGCGATTTCTTTGCTTGCTCCTCAGACTTCTCTTGTGTCTCCATCTTAGAAAATTTGCTCATCCTCAGAGGTAAATGATTAGGGAGTAAATTTCACTTTATCTGGTCTTCACTGGGCAGCAGCTTCTGCATTTCTTTCTCAATCGTAATATACTTGGGCAGACTCTTCCTCTGCTCCCAACTAGACATGTGTGTTTTCTTCCTAGAGTACACTCTGTTGTCTTCAAAGGCAGGTTTCCTTCTCCATTTGGGAATATAGGGCCCTATTAAATTCTCCCTCGTAGTTCTCTCGGTGCTCGCAAAAGGCAGTTTTCCTGCTGTTTGCGAGAACCGAATCTCTCGCAGCCTGCTTTACGATATGACTGCGAGAAAATGGCCGAGAATAGGCTCCGAGAGAGCTACGTAGCCTTAAATCTATGCAAGAGTCTCGCATATCGTAAGAATCCCTACGTGGACAAAAAGTCCACGCAAGGGATCCGAAAGCCTCTACGTGCTGCCTCGGAACAGCCCGAGACAGCAGTGTGAGGCTCCCCCCTGCACCCTATACACATCCCCATGCTGCAGGGGTCTCTATCGGGACCCCTGCAGCACCCCCACATTAACCCCTTGCAGCGGGGGTCCCCGATCTGCATAGATCAGGCCCCCCGCTGCATTTAAAACTTTTAAATTCCCCGCCGCGGCTCCTTAAAGGGGCCGCGGCACACTATTACCCAATCCCGGCCGCGGCACTTAAAATTAACCCCCCTCTATGCTGGGGGTCCCCATCGGGACCCCCGAAGTGTCCCCACATAAACCCATTGCAGGGGGGGTCCCCGATCTGCATAGATCAGGCCCCCCGCTGCATTTAAAACTTTTAAATTCCCCGCCGCGGCTCCTTAAAGGGGCCGCGGCACACTATTACCCAATCCCGGCCGCGGCACTTAAAATTAACCCCCCTCTATGCTGGGGGTCCCCATCGGGACCCCCGAAGTGTCCCCACATAAACCCCCTGCAGCGGGGGGCCACGATCGGCACCGATCGTGACCCTGCTGCAATTCAATTTTAAATTTCCCGCCTCGCGGGTCCTCAAAGGACCGTAAAGGTCCTGAAAGGACTCGCACTAAAAATATTAACCCCAGGCAACTATAATTACCCCATTAACTCATGATGGTCAATCCAGACCACCATAAGGCTCTATTTAACCCATTAACTCGTGGTGGTCAATACAGACCACCATAAGGCCTAAATTAACCCATTAACTCATGATGGTCAATCCAGACCACCATAAGGCTCTATTTAACCCATTAACTCATGGTGGTCAATCCAGACCACCATAAGGCCTAAATTAACCCATTAACTCATGATGGTCAATCCAGACCACCATAAGGCTCTATTTAACCCATTAACTCATGGTGGTCAATCCAGACCACCATAAGGCTCTATTTAACCCATTAACTCATGGTGGTCAATACAGACCACCATAAGGCTCTATTTAACCCATTAACTCATGATGGTCAATCCAGGTCACCATAAGGCTCTATTTAACCCCATCAGTCCCATAAGGGTATATTATTACCATTATGGGCCTGTTACAACCCAACATTAACCACATAAGTGCCATGATGGTCCTCAAGGACCATCATGACACTAACTACAAACACTACACTATAACCCCCAATAAACCATTTAATCTAAACTAACCCCCCTCTACACTAATCTATTAACACTTACACTACCTACCTACACTACCTACCCCCTAATAAACCTTCCCACCACTCTAATTACAAAAAATAAAAAACCTACAGCACAGAAAACAAAAAACCTACAGTACAAAAAACAAAAAAACCTACAGTACAGAAAACAAAAAACAATTACAACCCCACCCCCCACTACAGAAAACAAAAAAATACATTACAACCCCACCCCCCACTACAGAAAATAAAAAAATTACACACCTGAAAAGGAAAGACAGATAAACACAATACAATACATACATATAATACATTACATACATTACATACAATACATGACATTACATATAATATATTAAATATAATATATTACATATAATATATTACATATAATACATTACATACCTTACATACAATACATGACATTACATACATTACATATAATATATTAAATATAATATATTACATATAATATATTACATATAATATATTACATATAATACATTACATACATTACATACAATACATGACATTACATACATTACATATAATATATTAAATATAATATATTACATATAATATATTACATATAATATATTACATATAGTCCTAATCAAATACCCCCTATCTATCTAACATACAATCTATTTAATTTAAAATAAATCCTAACTATATCAAATACATCCCCCTATCTATCTAATATACAAAAAATCCTAACTACATACACAGACCCTAATTCTAAGCTAAAATCAATAAATTAAGACCACTTACCTTTAAGATGTTGCTTCAGATCACTAACCTATGGGTCAAACAAAAAATAAAAATTAGTACAAAACATTAACATCAAATAAATTAACATTCTATACATTCTAAATATTCAACTCACCTTTACAGCATGTCCAGTCACTGTTTAGCTCTTCCGGCGCGGCCCTGTTAAAAAAAAAACACAATAAATGAATACATGAATACAATATATAAACAATAAATAAAATACACAAATAAACATCTAAATATACATTTAACTTACCTACCCGCGATGTCCCCGGCCTTCTCTCCTTCAGCCCCGGCTGGGCCGCGGAACCATTCGCGCTCTAAAAAAAAAAAAGAAAAAAAACTAACGGAGGTCTGCACTGGCAGACCTCCCCGACGCTACTGAACCTCCCGGAGTCGTTTCCGGGAGGAAATTGGCATTGGCGGCTTGTGATTGGCTGAAAAAGCTGTCTATCAATTTCAGCCAATCAAAAGTCGTCAATGTGTGAGCCAATCAGGATGGGATACACCCCAATATCCCACCCTGATTGGCTTAAACACTTGTCTATCTTTCTGGGAACCAATCACAACGCTCAGATGCCTTCAGCCAATCACTATGGGATACACCCCCACGGAGTGATTGGTAGAAGACATCTGCGCATCCTGATTGGCTCCTACATTGACGACTTTTGATTGGCTGACAGCTTTTTCAGCCAATCACAAGCCGACAATGCCAATTTCCTCCCGGAAACGACTCCGGGAGGTTCAGTAGCGTCGGGGAGGTCTGCCAGTGCAGACCTCCGGTAGTTTTTTTTCTTTTTTTTTTTTAGAGCGCGAATGGTTCCGTGGCCCAGCCGGGGCTGAAGGAGAGAAGGCCGGGGACATCGCGGGTAGGTAAGTGAAATGTATATTTAGATGTTTATTTGTGTATTTTATTTATTGTTTATATATTGTATTCATGTATTCATGTATTGTGTTTTTTTTTTAACAGGGCCGCGCCGGAAGAGCTAAACAGTGACTGGACATGCTGTAAAGGTGAGTTGAATATTTAGAATGTATAGAATGTTTATTTATTTGATGTTAATGTTTTGTACTAATTTTTATTTTTTGTTTGACCCATAGGTTAGTGATCTGAAGCAACATCTTAAAGGTAAGTGGTCTTAATTTATTGATTTTAGCTTAGAATTAGGGTCTGTGTATGTAGTTAGGATTTTTTGTATATTAGATAGATAGGGGGATGTATTTGATATAGTTAGGATTTATTTTAAATTAAATAGATTGTATGTTAGATAGATAGGGGGTATTTGATTAGGACTATATGTAATATATTATATGTAATATATTATATTTAATATATTATATGTAATGTATGTAATGTCATGTATTGTATGTAATGTATGTAATGTATTATATGTAATATATTATATGTAATATATTATATTTAATATATTATATTTAATGTATGTAATGTCATGTATTGTATGTAATGTATGTAATGTATTATATGTAATATATTATATGTAATATATTATATTTAATATATTATATTTAATGTATGTAATGTCATGTATTGTATATAATGTATGTAATGTATTATATGTAATATATTATATGTAATATATTATATTTAATATATTATATTCAATGTATGTAATGTCATGTATTGTATGTAATGTATGTAATGTATTATATGTAATATATTATATGTAATATATTATATTTAATATATTATATTTAATGTATGTAATGTCATGTATTGTATTATATGTATGTAATGTATTGTGTTTATCTGTCTTTCCTTTTCAGGTGTGTAATTTTTTTATTTTCTGTAGTGGGGGGTGGGGTTGTAATGTATTTTTTTGTTTTCTGTAGTGGGGGGTGGGGTTGTAATTTTTATTTTTTCTGTACTGTAGTTTTTTTTGTTTTTTGTACTGTAGGTTTTTTGTTTTCTGTGCTGTAGGTTTATTGTTTTTTGTAATTAGAGTGTTGGGGAGGTTTATTAGGGGGTAGGTAGTGTAGGTAGGTAGTGTAAGTGTTAATAGATTAGTGTAGAGGGGGGTTAGTTTAGATTAAATGGTTTATTGGGGGTTATAGTGTAGTGTTTGTAGTTAGTGTCATGATGGTCCTTGAGGACCATCATGGCACTTATGTGGTTAATGTTGGGTTGTAACAGGCCCATAATGGTAATAATATACCCTTATGGGACTGATGGGGTTAAATAGAGCCTTATGGTGGTCTGTATTGACCACCATGAGTTAATGGGTTAATTAGAGCCTTATGGTGGTCTGTATTGACCACCATGAGTTAATGGGTTAATTTAGGCCTTATGGTGGTCTGTATTGACCACCATGAGTTAATGGGTTAATTAGAGCCTTATGGTGGTCTGTATTGACCACCATGAGTTAATGGGTTAATTAGAGCCTTATGGTGGTCTGTATTGACCACCATGAGTTAATGGGTTAATTTAGGCCTTATGGTGGTCTGGATTGACCATCATGAGTTAATGGGGTAATTATAGTTACCTGGGGTTAATATTTTTAGTGCGAGTCCTTTCAGGACCTTTACGGTCCTTTGAGGACCCGCGAGGCGGGAAATTTAAAATTGAATTGCAGCAGGGTCACGATCGGTGCCGATCGGGGCCCCCCGCAGCAGGGGGTTTATATGGGGACACTTCGGGGGTCCCGATGGGGACCCCCAGCATAGAGGGGGGTTAATTTTAAGTGCCGCGGCCGGGATTGGGTAATAGTGTGCCGCGGTCCCTTTAAGGAGCCGCGGCGGGGAATTTAAAAGTTTTAAATGCAGCGGAGGGCCTGATCTATGCAGATCGGGGACCCCCCCTGCAATGGGTTTATGTGGGGACACTTCAGGGGTCCCGATGGGGACCCCCAGCATAGAGGGGGGTTAATTTTAAGTGCCGCGGCCGGGATTGGGTAATAGTGTGCCGCGGCCCCTTTAAGGAGCCGCGGCGGGGAATTTAAAAGTTTTAAATGCAGCGGGGGCCTGATCGGTGCCGATCGGGGACCCCCGCTGCAAGGGGTTAATGTGTGGGGGCTGCGGGGGTTCCTATGGACCCCTGCAGCAAGGTGTTCATGTGAGGACACTTCGGGGGTCCCGACAGGGACCCCCGCATTGAGGGGGGGTTCATTTTAGGTGCCTAGGGGGGGGTTTGGAGTACCCCCCACGGCAGGGCTTATGTGGGGGACTGCCGCACTTGATGAGGAGTGGGAGCCTGCGATATCATCTCGCAGGCTGTCACTCCTCATGTACATTTACGCAGTGTAGATACGTACGGGCCTGCTGCGTAGCTCATACGTTGCTCGCAGCAGGGCTAATTTAATAGCATTGTAAGTTAGAGAAACTTTGCAGTACGTAGGGCTTAAGTAGAAGCCTCTTATTTACGAGGCTGGAATTTAATGAGGCCCATAATCTGGAATCATCCGGATACCCTTCATTTTAGTAGCTTCTTGCCTATCTTCCATTTCAGGCTTTTCCAGTCCCACTGGGATAGAGTACATCTGTACTTCTTGCTTTACTGCTTTCCCGTGTTGCCTCTCCTTGTCGACAGCACTTTCTTTTATTGCCATCTGAGATAGAGCACTCTTGAGATGCTTTACATTTCTTTTAGGACACATATACTGCTTCTCATATATTTTCAGTAATGGTGGTTCATCTTTCACATCTCAATCTCCAGACTCTTTTCTTCCTTATCTCTCCCTTTGATAAGGTTTCCAGTTTCTTCATTATTTTTAAGACACTCTTCCTTAGTAAGTACACTGGCTATATTCTTTCACTTGATCTCTCCTTTCTATAGGTCAGAGATCTTTGCCAGGCACTTTATTTCTCTAGTACTCTCCACCTCAGGAATATTCAGCAAGGACAGGTGGCTGTATCTGTTCAGATTTCATGTGGAGGCATCTACATTGCTCTTACCCATAAGGTCTGTACATCGGTTTGGATACAGATCTTCACCAATGACTTGATCAGCATGCTTCTCACTGAGGCTTATTTTGCACTCATTCAGTGACAACACTTTGTCCTTTTTTCCTGGACCTTTGCTCATGTCTTTAGAGGCTTTTATCGCACCATCAACTTGCTCCAGGGGCAACGATTCTTTAAATGCACCTGCATTCTCTTTTGCCATCTCAGCAGTTTCTTTTGCCATCTCAGTGGTCCCTTTTGCCATTTCAGTGGTCTCTTTTGCCGTCTCAGCGGTCTCTTTTGCCATCTCAGTAGTCTCTTTTGCTGTCTCTTTTGCCATCTCAACGGTTTCTTTTGCCATCTCAGGGGGCTATTTTGCCATCTCAGTAGTCTCTTTTGCTGTCTCTTTTGCGTCTCAAAGGTTTCTTTTGCCATCTCAGGGGGCTCTCTCACTTGCTCTGCAGTCTTTCTCGCCTGCTCTGCAACTTCTTCAGTGGCCCGAGCGGTCTCTCTTGCTCTCTCTGCAGTCTTTTTTTATGCTCTCTTAGTGGCTTTTTGCACTCTCTCTGCCAACCACCAAGTCTCTAACTACTGATTTCTTTCTTCATCCAGTTCGGTTGCCTTCCCTCAACAGGGAAGCTGCTTTTTAAACTTGGGTTGACAAGCCTGCCCCTTGGATAGAGATAAGCAGGTTTATCAAAAGAATCCCAGGAGTGCAATCTCTGTACTCTTTTCACTCCTATTCTGTTAAGGATCTCTTCCTTCAGGATACAATATTGTGTTGTCTTTTCTTGAGGCAAAAAAACATATGCTTTCTGAGCTTCTCCACAAAGATAGGGACCCATAACTTTGTCCCAGTGCTTTTTAGGCCAACCTTCGCTAGTGGTAATCCTTTCAAAATGTAAGAGATATGTTTCCACATAATCCTGAATGGTCATCTTCTTTAGGAAGCAATTTGGATTAATGCTTCCACTAGACTTTGAAGCCACAATCTTATCTGCAGACCTCAGTTGCAGCAGCTGCACTTAATGTGCTTCTAAACTGTCTCTCAGGTGGACTCTGACCACTTCCATTTGTCTCTGCCATTTCTCTGTGGCCTCTCCTAATCTTGCAGCAGCTTCTCCCAAACCTTTATCTTCCTCTTTTGCAGCTGGGACACTGTCCCCTGCAATAATGTCTCTCTTCTCTGACTGGCTCTGACCAAACTTAGCAGTCATTTCTGCCTGCTGCATGTTCATTACTCGCTGTGCTGCAGTGGCTTCTAATAAAGCTTTAACTGCCTCCTCCATCTTCATGGGCGCGGACTGTCCTCTTAAACTCAGACACTTTGAACCCCATTTCTGACACCAGGGTGACACGGATGGCCGTATAAACTGTTCCCACTTTGAAAGAACGGTTCATAAGTAGTGCAGTAAACTGTTTTTTTTATACAAACAAAAACAATATAAACAGAATGATTGAAAATAAACATCTGCATAAATGTTCTAACTGAACTTCAGTAATCCCCTGACTATACCTGAGCAACTTGTCTGTCTCAGGGGACAAATAAATTAAGTACTGTTTAACCGTAATAACCGTGGGTAGAGCATAGGCCCGCCCTCTCTCCTTATGCTCTACCCCCGGGCCCCTTTGTTACCGCAGTTACTCATAATGCGCTGCAAGTCCAAAACACTCAGTCTCTGCCCTTGGGTTTGAAATAAGAATTTGCATACCTTATAATCCAACATCTCTGTCAGTCTTTGCAGCTCCTTATTGGCAAATAGGTTTGCAAATCCTCTGAATACAAAACTCTCTCTCTCAGTCTTTAGGGCTTCACACAGGCAGCTGCACTTTCTCTGTTTGCTCGAGATTCTCTCCCTCACTCCACAGATGCTCAGCTTCCTGTGTCCAGTGGCATCCATCCCAGGTTAAAGATCCACACAGGAACAGCAAGCAAACCTTTCTCTGTTTGCTGGCTCTAGCTTGCTAGCAGCAGCACACCAACTGGGCCTCTTTCAGCAAACTCCACGATCTGCTCTCACAGCTTCTTCAAACAGACTGCAGCTACACACACTGCTCACAGCCCTTAGGCCAGTGCCTAATCAGCTGCCCTTCATCTCTGTGTGTGTCTTTTAAAAAGGTATTTCACACCTGCAGCCCTAATTAGCCCAGCTCCAGGGGATAAACTCCAAGTTACCTGAAGCAGATTTCCCCCCTGCACCATCCACCGGGGGGCAGTACACCACAATATATATATGTGTGTATATATATATATATATATATATATATATATATATATATATATATATATATAAATATATATATATATATATATTTATATATATATAAATATATATATATATATATATATATAAACCTTTGATTTTGTATAAAAGAAGAAGAAAGGAGGAGTAGTAGCTGGGAGTGTCAAGTGACACATGTCTGAATGCTTAGCTTAAATACCTGAATAAAACCCTGATATGAATTAAGCTTTTTCAATCCATTGGCCACTGCTGTGTTTTTTTACATATTGCATGCATCTCCTTTACATCATCATCTTGTAAGATTTTATATAATTCAGCTGGAATATCATCACCTGTTGTAGCTTTATATTAACAGTGCTTTTTATGACCCATTAAACTTTGCTCTTCAGGATGTGTGGCACAAGATCCGAGAATAAACAATCATAATCATAAGTGATATTAGAGACCTTCCTGTATAATTCTTCTATATATTCCACCTATTCCTAATTTCTTCTGCTAGAGCCATCTGTGTCTTTGATCATATGGAAGATTCCCTTGATGTCTCTAATTTTCTTGAAGAGATGTTTTTACAAGAAGTTACGGAAGATAATAGAATGGGATATTTATATTATCTTCCACCACTTCTTTGCAATGCTCATTTTAGAAAGATTCCTTATTACTTTTTGCTATTATCTGGAATTCTCCATTTAATTCAGTGGATCTTTCACTATCATCATTGGCTTTTGCTTTCCCTCTTTCTTTGGCTACATTCAACGCCTCAGCAAACAACCTCTTTTTGCCTTCTTAATTTCCTTTCAGTGTGGAGTATATTTTGTTGCTGCCTCCTGGATAATGTTGCTAACTTCTGCTCTACCCGATCTAATTCCTTACATCCATTGTACATCTCCACTGCATATTCATTAGGAATATTACTGAGTTTGTATCTAGTTGATCTGATTGTTTTCCACATTTTTTTTTTATTTGATTCTAAATTTTACTATAAGTAGCTCCATTCAGTAAGTTCCTGTTCTTGTATTTACTGAATATATAGAGCTCCTCCACCTTTGATGCAAAGTATTCAGTTTTCCAAAGAAACATATTTTAGATATAGGAATACAGTGGTCTTTTAAAGGGAGTAAATATATAGGGTATATAAAAAAACAGTCAGACAGTCAATGAATAAGAATGCAAAAAAAGCTGTAATGTGGAGAAGAAAAAAAAAAGAAGTGAAACATAACCAACGGTCTCAAAAGGGAAAAAACAATAATTTCTTCCAGACCCCAGATACTGGCGATCAGATTCCTCCCTGGATCAATACTCTCTCTCTAATTAACCAGGATAACACTAAATGCCCTTGTTAATTAAAAATATATCCGTTCCCTTTTTAAAGTTATCTATCGAATTTGCTGTCTCCACCTCCTCTGGTAGAGAATTCCACACATTAACCACCCTTACTGTAAAGAACCCTCAAAAGATGTCCTCTTGTCAGGTGAAAACCACTAGGCACAAAAAGCTCACTTGACAAAGCTTTATACTGACCCTGGATGTATTTATATAATGTAATCATATATCCTCTTAGATGCCTTTTTTTCTAGAGAAAAGGGTTTAATTTGGTTAGTCTTTCTTCATAACTTAGCCCCTCCATTCCCCTTATTAGTTTTGTAGCCATTCTCTGTACATTTTCCAGCTCTAAAATGTCCTTTTTATGAAGTGGTGCCCAAAATTGTAGTCCATAATCCAAACGAGGATTTGTATAGTGGCAGAATTATATTTGCTTCCCTTACTTCTATACCCTTTTTAATGCATGCTCATATTTTTTTACATAGGTAGTTGTCTACAAGTACTCCCAAATCCCTTTAAATATCTGATACACCTACATTTGCTCCATTAAGATAATAAATTGCATGGCTATTTTTCCTTCCCAGATGCATAACTTTACATTTATTTGTATTAAATCTCATCTGCCATTTAGATGCCCATTCCTCTAATTTATGTACATCCCTTTGGAGGGAAAGTAGATCATTATATGATTTAATTACCTTGCACCACTTCTTGTCATCAGCAACAATGGAGACACTACTTTCCAGTCCTATTTCTAAGTCATTAATAAATATGTTAAAAAAGAGCAGACCTAATGCTGAACCCTGAGGAACTCCACTTACCACATTAGTTCAATCGGCGTATGTTCCATTTACCACAACCCTTTGCTTCCGGTCGTTTAGCCAGCTCTCGATCCATGCGCAGATATTTACTGGAATTCCTGTATCCCTTAGTGTGCACAATAGTCTTCCATATGGTACTGTATCAAAAAACTTTGCAAAATCCAAAAAGATTACAACCAGTGAGTTGCCTTGATCCAGGTTCCTACTAACATCCTCATAGAAACTAATTAGATTTGTTTGACATGACCTATCCCTCATAAATCCATGTTGACTACTACTTATAATCCTGTTCAAATAGACATATTATTGTATATTATCCCTTATTAACCCTTTTAGAAGCTTTCCCACTACAGAAGTGAGGCTCACTGGTCTATAATTCCCCGGATTTGCTCTTGCTCCCTCCTTAAATATAGGTATCACCTTTGCTTTTCGCAAGTCATCTGGTAGCGACCCTATGTTGAGTGAATCTTGAAAATTTACTTATGATGGTTCCCTCAGCCCCGTTCCCTTAGTACCCTTGGATGTATTCCATCAGGACCCGGGGCTTTATTAACATTTATTTTTTCCTTTTGGATTTCTTCCTGCGTTAACCAATTATTTGGTAAAGGTAGTGTAGCCCCCATTATGTTGCAGTGTCCCAACCACTGGAACATCCCATGTGTATACCGAAGAAAAACCTATTTAGCTCATGTGCCTTTCCCTGGTCACTAATTATCAGATGGCCTGTTTCAAATTGTAATGTTCCTATAGCTTCCTTCCGGGCCTTCTTCCCATTAATATATTTAAACAATATTATAGGGTTAGTCCTACTCTCTTTTGCAACTAATTTTTCTTTTTCTATTTTAGCCAGTCTAATAGCTCTTTTGCTGCCTTGCTGATTTCCTTGTACTTATGTAAGGCAGTCTCTCTCCGCTCTTGTTTGGATAATTTAAATGCCTGTTTCTTACTCCATATCTTGATATCTAAATCATTGTTAAGCCACATTGGATGTGACTTACTCCTTCTGATTTTATTCCCACATGGTATATGGTGATAAGTATGTATATTTAGTAAAGATTTAAATGTTGTCCATTTATATTCAGTATTTGTACCCATCAGTTCTTTGTCCCAAGTCTATACGTGCTGCCATTAGACCGCTAAAATCTGCCCTTTTAAAAATAAGAGTTTTTGTTTGTCCCTTACATTTTTTTAAATTCAATCTCAAATGAGATTGTGTTTGGAATCACTGTTTCCCAACGATTGCCCTATTTCAACATTTGATACCATATTGATATTATTTGTGATAGCTAAATCCAAGATAGCCTCATTTCTAATAGGTTCTTGTATAACCTGAGCAAGATAATGATCCCTGAGTGTACTCAAGAACCTGCTACCCTTAGTTAAACTGCTGGTTTCATCTTTCCAGTTTATTTCAGGGTACGTAAAATTTCCCATTATTAGAAATTGCCGAAGCTTTTTCTGCATTTTGGCAGTACCCTTTGAGAGATTCAGAGTAGTCACATAGGTAGCTGTCCTTAAGTAGTCTAGCAACTCTGTCATATGGGAATAGGGTAGGCCTCAGTCTTTGTTTCCTCCTTCAGCTTATGATAATCCACACAGAAGTAAGCTGTTCCATCCTTCTTAGGTACCAGGACTACTAGAGAAGACCAGGGGCTGGTGGCCAATTCAATTACCTTTTATCCGAAGCATCTCTCCCAGTGTACTTCTGATATTATTACTGTAGAGGAGGGCAATCTGCAGTGAGCACCTTGTGGGAAGATAAAGATGTGCACCCAGGCAGAGTTGAAAATAATTTGGGGTATTGTTCTAATAGGTCAGACAGTTGCAGTTTCTGTCTTACTTGTCTGGGTAGCTGTTACCAGGAGGTCGGACAGGAGCCCTCCCTTGGTGTCGCTGCCTGTAGGCAGGGAGACCATGGTAAGGGTGTGTGGTCGCTTCTGATACACCATCAGTCGATTAATATGGGCTATCCGAGTGATCTTATGTTCTGAGTCTATTGCTAACATATAAGTATGGGGACTATTTTTTCGTGCAACTTGGTTTGGCCCTTCCCAGGTTGCTTGTAATTTGTTCTGGGGTGGGGAACTAGCATTAGCACCTTCCTCAACCTCCCTGTCCTTAGATCCTTGGTCATGGTAGCGCTCCTGTCTACCTCTAGACTCTCTATGTACCCCAGACCATTCCCCAACAGGGCATCCACTGGCAAGCCAGCCCTCCCACATGCCTAGTGCCATTCCCTTTATCTCATTGATATGTTCACCACTACAAGGATGGTGAATCACTGTCCTCCAGTCACCATTACATCCAGTTAATTATTCAATATGGCAGAGTCTCTGACAAAATTCAATAGATCACCATAATTGCAGCCCCAATATCTTTTAACCCATGCATCAGTCATCCATCTACCCAAACTCGCTAGAGGTGCTGGCACGGGTTGTCATCTATGGTAAGTTGTACAGTGTTAATGGTGGGGTACTTCTCCCACTCCTCAGGGCAGTCTTGCCCAGCTGCCCACATAAAATAAACGTTGGACTGATGCTGGTTGGGCTCTCCTGGGTTGGGACAATCCCTCCTCAGATGGCCCCTCTTCTGACAATCATAACACTGTGGCTCAAAGTGATCTTCACAGACAGCAGGTCGAGGACCAACAGGGACCAGTGATCAGGCTTGAAAGGCAAAGGATATTAATCCTACCCCCAGGTTATATAGGCTCTGTATGCCCAGGGTTTCACACTTCTTAGTACTTTAATTGCCCCACGTAGGCTAGGACCTCCATCTAGAGCCCAGCGCCAACCTTGTCAATTTTTTCAGTCAGGTGCAGAGGATTTTATGGCCCCAGCTATCAGATACCTCTTGTTACAGCAGGGGTTGATAAGATACTTACTGTGAGCCCTGGAGCCAAAATATCCTGACAAGGTGTTGGGGCCTAACCCTAGTAGGGAAACCATGAATGCAGGGTATGCAGTCTTAGGGGTCTGTGGGAGAGACTCTCCTGCTAATCAGGACAGCACAGCAGAGGGTTTTAGACCAGCTAGCTGGTCCAGGATGCCCTATAAATTGGGAATGGATTTTCTTATAGCTCGGAGCACTTAGTGGGACTGTCGGCTGGATATACCCACTCCCTAGCAAACCTTTTCCCTGATACCTTTATTGAATCGGAGGAAATTTGGCCTAATGGTGTTGATGGGCTTCAAGGTGTATTCACTTTTAGTGTCTGACTGGGACTTTCACAACATTTTGAGCAATTTAGGCTCACTTTTAGATTGAACGTTGGGCCATGAACAATGAATTTCCTAATTTGCGGCTAACCTCTAGACAAAGGAATTATAATAGTTTTTTTTTTATTTTTGTAATTAGTGGTTTAGATAGTTTAATTAGAGGAGGGATAGGTATTTAATTAGAGGGGGTTAATAGTTAATAGAGGGTTTAATGAGGTGGGGAAGTATTGTGGTTTTTGGCAATTAAGTTAGTGATATTATTGTTGGAGTATACATTTTGAATATCTATGTGTTTTGGGAGTATCCCGATAGTAGGTTATAAGAGTGTGTTTATAAGTATATCCCATAAATGTGTTTCTCAATTGAGTGTATTCTATTAAGCCTCCCTGTCATCTCTTTCTCTACTGTCTTTCTGATCGCCTGTTGTTGTCTTCCTCCTCATGTTGTCTGTTCTGTTGTTCTTCTCTTTTAGCTTGAATAGGGGCAGTCTTAAGTAGTCAATTCTTATCTAAGTTACTAAGTTATTTTTCCTAGTCTCTACCAGATTATGAATACAATGGTTATGTTGACACAGCTGTACTCAGAAGGATCTTAAGATACCTGAGTGTATTTTTAGATAAATATCTGATATTTGGGGATAAGGAAATAAAATACTTGTCTCGTCATTGACCACAAACATTTATGTTTACCAACCATTGTTCATTCTGATCTAGGCTCACCTTGCTATACAGAACAGTTTTACCATGACTAAATAAATCAGTGCTCCCATTCTAAGAATTTATATATAAATATATTTCATGTCATTTACATATGATTATATTAATCCATATCCAAGAGGATATATTAAAAGAAATATATAAAAAAATGTATGATTACAATAGTTCTAAATGTAGGGGTTAATAGGGTAGGGGTTAATTAGGTAGTGGGGGTTAATAGGGCAGGGCAGGGGGAAAACGTAAATATTTAGATGCCGCAGGGTCGCGAACAGAACCCCGCAGCGTGGGTTAATATAGGGACCCTGCAGGTGGCTTAATGGGGACTCAGAAGCATAGGGGGTTAATATTAGGGCTTTATATCCTTTGATGATGTATCCTTCTATGCATGATGTTTTATTTAGTGGGTCAGTATTATTTTTTTTTACATTAAAAATAATTCTGAGACTCTTGACCTTGAAACCATATGCCTAACAATCAGCAATTTGTCCTAGCAAACGATTAAGCTGTCCTGTTTGTGGGGCTACGGAAGCTATACAAACTGCAGGTAGGATTGGTCTCCTTGGCTTTTTCAAGCCCAGCAAAGAGCGGATTGTGTCAAATATATATGTAAAGAAAATTAAGCTTTTTGTGCTTAGAAGTGGTATTTTTCCTTTTATATTGAAATTATCACCCCAGAAGTAGTTACAGATCAATAGACAGAAGGCAAAAGAGAAGAAAATCAAGAGATTATAAGGACATATCTATATTTACAAGAAGAACAAAGTAACAAAATAGAACTGCAATTTAAGGCCATATGAAATTCCAGCCTCGTAAGTCCAATGAGTAGCATGTAAGGGCAGCATGCTTCAAAGGGATCGATATAACACAAAATATACTTGTATTATATGAAATAAAGTATTGTACAATATGAAATAAAGTATTTTTCAGGGCCGATTTGCAGGCTTGAGAATGTTGTGCTACTAATTCTAAGACCTAGCATCACTTTCCCTTTTAATAAATGTACAGTAGAGTTTTGTTATATGCATTACAGGTGCTATGTATTGTACTTAACCCCCTTGCAGGTGCTCTATAGCACATGTTGGCCTTTGGGCTCCATTTGCATGTTACGTGCTTGCTCACGAGTGACCACATTGCAATTGAATAGCTGAATTTAACAAGTATCGGTTAGGGGCTCGTCGGATCAAAGGATTTATGTGAGGGAAGTTCAACGTTGCACAGCACCTAGCCGCCCTGCGTGTTAACACCCAAAGTTACAGGGGTAATTTAATACCCGTAAGTAAAATTGGATTCACAAGCTACGTTTTAACACATAGCCCCAATTTATTAATGTTGATATTATGCATTTTTTGTAAAGCATGTTATTTATACATAATATATAGAATTTGATGTCTTCTTTTAAAAAGTTAGGACTTAGATCAAACTAGCGCTGTTACTCAACAATTTGGTATGTCATTTTGGTTTGTTGTGATATGTTATGTATGGCACATCTGTTGGGACAGCAGCAGGGTTTGGTGAATGTTGTATCTAACAATTAAACACAAGCTATGATCCAACATGGTAGATCATCATGCGATTTGCTAAATACTTTTTTTTAGGTAATAAGCTAACAAACTATTGAATGTTATTAAAAAATCCTATATTAAAATAAGATATAAGTTTGAGTTTTTTATATTACTGTATGTAATTATTAATTAGTCATTCATTTTTTTTCTGTTCTGTCATCTAGGTCTGCACATGCCTAGTATCTTTTTGTGAAGCTTAAAAATAACTAAATGTAATCAAAAAACGTATTAAATCTCTAAGGTCACAGAACAAGAAGTCAAAAAAGTAATTCAAATGTAAAATTGGGTAAAGCCCCCGGACCCAATGGGTTCTCTAACCTATACTATAAGAAGTTCTCCAATCTGCTAACCCCCCCCCATCTGACAAACTTGTTCAATTGGATTTTGGAAGGTCATTCTATCCCACCTGATCTAAACCAAGCAGGTTTGGTCTTTTTCCCGAAAGATGGAAGGGACCAGACTGAAGTCAAAAACTATAGACCTATCTCTATATTAAATTAGGGTATCAAAATACTTGGCAAACTTATGGCAGATAGAATTGCTAGCTTTCTTTCCCGCCTTATACACAAAGATTCATACCTTATAGACAGGCAGAAGACAATATTAGATGTTTGTCAAACTCCATTCACTGGGCTAAGTAAAATCAAATCCCCACATTTCTTATAGCCATATACATAGAAAAAGCATTTGAATCACTTGAATGGCCCTAATTTAAGGCAACTCTGATTTGGCTTCAACGGCTGATTCATGAACCTGATCCAAACATATTACCATAATCCCAAAGCAACCCTAAAAATGCACAGGGAGTCAAAATCATTCATAGATTTCAAATGGGGCATAAGACAAGGTTGCCCACTCTCCCCTCTGCTATTTGCTTTAGCAATTGAGCCTTTAGCCTATTCTATCAGGGCTAATTCATCCATCCATGGCATTAATGTAGGACACCATCACCTCAAATGCTGTCTTTTTGCAGATGACCTCCTACTCTATCTACTCTATCCTAATGATAACAGAAATCACCCAGATGGCCCTGATCAAAAGTTTGCATAACCTTAGTTCTTAATAATATGTATTGCCTGCTTTAGCATTAATGACAGCGTGCAGTCTTTTGTAATAGTTGTCTATGAGGCTCCTAATACTTGCAGGTGCAAGACGACCAAAGTCTTTGGTCGTCTTGCACATTTGAGATATCCCCAGAGTGGGTCGATGATATTAAGGTCAGGAGACTGTGATGGCCACTCCACAACCTTCACCTTTTCTGCTGTAGCCACTAGATGGTCAGCCTTGTGCTTTGGGTCATTGTCATGCTGGAAAGTCCAAGAGAGACCCATGCAGAAGAATGCAAATTGTATGCCAGTATTTTCTGGTAACATGCTGCATTCATCTTGCCATCAATTTTCACAAGATTCCCTGTGTCTTTAGTGCTCACCCCCCAAAACATCAGTGAGCCACCACCACAGCGGGAATAGTATTCTTTGTACTATAAGCCTTGTTGACCCCTCTTCAAACATAGTACTTATGGTTGTTAGTAAAAAGCTCTCTTTTGGTCTTGTCACTCCAAATTACAGTGTGTGTGCCAGAAGCTGTGAGGCGTGTCAAAGTGTTGTGGGGCATATTGTAACCAGGCTTTTTTGTGGCATTGGCGCAGTAAAGGCTTCTTTCTGGCAACTCGAACATGCAGCTCATTTTTGTTCAAGTATCATCGTATTGTGCTCCTTAAAACAACATCATCTTTTTGCAGAGCAGTCGGTATTTCTCCTGAGGTTACCTGTGGGTTTTTCTTTGTATTCCGAACAAATCGTGGCTGAAATCTTTCTTGGTCTACCTGACTTTGGGTGCAATTTAAAATGCCACAGGTATGGGAAATTAAACTTTAATTGTCATTTAAACTTTTGATCAGGGCCATTTGGGGGATTTCTGTGATCATTATGATTTAAAAAGGAGCCAAACAACTATGTGATAATAAATGGCTTTCTATGATCACTATCCTTCAATGAAATATTTTTTTTCCATGATCAGTCATATTTTTAGAATAAATGCCAAAGTTTCAGTACCGGACGATTAACCGTTCATTATAAAGCTAACTATACAACATAGTTTTTGCAAGTGGATTTTCCTTTGCAAGTAAAGGCTGATAAATTGCAGAGTGCACTAATTGTGCCCAGGTGAGAGGGGTGTGGTTTGACTGTTAAACTAGTATAAAAGGTTTGTGAGCTGTTTTAGGGTTGTTTGCAAGTGGATTTTCCTTTGCAAGTAAAGGCTGATAAATTGCAGAGTGCACTAACTGTGCCCAAGTGAGAGGGGTGTGGCTTGACTGATAAACTAGTTTAAAAGGTTTGTGAGCTGTTTTGAGGTTGTTTGCAAGTGGATTTTCCTTGCAAGTAAAGGCTGATAAATTGCAGAGTGCACTAATTGTGTCCAGGTGAGAAAGCAGAAGTTAATATAAATAGATGAAAGGGCGAACTTGTGAGCTTGCAAACATTGCTAGTATCAAGTGCAATTCTAGTAAAAGTGTAGGAGTTTAAAGAAAAAGGAGGGACTTCAAAGAAAAGGGAGGGCAGATTTATAGTGCAAAGGAGGAAAACTTTATACAAATATATTATTTTATATTCTTTATTTTTCCCTCTGAAATTATGTAGACAATAATAATAATTAGTCAGTCCAGTTGCAACCTCATTCAGTGTACATCCTGTCATATGTATGCAATACTGGAACAGATGATCCAGGGTCCATACCTCTGTGAGAGGTGTGAGCATGTTGACTCTCTGGAAGCTCAAATTGGAGATCTGGAGAGGAGAATTGCAGCACTTAATGATATTGCTCCACTGGGCTGGGCCTAGCATGGAGGGTGGAGCAGGGGCTAGTGAGGATGTCCAGGGAAGTAGTTGGGTTACAGTTAGAAGGGAATCAGGGGGGACAGGAGGAGGCAGGCCAGTTCTGAGTTGGCAAACACCAACAGATTTGCCAGATTGAGTGAAACTATTGGGGATGTCCATTCAGGAATGGTAATGCCAGATAGACCTGTTCCCTCTAACAGCAGGGAGAACAGTTCTACTGGAGGAGTGGGAGGGCAGAATAGGCAGAACAACAGACAGATCTTGGTGGTAGGCGACTCTATTATTAGGAAGGTAGACTGGGTGACTTGTCACCCAAATCCCAGCAATCAAACAGGGTTCATCATGTTGTGGATCGGGTAGACAAATTATTGGGAGGGGCTGGAAATGAACCGGCGGTCTTGGTACACATTGGTAATCAGTGGCGAAAATGGTAAAGAGGTAACTAGATCCTGACGTTTGACCAACTCAACAACCTTTTCAAATCCCCACACAAGGACTGTTTACCCATTGCAGGATCGAACAATTAATGCAGTCATTAGAACACATCTTAGGTAAACCAAAATCCTCCGGGCTGCCGAGAATCTGTGACAAAACTCCTTTTACAAAAGGCATTTTAGCCTTATATATGATACTATCAATACAGATTTGACCCAATCAAAACCTAAATACATACATAAGAGATCTAAACAGCAGCTGGAAACTGGACGTGTGGCAGGACTCCTGGATTAATCTTACCAAAGGTTCCCTTAATAGTAGCACCCTAGAGACCTTTATTAAGGTTCTTCATAGGATTTATCATACCCCAGACAAACTTCATAAATGGAGACTTACTTCAGATCCTGGCTGCCTTTCAGGAATGTGGGGGAAGTATGATCATTCTTCCACATTTGGTGGACATGTTCCCAGGCTGTTCGCCTATGACAAGAAGTTTATACAATGGCCTCAGATATATTTGATATCCCAATTACCCCAAATACAGAGGCTAGCCTTCTGGGCCACCAAGCTATCTCTCTTACTACCTCCCAAAATAAACTATTTCAATTCTTAATGTTAGCTACACAAAGCCATGTTGCTCATTAATGTAAATCAACTTCTCTTCATATACAAGCAGTTATAAGCTAAATAAACTATATCCTAATTAATGAAAGACTCTCCCACATTCTGGAGGACTCTCTACCTAATTTCTATAATACTTGGAACCAATGGCTAGACTCTCCTTATAGCATAACATTGACTTAGTACATGCCCCAGAAAGGATCTACTGCCACTTCAGTTGGACTGGACCCGCAGCCGGAGGTGTTGGACATGGGTGAGCCGTGAACATGATTGTTTACATCTATTTAATGCTGAGACAAGAGACAACTATATTAACCCCCCCAACACACACACACACATTTTATTTTAGTAGTTCACTTAACAGTTAAGAATTATTATCCTTACAAATAGAAAATCCATGTAAAAGCTCACAATACAGAAGTGATGAAAACCAGTCACAATTATATACAATGCAGATAAGTAGAAATATATTTTCTATTGACAATCCATACTCTCTATAATGGACTGACATGTACATATATGTTTGCTATCTATTTCAATTTGTACAACTCTTGTATGATTAATCTTGTTTTAGATTTGCCTTTAATTCAGTCTATTTTTTTAAAACTTACATTTGAAATTAGCCCTGTAGCTTCCAGCAGATATTGACATTTCCATGCCATGTTAGAGGTCTAGAAGGTGAAAGAGAATAGGCTCAGAAGGTCCTGATTGTTTCCTGGCCTATGTATGTTTGCCTCCAATAGCCTTTGCATGGAAGGAGCCAGATAAACAATGTTATCAGTGCAGTTCCAGTGGACAGATCCTCTTCAACCCCCTGGACACATAATAGGAGGTAGCGAGAGCAGCATATCTACTGAAGTCTCAAACACTAGAAATTAACGTTCCAATTTTAAAAGCTACATTTTTTTTTATTTTTATATTAGGTGAATACCTAGACTGGTGTTTGATGTTAGTGTACATTTTTATTATTTTTTCTCATAAATGATTTTATAGAGTTACAAAATAAAAAAATTATTTTCAAATCATTCTGTTCTGTCTCACCTTTGGAACTGCACAAATATTTTCTTAGCTTAAACCTTTCTGATGTTGCCATTAATCATGTTCATATATTTAAATAAATAAAATAGGCAAGTGAGTATGGATCCAAGAGACTGTATTTACATGTTAATATTATCTTAATTTGTTAATTTGCAGTGTTCAAATGGTGTGTGGCAGATTTAGTTTGCTTTAAACACATGGGTATAATTATTATGGTCTTTTATTTTCCTATTTTGAACTGTCTTTAGAAATACAGAGAAACACAAGGGAGAGTCTTAATAAAGGGTGCAAGCTGTGAATCCTGCAGATCAAAAATTAATAAGCCTATGAAAGCCAAAAGCAATAAATTGTACAGACAATTCAATTGAGTGGCTTCACATACATACATATTTGTATCAAAGGCAATATTATTATATCATTTACAGGGTTGCTGAGATATAAACACTGTTCTCCACTGCAAATATTCTACAAAAGCTTATAGGGAATATATATATACTAGAATATTGGCCGTCAAAAAATTACGGCAATGAAATTGTAATAATGCTGTTTGGTGTATGATAATAAAATAAATAATACATTGATAAAGTAATATACTTTACCTATTTTCAAGTAATATATGCAGGAAGCATTGTGTTGAAGAGCTGGCAATCTGTTTTGATGTTGCTGCAGCATTAGAGCTGTGGAGCTGCTGTGTAAGCGTTATGAATGTGTGCAGTGTAAATAGTGTGCGTGCGCAAGGCACGTTTTGTTCGGCAGGCATTTTTTTGCTCGCTCAGGTGATTTGTGGGTGTCTAAACTCCGAAATTTAAATCAAGGTGTAACTTCACTTGCAGAGGTCCTGGGTGCCCCACCTTGTTGTGGGTAAGCTTTTTATGTGTTTGTTGTTTGTATTTATTGTGTTTGTAATGTTTTTGGGGTCGCGCAGGTTGCGTCCTTGTTTTCGAATCTCATATGTCTTTTTCAGGAAATCCGTAGGTGTTTGGAGGTGTTTTGCGTCTTTAGAGTGCTGTAGCCTCGTTTTGTTTTTTTTCAGCGGCCATTTTTTCTCTCGCTTAGAGGAATTTTTAGTGTCTAAACTCTTTTATTTTGAGTTAAATTGAGGTGTAACTTCAGTTTTCGAGGTCCTGGCTACCTTCTCTTCCTGTAGGTAAGATTTTTATGTATTTGTTGTGTGTATTTATTGTGTTTTTCATGTGTTCATGTGAGCGGGTTTCGGAGGATTTTAGCGAGGTCGTAATGGGTTGTAACGTGTCTCGTATTTTTTTTTCAAAAGTATGTAAATTTTGCGAGGTCCGCAGTTGCTGGCAAGGGGCGTTAGCCTGCAAGCATTAGCAACAGCTCGCATGCTCACAACTATATATGTGATATATAACTTTCCATTTGGTATGGCTTTTTAAGCACAGTTGAAATGTGTCACCAATAATCTGTACCTATTATTGAAGATTACTGATACTTTTGCAAAACTGACAATGTTCAAAGTATGCAGAAGTACTGATAAGTATATAAAAAATATAAACTAAACCGGTAACACAAGTGAGTGAGAGTGCTAGTCTCAATTAGCGCATAAACATAAGTATAATGTAATGCAGAATTATAAATGAAAGAAATCACTTGCCAAACATACCCTTATTATAGAGCATATATTCTATGCTGGGAATAAATGGTTTATTACAGGAGAGGGAGAGGGGGGAAAGTGACATAGGCGAGGGAGAGGGGGAGAGACACAGGGGAGGGAGAGAGGGGGAAAGACACAGGAGAGGGGGCAAAGAGACAGATGAGAGGGAGAGGGGGAGAACGAGACACAGGAGAGGGAGAGGGGGAACGAGACACAGGAGAAGGAGAGCAGGGTAAAGAGACACAGGGGAGGGAGAGAGGGGAAAGAGACACAGGGGAGGGAGATGTTGGAAGAGAGCAAAAATTCTTTTTTTCAGATCCTCAGAGAATTCTTTGCCATGAGGTGCCATGTTGAACTTCCAGTGACTAGTATGAGAGAGTGAGAGTGATAACACCACATTTAACACACCTGCTCCCCATTCACACCTGAGACCTTGTAACACTAACAAGTCACATAACACCGGGGAGGGAAAATGGCTAATTGGGCTCAATTTGGACATTTCCACTTAGGGGTGTACTCACTTTTGTTGCCAACAGTTTAGAATTGATCTCTGTGAAAAAAATCTTAAAATGCCTCTTTCACCTTAGGAAGCTTATCCACATCCACTTAATTACATATCAAACATAATAAACTAGCGACTTGCCCGTCAAAAATGACGGCAATAAAAATTGAAGCCTGGCAATGGTGTTTGTCACGCACTGCAGGCCTCTCCCCCCCTCTACTTTATTGGCCTCGCGATGAACGCCTTCGGGGTTAATCACAGGCCTCGCAATGAGCGCCTTCGGCGCTCATTGCGAGCCTCTCTACCCCTCTTCCTCCCTCTACTTGACGGGAGGGGTTCATTGCGAACCTCTCCCCCCTCTACTTTACTGGCCTTGCGATAAGCTCCTTCAGAGCTCATCTTGGGCCTTGCAATAAGTGGCTTTGGCACTCATTGTGAGCCTCTCCCGCCCTCTATTTCTTCTCCCTCCCCTCTGTCTCTTCCCCCCCTCTCCCTCCCTTGTTTCTCCTTCCCCCCTGACTTGAGTATAAGCCGAGGGTGGGAAATGTGCTGACCCCTGTGTCCCTCTTGTGCCCCCCTCTTGTGTGCCCTTTTCTTCTGTCACCCTCTCTCCCCTGTGTCTCTTCTCCCCTCTCCCTCCCCTGTGTCTCTTCCCCCTCCCTTCCCTGTGTCTCTTCCCCCCTCTCTCTTCCCTGTGCCTCTTCCCCACCTCCCTTATCACCCTCCTCAATCCCCTCCTCATCCTCCCTCCTCAACCCCCCTCCTCATCCCCCTCCTCATTCTCAACCCCACTCCTCATCCTCAGCCCCCTCATCACTAGTTCCCCCATCCTCAACCCCCCATCCTTATCCTCAACCCACCCTCCTCATCCTAAACCACCCTCCTCAGCCCCCGTCCTCAACCTCCCTACTCATCCTTAACCTTCCTCCTCATCCTCCCTCCTCATCCTCAACCTCCCTCCTCAACCTCCCTCCTCATCCTCAACCTCCCTCCTCATAATCACCCACCTCCTCATCCTCAACCCCCTCATCTTCAACCCCCATCCTAAACCCCCATCCTCATCCTCAACCCCCATCCTCATCCTCAAACCACCCTCCTCATCCTAAACCGCCCTCCTCAACCCCCTCCTCATCCTCAACCTCCCTCCTCAACCTCCCTCCTCATCCTCAACCTCCTTCCACAACCTCCCTCCTCATCCTCAACCTCCCTCCTCATCCTCATCCTCCCTTCTCATCCTCAACCTCCCTCCTCATCCTCAACCTCCCTCCTCAACCTCAACCCCCATCCTCATCCTCAACCCCCCTCCTCATCCTCCCTCCTTATTCTCAACTCCCCTCCTCATCCTTAACCATCTCATCTTCAACCCCCATCCTCATCCTCAACCCACCCTCCTCATCCTAAACCACCCTCCTCAGCCCCACCTCAACCCACCTCCTCAACCTCAACCCCCCATCCTCATCCTCAACCCCCCTCCTCATCCTCCCTCCTCATTCTCAACCCCCCTCCTCATCCTCAACCCCCTCATCTTCAACCCCCATCCTCAACTGCCCATCCTCATCCTCAACCCACCCTCCTCATCCTAAACCACGCTCCTCAGCCCGCCTCCTCAACTCCCCTCCTCATCCTCAACCTCCCTCCTCATCCTCAACCTCCCTCCTCATTCTCAACCACCCTCCTCATCCTCAACCCCCTCATCTTCAACCCCCATCCTCAACCCACCCTCCTCATCCTAAACCACCCTACTCAGCCCCCTCCTCAACCCCATCCTCATCCTCAACCTCCCTCCTCATCCTCCCTCCTCATCCTCAACCTCAATCCTCAACCACCCTCCTCAACCTCCCTCCTCATCCTTAACCTCCCTCCTAAACCCCCTACTCAACCTCAACCCCCCATCCTCATCCTCAACCCCCATCCTCAACTCCCTTCTCATTATAAACCCCCTCCTCAACCTCCCTCCTCAACCCCTTCCTCAACCTCAACCCCCATCCTCAATCCCCCCTCCTCAACCCCCATCCTCAACCCCCTCCTCATCCTAAACCCCCCTCTTCAACCTCCCTCCTCAACATCTCTCATCAGCCCCCTCCAAAACCTCTCTCCTCCGCCCCCTCCTCAACCTCAACCCCCCTCCTCAACCTCAACCCCATCCTCATCCTCAAGCCCCCATCCTCAACCCCCTCATCCTCATCCTAAACCCTCCCCATCCTCATCCTAAACCCCCCATCCTCATCCTAAACCCCCCCATCCTCACCCTAAAACCCCCCTCACTTTACCCCTCCTCATCCTAAACCCACCTCCTCACTTTACCCCTCTAAATACCTCCCCCTCTCCCTTTGCCCTCACTTACCTCAATCTGCAGCTTCTCCTCAGCTCCTCCACGCTCCTTCCTGCGTCTTGACCCAGCCAATTCTACTGACGTGGTGCGCATGTTAAGTCACATCATTAGCATATGCCGGGTCCCGACGCAGGAAGGAGCTTGGAGAGCTGAGGAGCAGATGGAGGTAAGTGAGGGGAAAGGGAGAGGGGGAGGTATTTACAGGGGTAAAGTGAGGAGGGGTTTAGAATGAGGAGGGGAGGGAAAGAGACACGGGGGAGGGCTAGAGAGACACGGGGGGAGATTTAGAGAGACATGGGGGAGGGTTAGAGAGACACAGGGGGGTTAGAGAGACGAAGCGGAGGGCCGCATTTGCGAAGGTGGAGGCTCTATTGCGCCTAACAAGCGGTTATAAACACACACGAGCGGCACTTTGACAAAATAGATCTAACACGCAATCACTAAATACGGACTTAGACAAAAAAATACAAACCGCAGAACTTAGAACGCTAAATTTACGGACTTAACCTAAAAAAATACGAGACGTGGGACCACAAACTCGCAAAAATATGACCTTAACAGCCGAACTGCGCGCACCTGAAAACATTAAAAACACAATAAATACACACAAAAAAACACATAAAAAGCTTACCCACTGCAAGGGGAGGCAGCCAGGACCTCTGCAAGTGAAGTTACACCTCAATTTAAGTCCAAATTCCCGAGTTCAGCCAGACGAAAATCCCCTAAGCGAGAGAAAAAATGGCAGCCAAAAAAAAACGAAAACGAGGCTACAGGACCCTAAAGCGCAAAAACCACCAAGCACATACAGCTTTTCCAAAAAAACGTACGAGGTACAAGATACACTTTTACCAAGGACGCTAAATCATCTACACCCGCGTACCACATACACATTCGCTGCCATTTTACAACACTAACTTACACAATGCGGAAGTACACAGCTACACTAACGGCTTTCCCTCGCGCAAGCAACCTATTTACACTACATACTGCACACATTGCTGACACTTACACCTCAGCTATACAACAGTGCAAACCTACGTTGTATGCTGCAGGAACATCAAAACAGATTGTCAGCTCTTCAGCACAATGCTTCCTGCATATCATACTTGCATACCTTACTTCAAAATAGGTAAAGTATATTGATTTATTAATTTATTAATTATATAATTAGCATACAAAAATACATATACACAAAAAAAACACTTTTGCAATAAACACAAAAGCCATTCACCGCGTGCCTCACAACGAGCGCCAACGCTGCTCATAGCACACAAAGCCTTGCAATAAGCGCAAACAGCAGAGCACCGCCAACCAAACAATAACAGCAAAAGCATCTCTCAGAAAAAAAATAAAACAACCAACAGCCTCGCAATGAGCGCCGAAGGATCTCAGACCACCCAAAAAATTAATGTCTGTGCCAAACAGCATTACCTGCCTTATCATTTTATTGCCCTGTCGGGTAAGTTACTAGTAATAAAATATTTACAAAAATGTGAGGGGTGTACTCACGCTTGTGAGATACTGTATATATATATATATATATATATATATATATATATATATATATATATAAATATATATATATATATATATAATGTTTTTGTAGTGATTGTTCTACAAAGTATTATTTAGACAGGTGAATTTATATCTACCCTGTCAATATAAAAACACAATCTTTAGGGCATGGAAAAGCTAACTACAGTATGACCCTCTATATTACCAAAAGACTGCTCTATGAATTGTATTCAAATCTTATAAAGCAAAGTGAAGGAAACTTCAAAACAAACTGCTCAGTGATCCATAAAAGCAAAAAATGCCAGTGTTTGCATATTACTGCATTTCGACAGAAAGAAGAGATGCTGCTATAGATAAAGTGGTAACAGTAAAAGACTTTGTTATGTTCATCTATCAGCAGAGCGAACCTTTTTTACTCTTGGGTTATATGCATTCTGTACAAGTGACCTTTCTGATTCTTTTATCTCCAATATTGTCACCGATTCCTTGTTTAGAAAATCGTATTTCCCTTCTGTCTCTATTCCTGTCTCTGAGCAGGTAACCTTTTTATTGTACTCGTGAAGCATTCTATTTTGTTTAATCTCGTCCACTTACTTTGAAAGTAAAGCTATTGGATTGTATGTGACTCGTTCCACTGCTGCTTCTTCCTGAAACAAGATAATGTACATTGCATTGATGTGTGTAAACTTTTTAGTGTATAAAAACTTTTATATATTCCAGACAACTTAAAGGGGCATTTTAGGCAATTTTTCTTTGATTTATGTTTTAACTATCATTTAACTTTCTTTGTTCATGTTTTAACTAGATGACTTAATTCATTTTATCCACCTCTATTAAATGTCCCCTTTTTAAGAACCAGTTTCACCACTTTCTGGAGCCTGACACTTTTTTCCTGTTCTCTCTCATGCACGGTACTATGTTTCACAGCTGTAATTAAAGGTGCTGGGAAGTTTCATGGACTATGAATGCAGCTGATAGAAGAGAATCAATTTTGCATGAAAATAATCCCAAAATAAGCATTAACAAACCTAACCTAGAGTTTTTTTTTTATTTCTTCAGTTTTCTGGCAGCTGATTTTAAGCAGAAATGCCCCTTAAAATCCAAGCTAAATTAGCATAACGATCATAATTTGTTCTAGCCAATAAGAGGCAACTATACCCGTATAGCAGTATGGTAAATTAAGTATCTGACACATAGGATCATGGTTTTTACACTTTTGTTCCCACCAAAAACCTCTCTTTCCTCCCTTGAATGATGCAATCCAGGCAGTGCTGCTCTAGATCTCTGCACTGTGTTGCTACTGGCTGGAAGGTTATTATAGGGTTAAAAATGTACATGAATGCAGTTTGGTTAGTTTGATTTATTGGTTAGTACCAGGTGCCAATGTCTGGGAGTATGGATTTAAAAAAAAAATATATATATGTATGTATATTGAATTAATGTATATAATCTGTGTTTCTAATATAAGCATTGTGTTATATATACCTTAAAGGACCATGCCCACAGGGTAGGAGCATCACACTTTCAGAATCTCATACTCTTAGCAAGCAGACAATAACCTGATGTGTTTCCAAGCAGCATGAGACACTGGTTGCATGCAGCCCCCTCTCTAGGTGTGGCCATATGTCATAGCTGTGAAACATGGGACACTAGATCAAAGAACAGGAAGACATTGAGAGGCTCCAGAACATGATAATGTGTTATTTTAGAACAGTGGTAGTCAACCTGGTCCCTACCATCCATGAGTGGGCGATACCAGCTTACATGGTGGGCGGTGGGGTAATCACTAGGTGGTGTCACTGACGAGTGACATCACAACCCGGAGACCCGCAACACAAAGCTTGGTTGGTTGGAGAGCTGGTGGGAGAGCCTGGGGACAGCAGTCAGGACCGGATCACTATCTAGTAAGTACAGGGTGAAACCTAGCTAGGGTCATACGATTTATGTAACAAAAAATTAGAGAGGGTAAATTAAGTTACTGCGGCACCGGTGGGCGGTAAGGAAAATTTAACATCAAGAGTGGGCAGTAGGTATTAAAAGGTTGACAACTACTGATTTAGAGGATCCTAATAATAACTGAAGTGTTAATCTTATATCACAATTACAGTGAGGATACAAATTGTTTCACATAGTTAAATAAATAAATAAAATAAATAAAATAAATACATGCCTGAAAAATGGCTCCCTTTAAAGGTAATTTTTTTTAAAATTGTAAATGCAATTTTTCATAGTTACACAGTTACATAGTTACATAAGAATTGAGCTGATTGTGTGTTTCCATTTTTTTTTTCAATTCATCATGTTGGTTTCTTTCTTAAGAAATGCCATCAAAGTCATAAAAGTCACTGATTTTGAATGAAGCATATTTAATGACATGAAACAGGAAGATTCAACAGTGTGCAATACCTGGGTATAATCACTACACATCTATTAAATTAAGCAGAACACTTACCCAGCTATGACTTCATACAAATTCCTCGATTTTTGCACAAGGTAAACACTTAAAATTGTAACAGTTACACTGACATGGTATAAATAGCCATTGTATATGGTTCTCACATTTGGATAATATAATATTAGAGTTAATTCACATTAGTTTTGTTTAAAATCCCTGGTAAATACTTTTTCTTACTGAGGATTTTAGCCTCACATTAAAAAATACCTGTTATCTAATAGACTAATTTAACGGTATCTCTAAGAAAGTAACACCCACAGGGAGCTTACATAACCAAGTACACACAGGAAAGCAGCCAGCACCAGAGTTTGACCTTTACACGGAAGTTAGATCAAAGTGATGAGAAGAGCATATAGTCCCTAATATTGAGAACTAATAAAAATTCATAAGCACAATGGAATCATAGGAGCACCCTCAGGTAAAAGTAAAAATATAATAATACAAATTAAAAACAAGCTCTATAATAGCATGCAGTTCAGGCTAGTTCAAAAGGAGACCGCCGAGGTAACACTGCCTGCAATCAGCTACTAAAATTTACACCTTTGATAAAGCCTTAGAGATAGGCGAAACCAGATTGGTCAGGTCTTTTTTAGCTGCAGATTCCCCAAGTAAATTGAGTGGAGATTGAGCTGCACTTAGGGTGTCTGTTATGTACAGTACCCTTTTTTTTTGGCTGCCGGCACTGTATCGATCAAACACATGCACATCTATAGAAGACATCAAGCAAGCTCCGAGGACGCTGCAAGCACATTGAGTGCTAGGTAACTGTGAGTAAGCCTGTATTTGTGCCAATATACATTTTGTGCCAAGAGTTCACTGTACATATATATTCATTGTCTTATTGTTTGTGATTAGCCAGCACCCCACTCTGTCAATCTGGGGATTATATTATCTGCTAACTCAATTTTCAATTATAGAGCTTGTTGTTTTTATTTTTTATTATTATATTTTTACTTTTACCTGAGGGTGCTCCTATGATTCCATTGTGCTTATGAAGAAACACCCAATGGTCTCCTCCAATTACGGTGAATTTTCATTTGTATTAGTTCTCAATAAAAGATTTTAGCAATATAACTATCCATATAACTAGCCCTCTATCAGGGACTATATGCTCTTCTCATCACTTTGATCTAACTTTTGGTGTAATCACCACAGGGCTTGATACTGGCCTGTCATCTACTATTATTTCTTTCTTTCAATTGAAGTACTTGCTGCAGGATGCAATCACATGGTTGGGTGGGGTCTGAGCTGACAGCTGAATCAGAGCACAAGGATAAAGAGAAATAGACTACATATCCCAGGTTGCTTTGCAAAACAGGAACCCCAGAGTTTAATACAAATGTATTAGCTAACTTCTGCTTTCTCCTGATTGGTCAAGTAAAGCCCATAAAGGAGCTCGCAAGAGTTTTGGCTATTAAATTGGCAACTTTCAGCTACCCGCAGGGGTTACAGGCTGAAAAACCCTATGGGCCGTCAAAATCTGAACTCCATCCCAACTAAACCTTTGATCTCTCAAGCCTGTAAATGTTACAATCGCAAATCGCTATTACATTGAGATGAATCCCCAAAATCGCACTGGCGTTCAAACTCGTAAACGGCAAATGGAGCCAAAAATCCTACAAGTACTAGAGAGGACCCACAAGGGGGTTAATAGCATTGTAAAAGCAAATATAAACACAACACTGTACTTTAAATTAAAGGGAAATTGATGTAAGGTATTAATATTAATACCACATTATTCTCAAGCCCGCAAATCGGCAATAAAAAATAATTTATTTTATATTTAATTTTGGTGTTGTATCGATCCTGCCAATCAATGTGTTAAAGCATATAATAGAACTCGCATTGACTAGAATATTTTATTTATTGATTATTTCATATTGCATTATTTTTGGAATGCGGGTCGAATCACAACTCAGACTTCAAATGTAACCTCCATGTTTTAGTGACGTAATGATGATGATCTCTTTTACTATTGGGTCCATCTAAACCCGTAACCACAGGTGTGGTACAGGGCCCCAAATGCAACATGCGGAAGCAAGGTTTACGGGATTTTCTTCATTTAATCGCTCTGATTTAAAGCCCAAATTTAATAGGGCCCAAAAAGGATGCAGCTTGCAAACTGAATGGATTTACAAACATCAGGGTGCGTTTGTAAATGTATATTTTGGTATTTTTAATGCATACACTACTGATTATCCTCTAACAGATGCATTCATAATCCAGGAAACTGGATATGCCTGTAAGATTTATATCTAAAGGTAACTCTTTAGGGCAAATAATTATAATGTGTGAGATGCTATTTATCAGGAGAGCCCTTTTCAAGCATTAGATTAGTGTAAAGTAACATAAGAAGATTGACATTTATTGGAAGTTTTTAGGTAGCAAGTGCGACCCTGTACTTATATGTCTGAAACCTAACTGGTTCATGGGTAGATGACCTGGGCCGCATGGCCCACTCGCCCATGGAAAGTGTATGCGCAATACATCGCCTCTCCTTTTCTAGTCTATGACCACTGGCAGCCGTACGAATCAGGCGGTCATTGCATATGGCCTCACCTACATAACTATGTCTGTAGCAACACCTTCTCGTTGGTGCCCCCCCCCCCCCCCATTTTCACAGAGCTTGCTATGTTATGGCGTGACCAGATATCTGGCAGTATAAGAGGATGGGGAGGCTGGCTCATTAGCCTTGGTTGGCAGCCAGCCTAGGAGAAGGAAAACTCTTATTTTATACCTGGCAGATGCAGCTTTTTAGCCCTGTAAGGCCATCCATCTAGGAGAATGACACTCCAAAATAGCACCTACGACTCAAGGATCTTACTGTCATCGTCCAAGCTTGCTAGACCATGACAGATGAACCCCGAGTATAAAGGGTGGGACCAGTACCGCGCACACTGCATCTCACCTAAAAAAAACTCCATTGCGCAGGCCCAAGGGGACACGTCTACATCTAGAACAATCAACATTTTCAAGACCAAGCAGGCTTCTGTAAGGACAGCAGTGCTTGCTCCACATGTAGAGGGGCCTAGAAAAGGTGGCCTATAGAAAGCTAGTCTCCACTTCATCCAGTTGACAAGCCATGGTCAACAGGCATCTCCAAATGTGGTCGAAACTTAGTAAAAAAGAAAATGCTCACACCTACCTCACAAGGTGTACTTGGAATGAAACTCCTATGTTGGAACATCAGAACTATGCAGTCACCCAGAATCGTGCACTGCTCTAGTAGCCCACTCACTATCAAGGCTTGTTATTGACATTGCTGCCTCAGTAAAGTTCGCCTCCCAGAGGAAGGAAGCCTTCAGGAACATGGGGCAGACTATACCTTCTACTGGTCAGGGAAGCCAGAAAATGAGAAACGACTCTCTGGTGTCACATCGAAACTTTATAACCTGCCAAAGGGTCACTCTGACGGCATCATTTTTATGCATCTCCCAATTCAAAACAAGCAGCATGATACCATTTTTTAGTGTCTATGCCCCAAATCTTTTAGCGGATCCTGCAGAAAAGGACAAGTTTTACATTGATCTGCACAAACTCGTACAAAACATCCCTGCAGACGACAAGATCATCAGCCTCGGCGACTTCAATGCCAGAGTAGGCGAGGATTCCGAAGCTTGAAAAGGGTTACTTGGCAATCACGGTATTGGAAGCCACAATGACAACAGGCACCTTCTGCTAGAGTTTTGCACTGTATTTGACCAATACATTTTTCCAACAGAAAGACAGACTAAAGACAACCAGGATGCATCCTCGGTCCAAGCACTGGCATCTTATAGACTATTTTCTGGTTCGCCAGCGAGACCTTCAAGATGTCCTGCTCACCCGAGTGATGCCCAGCGCAGAATGTAAAAACTTTGACTCCACTTCAATCCTAAACCAAAGAGGAAACGAGCCCCAAAGAAGAAGTTACAGATCGGTAACCTCCAGTCAGCTGAAGTGAAGGCCGACTTCCAGGCGAATCTCTAGTCAAGACTAAAAGATTGCAGATGCATCACAGATCCCTCCTAAGATGCTCTATGCGCAGGGGTTCTTAACCAGGGGTATCCATACCCCTTGAGTGTATGGGAACCAGATGCTGGGGGTATGGGACTCGATCTCTGGGTACTGGTATTTATTTGATTTAATGTATTAATTTATAGTTGGGTGGTACGTGAATGGAACGCGATAGAATCTTTGAGAACATTCAGCATTTCCTGCAAATGCTTGTATTTAATTATACACATGTGTATTTACTACAACTTTAATTTTAAATGTCAATTTAATACATGTGTATTTACTGAACAAGCGTGTATTTACTCATTTATAGTCAATGTAAGTATCTCCAAATTTTTAGAAGCGCGTTTTGCATTGTATATAAAGGTGGCGACTGCGTCCTGCCATTCAGTTTGTATTTGACTATTGCTGTGTACTTAGTGCTTTTTTTTTCTTTTTTTCTGTTACAGATTTTCTGCAAAATGGCGTCTGTTAGTTTTGACTTCACCTATGTATCAGAAGAAGATGGAACTGAAAGACCACAGTGCATGCTTTGCAATTTGGTAATGAGCAAACAGAATTTTAAGCCATCAGTACTGAGGAAACATCTCGAAAGCAAAAACATTAATCATGTTGGTACATCGATTGATGTTTTTAAGATGAGAAGAGTTTGTTATGATCAGAAAGCAACTATTTTATCATAAGGGTTTAGTGCTCCTAGAAAACCTCCTTTCCAAGCCTTCTACAAAGTTTCATACATGATTGTCAAAGAATAGAAGCCCCACATGATTGGGGAGACCTTTGTGAAACCTTGTGCTCTGGAGATGGGAAAAATCATGCTGGGAGATGATGCCACGAACCAATTGAGTCAGGTGTCCTTGTCCAACGACACTGTACACCAGAGAATTAAAGACATGAGTCAGGACATAATAACCCAAGTTGTCAGTGAGATTAAACAAAGTCCTGCAAAAATCAGCATGCAGATCGATGAATCAACTGACGTTCCAAACCACAGTCAATTGCTTTGTATTTGTACGCTATGTACATGAAAAGAACATAAAGAAAGAGTTTGACATATTAAAGCTGATCCAATTGATCCAATCGTTCTTTGATTGCCATGAGTTAGCATGGGTTTTGATTGGGTCTATTTGTACGGATGGAGCTCCGACCATCATTGGCAAAACATCTGGATTTGTTGCTATGGTCTAGGAGAAAGCTACACATTTGCTCACCACACACTGTGTTCTACATTGCCAAGCTGTGGCATCCAAAACATTGCCAAAGAAACTTAAAGAAGTGATGGGAATAGTTGTGCAAGCAGTCAACTTTATTCATGGATGTGCATTGAATCATCGATTATTTCAAAACATCTGTGATGAAATTGTAGCGGAACACAGTGTGTTACTGTACCAGACAGAGGTACATTGGCATCAACAATCCCCCCTAGTCAATCATTTTGAAGATGAACATTTTATTGTTAGCATAGGATATTTGGCTGATATTTGCAGTCTCCTCAATTATTTGATTTTTACATGTCAATGCAGGGAAGGGATGTGGACATTGTTCAAGTCAGGGGGAAAGATGTCACACTTACAAGGAAATTTGCAGTCGCTGTGATGAAAGCTGAAACCTGGCAAACTTTCCAATCCTTTCCAATACCCTTATTGGAAAATGTGAGTAGCTTTGTCATGCGAGTAGCTTTGTCAGTAACTGTACCCCGATTCCATGCATTGATTGGACAAAAACAACAGTAAATATCTCACTAGATTAGTAAAAGTCTGTTTTATGTAGTCAATATATTGAAAAAACTTTCACATTTAAGTTTGTTTTCGTCTTTTGTGTAATACGCAACTGTAAGAAGTAAAAGTATTGGTTTATAATCTGAAACAGGTGAATAAAAGTTATATTGTAAAATAGTTGTAGCAGTTTGTATATTTGTCATTTGTAATTTTTTTAATTTTGCTTTTTGTAAATAAATGTTATGAAGTTATCAATGCTTATGATTTTATTTCATGTTCTCTTCCTAGCTATCCATATCTAAAGTACAGTAAATTCAAGCTGTTTACATATTAGGAAATCATACTGGCAACAAATATAAGGAATGGTGATGATTATTTTGACAGTCAAGTTAAGGGGGTATGTGACCATATTGGACAATCCATTGGGGGTCTGGAGTTATCAAAAGGTTAAGAACCCCTGCTCTATGGGAACATCTCAAAACCAGCATCCTGAAGACCATTTAAGAGGTCGTAGGGTTCTCCACAAAGAAAAACAAAGACTAGTTAGATGAAAACGGTCAGGAGATCCATAAATTACTGTTGAAAAAGAGATCCGCTCATCAAGCACATCTCGCTTAGCTGTCTTGCCCTAACAAGAAGGCAGCCTACCATCTTGTGTGCAGCAACTTCCAATGAAAGCTTCAAGAAATTCAGAACCAGTGGTGGACCAACCTTGTGGAAAGAATTCAGCATTGCGCAGATGTTGGCGACTAGAGAGGGTTTTATGAAGCCCTGAAGGCCGTGTATGGCCCTTCACACCTGGTCCAAAGCCCATTACATAGTGCAGATGGTCAAACACTCCTTACAGACACGGCGTTGATTCTTAACCGGTGGTCTGACCATTTTCAGACTTTATTCTGTGCCAACCACATGGATCCAGTCTCAAGTGCTCCGTCACATTCCACAACAACAAATGAAAACAGAACTGGATGAAATCCCTACTCTCAAAGAGACTGTAAAAGCTATTGAACAGCTAAAAAAATGGTAAGGCTGCAGGAGCTGATGGGATCCCAGCTGAAATCTGGAAACATTGGGGCCCAGCACTTCATGCTCTTTGTTTGCTGCTGGCGCCATGGCAAACTGCCAGAGGACATTCGTGATGCAATCATCATCACCCAGTACAATAAGAAGGGAGAAAAGTCAGACTGCTGCAATTACAGGGGGATAACTCTGCTCTCCGTTGCAGGAAAAATCCTCTCAAGAGTACTACTCAACATACTGATGCCCACTATTGCAGCAGAACTCCTCCCCGAGAGTCAGTGTGGCTTTAGAGCCAACTGGAGCACCAATGATATGGTTTTTGTTCTCAGGCAGCTCAAAGAGAAATGCAGAAAACAGAACATGGGACTTTATGTGACGTTTGTCAACCTTACCAAGGCATTCAACGTTGTGAGCAGGAAGGGTTTGTGGCAAATCCTGGAACGTATAGGATGTCCACAACAGACCTTGAGAATGGGCCACAACAGACCTTGAGAATGGACTCTACATCCAATTCCTGATAGACGACAGTCTGTTCAACTTGAGGTGACTAATGGCCCACACCAAGATCATGGAACGACTCGTTCGATATTTACTTTTCTCAGACGATGCTGCCCTTTTTTCCCATACAGCGACAACTCTGCAGCAAATTACACCTTGCTAGGCCGAGGCTGCCAAGCTCTTTGGTCTAAAAGTCAGTTTGAAGAAGACTGAAGAGTTCTCCACCAGCCCGCACCTCAGGAAGATTACTGTCCTCCTCGCATCACTATTGGAGGGTCTAAGCTGAAAACAGTCCAATAGTTTACCTACTTGGGTTGCATCATCCTCTCGGACGCAAAGATTGACAAGGAAATTGACAACAGTCTGGCAAAGGCACATGGTGCATTTGGCACGTTATATAAAAGGGTTTGGAACAACAAGCATCTGAATAAGTGCACAAAGGTCAACGTGTATGGAGCTGTTGTGCTGACCACCCTACTGTACGGTTCTGAGTGGTAAGTTTCTTACCACCAGCACCTACAACTTCTTGAGCGCTATCATCCATGCTGTCTCAGCACCATCCTCAACATTCACTGGAATGACCACATGCCCAACACTGAAGTCCTAGAACAGGCAGGAATCAATGGCATTGAGGCCATACTGTTGAAGAAGCAGTTGTGCTGGGCAGGACACATCTCTAGCATGGAGAATGATCGGCTTCCAAAGATTGTGCTATATTGTGAGCTCACCACTGGTAATCATGACAGAGGAGGCCCGAAGAAGAGGTACAAGGATTCACTGAAACAGTCCCTTGATGATATTGACCATCGTCGATTGTCAGCTTCAGCTTCAGACCGAAAGACATGGAGAAGTACAATTCACCAGGCTGTCTCCACTTCGAGAGCACACACAGGGCTGATCTTGAGGGTAAAAGGAGACATAGAAAAAATGGTCTCACTGCAGCACCCAAACCAGAACAAGCCTTCCCGTGCAACCACTGCAGTCAAGTCTGCCTGTCCCACATTGGCCTCCTCAGCCACCAGAGAGCTCATAGATGTGGACAACCCTCTTAAATCTTTGTTCGCGAAGCCAAGCCTATAAATATGTTTAATAAAGCAAATTTCATAAAATTGATGGCTAGACTAAATCAGTTAAAATTCTCATTTATTGCAAAACATTGAAAGAAACATTGGAGTAATAGCTTTGTAAAACATTGCTAATCATCTGACAAGTTTCATGCTTGTCAGAGCTTGATCATATAATGAGCACTAAAGCTGTTACCACTAATTAAACCAAACTCACGTTGTAACTGATAATAACTTACAAATTAAAAAGCATGATCATATGGTAAATAATTAAACCAATTATCTTACTAATTAAGCAAACATGATCATATATGTCTGATAAATCTAATTAGCAATCAATAGTTAAAATAATAAGCTAAGCAAGGCAAAATAACAATTAAAAGAAGTCTAATTATAGTAATAAAATTCTATAATATAATGAAACATACAGGAAAAAATCCTTGTAAATTTTCTTTCTGAAGTAATTTAGTAGTGAAGAAAACAACATGCTTATTGTTTTATCTGTTACTTCATAATTAAATACTTGGGGCCTCATTCTATTATCGGCCGTAGGAGATGAGGGGCGGCAAGGACCGGCAGCAAGCTATTCGGCTATTCTACTCCCCTCCGGCCGGGGATTCCGGCAAGCTTGCGGCCAGCGCCTTGCTATCACTTGCGGAGGAAAGCCTTTGATCTAAAACGTCCGCAAGAGTTTCGGCCGCAAGAAAATCCTGGTTGCTATTCTATTGCTCCGGGAACCCTCTCTGCAAGGCTAAAACCGAGCTGCAGCTTACTTGCAGCAAAAAGGTCCAGCAAGCGCACAATTAAGCACATTATAAAGCCTAAATAAAGCCATCCTGCACTCCGAGGAGACTCTGAGGAGACTATAAAGTGATTGTAGGTGTTAGCAAAAATAGCACAACATTCCCCTACACTCAAATCCGTAAAAAAATAATTTTTTAATTTATGTCACATATCCATGTAAAAAGTCCAGAGTGCTTGGAGCACCTCAGACCCGCCCACGCTGCGGCCGGAAAATAAACAGTTAATGTAAACTCGGATTTGGGCTGATGTGCAAGCTTAAGAGGGGGTTGATATTAAATATTCATGTACCCCAATATGATCCCTAGCATTTACAGAGCTTTACAGTGACGTCTTGAATTTATTTTTGCGTTTAAAGTTTTCTGAGCTTACGGCCGGTTGCAAGATATACGGCCGGCCGTAAGGGGAGATAAAAAAAAAAAATAACATTTGGATACTGAAAATAGACAAAAATAAATTAATTAATAACATAAGAACCTAAATAATTTTGAAGAAAGATAAAGCGAATAATTTCTTAAATTATCCTACTATTCCTCTTCTTCTCCCATAGTTATTTATTTATTTTTTATTTAATAAAAGGTAAATGTTATGTAAACTTACATAAAAGAACAAATACATTTTTATATTTATATGTATCTACAACATAACTGTTAATTATTTGTATTTAATATATTGTCAACGGTCAGATTCAGAAGTTTCTGTTCCCACCAACTACAAGGTCAAGGGGGATGTGGTTGTGGTTGGCAGGCAGAGCTAAATTGTCAGGCACAAGTTACATCAACAGGCTAACATGCTAATCATTGGCTGGACACTTGGGCCCTCATTCAATTGTGATTTGACCAATTGAATAGCGCTCTAAACAAGCACATAGCATATTGTTTTAAAATAAGTTTTTAGTTAATGAAAACCTTGCTTTTGGATAGATACTTACTAACTAAAAACTTATTTAAAAAAATATGTTATGTGCTTATTTAGAGCCCTATTCAATTGGCCAAATTGCAATTGAATGTGTTAAAATTGGTTCCCTTAGCAGTACAGAGCTCATCATTGGCTGGACCCTGACAGTGTAAAAGGGGTTTCCCCCACTATGTGATGCAGTGATTTAAAAATAAGCATTCATTTATGAAGAAAGAAACTTAAAATAGTATCTTTTGAAGAAAATGTTAGCTCAATGTAACAAGTACCCTAAAATATTATATTTTTCTAAGGCAGTGTCAAAAAAAATAAGCAGAAAAAATACTGGAGAACTTAAAAAAAGATTATGATGATCAGTGAAATTGGAGTAACCCCAGGTCCATGTGTATTTACAATAGTACTAAGATTACCTTCTGGTATCATTTATATATTTCACAGAGATTGGGCTTGTATTATATACTTTATAGTAGTACAGCAGCTGGATTATTAAACCCAAGCTGCTCACACAAAATTCTTGGGTTATCCTCTATTAGTTGATGTGTTTATTAGAGTAGTTAGGATACCAACTAATTTACTTTAGGTAACAACTCATAACTACAAGTTAACTTTTACCAATTTTGTTTGGTACATTTAAATGAACATTAGACTGAAATAAAATAACAAACTTTAAGTCTACAATGAAAAGTATACACTTTAAAGAAGTTAATGGATAAATAAAGTATATCAAAAGACTAACACACTGGAGTTAGTAAGCTTGTACATCTTTTTCACTTTGCAGTATGTAAGCATACATTTTAAATTCATCCATTCAAACTATGGGCCCTATTCTGTTGCCTGGTTCGTAAATTTATACACACTTAAAATCACTATTAATATTGCTACAGATTTCTATTAGCTACTCTCAATTTGATTATGGGTTCTCCACCCACAATCACTAAAGGCCAGCTAAACCCTCAAAACCAAACTTAGAACTCCATTGGTTTTAGCACAGCTCGAATATTACGAGCTCTAAATAATTAAAGTTACACAAAATCAGTAATCTATTAGACCCGTAGCTCTAGATCACAAATAAAGTCTGACCCGCAAATGAAAAAAGTATCATGTTTCTGTCAAAAATATTTCAAGTCCTAAATAGGACTCGAAAGGGCTTTTTCAAACAGTTTGTATAGCTGTTACAGCAATTAAACACACAATACTGTAATTTAAAAGCACGGAGGGCATGAAAACACATTAGAATTGGGATTTAATTAAGGTAATGGGAACATTGAAACCATTTTCACTAACCTTATGGTAATTTATCCATAAGTTTATCTTGGCAAAGATTTGCGGATGACACTACACTAAGGGCTGAAAGGGAGAAATAACTAAATGACTATTGTTGATGGTGAAAGAAAAGAGTGAAAAAGCTGACTTGCTGCTCACCATTAAAAAGGCAAAGAGCATGGCAAACCACAATCTCAGTTCCTGGCAGATGGGGAAGAAGTGGAGGCAGTGACAGATTTAATTTTCCTGAGCTCCAAGTTCTCTATAGATGACAACTGTAGCCATGAAATGAAAGCATGTTTGTTCTAGAGAGAATATTACACTATCAACAAAAAGTCATCATAGTTAGATCTATGGTATTCTCAGTAGCAACATATGGATGTGAGAGATGGACCATAAAGAAGGATAAGTGCCGTAAATTTGACACCTATGAATTGTGGTGTTAGATAAAATTGCTTGAAGTCCTTTGGATCCTATCAATTAATACTAAAATAAATAAAGCCAAACTGTTTACTTGCAGGCTAAAATTCAAATATTTTGGCCACATCCTGAGAAGACAGGATTGCTTAGAGAAGGGTCTGATACTGAGATAGACTATAGACACATGAAGAAGGGGCTGGCAATGAAGCAATGACCATGAGCTCACATTGGCTCCATTTGCGGCTTACGGGTTTGAACGCCAGTGGATTCGTAGCAATTTAATAGCGGTTTGCGAACGTAACATTTACAGGCTTGACCGACCAAAGGCTTTGCAGCAACGGATTCCAATTTCGACAGCCCATAGGGTTTTTCCATCTATAACCCGCAGATCGTTTGTGGGTAGCTCTAAGAGGCCAATTTAATAGACATAAGTCTAGCAGGCGCTGTTAGTGGCTACAGGTTTTCAACTCTTCTATATGTTTCCCTTAACAGATCCATTCCTCATCTTCTTTCCAGCCCTATTAAACCCCACATGTATCTCAAGATAACTATCTATTTGTCCCTCTTCTCTTACAAACCCTCAAAATCTCTTAACTTCATAAATTTACTGGATCCATCCAAGATCTTAACTCCTCCTGATCCTTTTGTCACCTTATGTCTCTATCACTCACCTTATGATGTGCATATGTAAGCTTTCAATTTTGTAAAGTGTTTGGGTAAAGGGTGGCAGTATTTATGAAACAGCACAGTTTGTGAACTGATCGCATGCTACTGTGGTTAAAGTGTACCGTAACTGGACAAATGGCACCATTGCAAATAAACGGAGTGGAAACTGTGTAGGCGAACATCGGCTGCAAAGGTGTGTGAGAGCCAACTGACACGCTACAGTTGGGCAACTCACCATCTAAACTAACCTAAGGCCTACCAGAAATGTGTAGAAAACAAAAGTACAACCAACTCCGTTAAGTATGGGGCTGCCAAGCAAACAGCTGGTCACTGGATCCATGCTGATGAGGGTTCATCGGCTAAAACGTCTTCAAATTGTACAACAATACAGAAATTGGACCTCTTCTGATTGGCAAAGGGTTTTCTTTCCTGATGTTTTCTTTCATGTTTTCTTTTCCATCGACTCGACGGATGTTGGCGTGTCAGGAGCAAAACCTCTGAGAACAAACACTCAGTAACCATTGTTGGAAGAACACAAGCTGGTGGCGGCAGCGTTTATTGTCTGAGGAATGTTTTCTTGACATTGTCTAGGTCCACTCATACCTCTGGAAGGCATTTTCAACTGATTGGGTTATCTATCCATCTTTGCAGGACACCCATACATATTAACTGTCCTCCCTAAATGGGGATCTTCCAACGGGACAATGCAACATGTCAAACAACAAGATTTGTCCGGGAGTGGTTGGAGGAACACGATAAAGACTTCCAAGTACTTCCCTGGCCTGCAAATTTCCCTGGACTTGAACCCCATTGAGCACCTGTGGGACCACCACAATCAACATGTTTGCCATATGGATCCTCCACCAAACACTCTACAGCAGCTGTCGGATGCATTGCAGTCTGCATGGCTCCAACCATCCAGCAACTTATTGACCCACTCTCACGCCGTCTAGCTGCTGTCTAAGCTCCACACGGTAGTTATTCGGAATATTAACTGGTGGTCATAATAATGGGCCGTGTATATAGAAAAGAGTGCAAAATCTATATCGCCATCATATATACATTTTGAGGATAGACGTTTTACAATAGTGTGTGGTGCACAGATGCAATTTATCAATAATAGTGGATAGATAGATCCCAGGACAATCCCATGACTAGTAATTAACATTGCCATATATCAACCTTAGATGTAGTAGTGGGTGCAACTGAATAGGGCTATGGGTTAGAATAACCCAATAACATGAATATACAGTAGGTCATGATTTATATTGAGTTACATTAGAAAGATTTTGTTAGGATGGATCACCAATAATGATAAGAACATCTTTATGATTATTAAGTGTTGCTTGTATGTAGCTTCTTTATCCAAACTTTTATTGCATACAATCCTACAATACTAAACATTAAATATAGAATCAAGTGCTATTAAAACCTGAAATGGAAGTTATGTATGAATTAAATGTGTATAGCATATAGTGTATAATATACGTTTTGGGCCTTTGCATGTTTACTTAACAGTAATAAACATAATTTTGTTTATATTCCAAATATCATGTTCTTGAGAGACCTCTGTACAGTTTATATTTTTATAATCTTCACTACTGAAAAACTGTGTGGATCAGATCTAGTAAGTTCAGGGATACTTTAATAATGGACCTTATATATTTACTCCTATCCAACTAATACATTAAATGGCGATCAGATTTCATGGTGGAAGATGGAAAATTACAATTATCACTCACAAGGCCCTATTAAATTTTAGTGAACGATCTGCAGGTTACAGGCAAAACATCCCTACAGGCCATCAACATCTGAACCCCGTCCCAGCTATGCCTTTGATCTGTCACGCCTTAAATGTTACTATCTCGATTCACGTCTAAATTGCAACGATTTCCGAAAGACGCACTGGCGTTCAAACCTATAAATGGAAAATGGAGCCTAGGGGGATAAAGTCCTGTCCGTAGCACTGTAAAAGCAAATATAAACACAATACTGTATTTTAAAATAAAGGGAAAGGGATGTAAGGTATTAATATTAATAGCCCCATATACTCAAGTCCGCAAATCTGCAATAAAAAATCTTTCAATCTTTCATTATTCTTTGCCTAAGAAGATCAATAAAATAGTTAAATATAATAAGATTTACATATATCTAATATATATTTAATTGCTGTAGACACTCCCTCTAGCATGTTTGAATGAGGATAGTTTTTTTTTTTTTTTTTTTCTTTACACTTAAAGGTCAGGGTGATTTTTACAAAAAGCATAGCATATCCAGACTAGTGCAGAATCTAAAAGGTTTGCATTTAATCTTCTAGGTATAACAATTTAAGATAAAATACCTAACATCAGTAGTAGGCAATGCGTCCTGTAAAGGTTCTTCAAAGACCATTTAGCTTTGCACAAACATTTTTAGGATAACCATTGTCAATCTTTTTCAACTGAAGGTCTGCACAAGGGTCCTCTGAGTCCTCAAAAGGGTCTCACAATGCTATTGGTCTTGCTGAATTATTAAGAAAACTGGTATAATTAAATGTTGGAGACAGTAAAGTGAATAAAAGGGCGCACAGCAAATGCTTCAAATATTATATAATTTAGGAGGTAAATTTGTGATAATTACATTCTGCCACACAGCAAGACAACAGCTAAGAGGAAAGACCAGAAATGTGATTGATAGAAATAATGGATAGGCTAAATGGCTTAATTTGATCTATCAAATGTATGATTCTATGGATTTAAATGCTAGAATTTTGCAATGTTCAAACTCACACTGTAACTTACTAACAAGAGGACCTACTAGGCTACAAAATAATGTAATAAGTGATTTCTCAATAAAGGAAGCACCCTCAAACTAGAGGCTGTAATTTAAACTTGAAGGATAGAAGATTCAGTGGCAATGTGCAAATGTATTACTATACAGTAAGTGCAGTAACCCTTTCTCGATCGCTACCTTGACGTGAATGGGCTTGTGTACCTCCGTGAAGCTGTGGGCTATACCATGTAGGGTCACCTAAGATGGACATTGTAGAAAAAACTGGCAACTCACTCCAATTATGAATTAGCACACACAGAAAGAAGATGTGCCTGGCATGCTGTAGCCCAGAGAGTCAAAGAGAGTCAGACACGACAGAATGACTGTACCAACGTTTGGTACATTAGTTAAATAACAGAAGTGGTTAAGCCAAAATAAACAAAAACAACTTGGATATACATAATGGTTTTATTAAACAGAAAAAATGTAAAGAAAGAGGGACTGTCTAAATAGTGTCCGCTTGTATATGCCATTGAATATATTTCTGTACAGCACCCTTTATATTTCAATAGCAAATAATACATTGTTTTTGCCAATATACAGCAGAGCATTGCAGATGTCCGTTAAAAGGAACAATTAATTAATACATTATTATTAAAAGGAAAGGAAATAAAGCATGCGTATTTCTTTTATATTTCTTTTATCACCATAACATTTTCTCATTTTCCGTATTTATACAATACTTCAGAACATAACTATATGAGCCATCTCATCTAATTTCATTCAGCCAGAATAAAAAAGATAAGAGTTAGATCTTGAGTCGTTTGTGTTAGCTAGTTCTTTTATTCACATGCCTTAAATGGAATTGATTATGATGTTGTCAGCAGATGGCCAGAGCAGAATTTGAAGCATGTGCATTATTAAATAATAAGAATTATATCAGATGAAAATGCTTTGTAAAAAAATCCTGTATTTTTTCCTTAGGCAAAGATAGAATGCTAAAAGTTATCCCCGGAGACGTTTTGATAAGAGCTTTAAATTGATTACTTTTTCCATTCGTTCTTCTTTCCTGTTGATAAGCTCCCAATCTTCATGTTTCACATTGTTGCTATCTTGTTTAACTGATTCCATTCTACCAAATGTCATTTTCTTGTATTGTTGCAATCCAACTAAGAGAGGAGTGGTGTGGAGATATATATCAATGCCATTGAAAAAATGAAGATTTATCCAGACATTAATGGAAGAATATACAGCTTACAAAACTAGCATAGATGTCAATGTGGTTATTTGTAAGCCAACTTATTCCTTACATATGCGATTAAATAATGTTTTTTACTCTGTTGAATAAGCAAATCCATCTAAAAAGTTAAATAAACCATAAGATAAACCAAAATATGCTTCTGAAATTTGCTAAAACCTACATCCGCTCGTTTTGAAAAGTTTCTTTCTCCTCCAGAGAGAGAGATTTCTCACAAAATCATAAGGAATCATAGAAAGAAAGCATCTCAAGATATGACATTGACTGAGAAGCCAATATTGAATTATCTCCATAAAGGGAAACAGGTGGGGTATCTGTAGGGTGAGTTTAGATTTAGCTGTTTGAAGAATCCATATATAAAAAAAAAATTACACATCCAATTAATGGTAGATCAAATAACTTATATGTTTAACCATTTATTGTCTGGGTAAATCTTCATTATTTTCTAAAGCATTTTACGTTACTTTTCTTTTTTAAATTGATTTGATGATTCAAGTCCGTTAATTAGACTCAAATAAACAAGGATATTTCACTGAAAATAATATGTTACTTTTTTTATGGATAGGGTTTAAAAAAACTAGGTTCCTGTGATGGATGGTGGATGGCAGAGCTACTGCCGATGAAGGCAGTGCAGTGCACTTGGCCCTCTTACAAAAAACATTGCATATCCAGACTAGTGCAGAACCTAAAAGGTTTGCATTTATTTTTCTAGGTATAACAATTTAAGATGAAATAACTAACATAATAATAATGGGTACGGTTTACTTTTGTTTTTTACATTGAATTTTTACACCCCACCCGGGCCCATGCCCATCCCATTTTTGTTTCAGGATATTTTAAGCTTTGGTCTATAAGACTTGTCATACGTAGGTTTAATAAGAAAGGTTACTGACCACTTTATTTATTTTATTTCTAACATCACTGTTCTCTTAAAAATGCTGAATCACCGTGGTTGTTACTTAATGGGACCATGCAACTCTACAGCCGGGACACTATCCATTGTAATTGAAACTCACACCACTCATGTTCATTAGTGAAGTGATATGTAGTCATATATTGCATTTCAGATCCATCTGCAGTGGTGAAGGACACTGATCGAATGCCTGTTGGGAACTGGGTCTAATGTTCACTCACATGATGGTATTGTACTTCTCGAAAATGAAGAACATGCTGTTTAACTACAACACCTCATCTCAAGGTCAATTCATATTGAACATCAATTGTTGAAATGTTAAACATAATCAGACATGTACACACTCTGTAGCCAGCCAATAGTATGTCAACATCTATAAAAATCAGTATTCAGTGAGGAGTGATCAGGATGAGGATTTCCTGCATGGTCCTAAGACCTCCTCTTCCTCAGCACTAGGCCCCCACCTTCCGTCCAGTCTCACTCTTCCACGTCTTTGTTGTGGAGGAGTGTTGGGTGCCAATACGTTTGCTGGCTGTGGATCTGGTTGAGATGGTGGTGGTGAGGTCTCAGATGAGGCCGATGTCTCGGGTTGCTGTTGTGCAAGTGAAAGATGAAGAGGTATGAGTTGGCATTTGGCCAATTCAATGAGTTGCTCTTTGTTCTGAATCACCTGTTCCTCATATTTCTCCATCCTTCGGTTTTGTCTCCTCGTCTCAGCACAGAGCGATCTAGCCAGGAGGGTGTTTGTGAGCTGGCACTGCCTCCGAAGCGACCATAGCCTCTCATTTACCTGTTTCCGGCGTGCTATGTCCTCCCTGGCAAATCATGATTTCCTGCAATTTCAGGGGTGGTGGTGTTAACGGCAATGGGGCCGCAGGCATGGAGGTATCGGCATCGGTGGCTGAGGTGATGGCATTGGTGGCAGAGGAGACTTCATTGGTGGGAGAGGTGACAGCATTGGTGGCAGAGGTGACAGCATTGTTGGCAGAGGTGTCAACAACAGGCCCTGAGGTGTTGGCAGGAGGGATGGGTGTTGGCCCATGTTGGGTGACCCCATTGTGTGGGAGTCCATGTTAGGGGACCCCCATTGTGTGGGACCCCATGTTGTGGGCCCCATTGTGTGGGAGTGGTTGTGGATTGCCATGGCAGCAAAATTACTGTAGCAGGTGGCATCTGGGATGATGACTGGGACCAGGACATGGCTGGTGGAAGGGGCTGGAAAAGCTGTGGCTGGCTGTATGATGCCGTTGAGGTCCCATGCAGTGATTTGCACTCCTGATATGGCGCTGAATGGGCAGCTTGTGTGCATGGTCCCAGGCACTCTTGAATGTCCTGGCCTTTTTCTTCGACTACTCCCACCTCCATTTATCTATGTGTGTGGGCAGGGGTGTAGGAGGCAGAATAATTCTAGGGGGATACAGCTCATTGTATACACTAGCCAGAATAAAAGCCTATTTATACATACATGCAAACATCATGATATCTGCAGGGTATTTGTCCACCCTATCCTTACACTGCCGCTGGCTGAATCCACTCCCTTAGGGTCTGCTCCCATGCACAGTATCTAATGTTTCCTGGAGGCCCACTTCCTCTTCACCGTCTGCCGGCTGTCGTCATATCTGTGTTTAACAGACCCAATGTCCCGATTCAAAACCCTAATGCCGCAACAGCTGTAGCAATTTGGTTCCAGGCCTCTTGCTTATTACATCTCTCCCATCATGTATGATCCGATAGCAGGCATGGATTTCCCTGAGGAGGACGTCCATCTCCTCTGGGTTTTATTTGGGGGCCCTAGACTTTGCCACAGCCTCTTGCCCTACCAACTGTGCCTTGGGCTCCTGTCCTCCCTGTTCTCTCCCTGGGCCAGTCTGTCATCCACCCTTCCTCCCCCTGGGATCAGGCCCCTGACCCTCTGGTCCTAATCCTTGTATGCCTACATCTGGAGGCACATCACTCCGCCCCTGCTGCTCTCCTCCCCTGATTTCTCCTTCCCCCTATACCTCTAGCTCTCCTCACTTTCCTCACTCTCCTCACTCCCCTCACTCTCATCACTCTCCTCCTCTCCTCACTCTCCTCCTCTTCTCATTCTCCCCCTCTTCTTACTCTTCCCCTCTGCTGTTCCCCTCTGTGTCCTCCCCTCCTCTCTCAACTCACTTTCCTCCGCCCCTCCTCTATCCTCCTTTGATATATGAAATTAAAATAAGGATAAATAAATATAATATATATGTGGGTGTGTATGTGGTAAAACAAGAATGTAATTATTATGTGTAGTATAGTAATTGTAGGGGGGTAGGTGGGAATATGGGGTGTAGATGTGCTGTGACCTACCACTATGTATAGCTATGTGTACGTATTATGTGTGTGAATTATGCATGCAATATCAGTAATTATGTGTGTTGTTAATTAAGGGTTAAATTACCTTATAGATCAAAAACTTACAATGCTCCTTCTCTCTCTTTCTCTCTCTCTCTCTCTCTCTCTTTCTCCAATTCTCAAAAACCCACCAACACCTAGACCTGTGTGTTCACTTGCTCAGCTACAGCACAGTCAATGATTTACATGTTTAGCACCCTTTTAAACCCCTTCCTGCGGTGTTAATTGTGGTTTCCAGCTTTCTATTGGCTGTTAGGCCTGTGTCCCACTAAGTTATACTGCAATTGGATAGTTACAGCAGATTGCGGCTCGTCTGTCCCTTTACAGCTTGCTTGCGCGGCTCAGGTTTACAGGCTTGTGTCTCAAGCCCGTAACTCGCGCCATGGTCTGATTTAATAGCTTCGTAACTCAGCCAAATTTCAAGCCTGCAGCCATTGTGGATCTCCCATTGCACTTACGGGCTTGGAACTTAATGTGGCTGATAATCTCATATATGGTCTGAGATGAAGGCTTTTGTCATGTAAATGTAACATACACACCATATCTCATCATATAATTGGTCACCTTCGGCACATCCTATATCAGTAGGTCAGCAGCCTCCCTTAAAGAAAAGTATAAAAAATGGAGCACTAGAAGGAATAAAACAATATAATTAGAATTATATTAAATATGTTAGAGATGGCAATCAACGTTTTAAATAATTACTAATTATCTTTGAAAACTCTTTTATTTTATATAAGATCCAATACATTTATCTGAAGTATTGCTCTTCTCTTTGAGCCTTGAACCAATAATTCTATATAATAACACAACTCTGGAAACCTTGACTGAGGCTGTTCAGCCTCAAAACCACTTTAGAAATAAATCAAAACAAGCACACAAAGCAGCCTCATTGTGTAGTATGTTTTAAGGATTTAATTTACAAATACACACAAAATTAAAATAAAGTCAGGTTCTGGCTATTACTCAACCTGTTCATGCTTTAAGAAATGTATATTTCATCTGCTATACCAACATGTACTAACTCTAGATACCCCACATATGCCAAAATGGAGGGAGAAGGAACATGGATGGTCAGTTCAAGTCACTGGTTCCTAGTGGGAAAGGAGGGGGTCCCAAAAAAGTCATATAGTAGGAGTTTCCCGCTCTAGGGCCAGTTGTGAGACAGGATATGATAACTTAACTTCTTCCCTATAGTGGATTAGGTCGAGGCCCAGACTGGCTTTCTGCCATTTTGGCAGCTTCTGTAAATGACCCCCTCCATTGAATGAACCCCCCCCCCCCCCTTAGTTTGTCAGCCCTCCCTGACCCGTCATCTATGCCCCCCAGACTTTAGCGACACTTCAGGGCTTTTGCCTGGTTGAAACCGATCCTCTCCACTCGGGCAATGAGAGTTTGCGCAGCCCATAGGCCTTCTGCTTCTGTAGAAGCGCTGCAAGCAGAATAGCGCAACAGAAAGTAGATCTATCTGGATCACTCCGCCGCTGGCAACCATGTGTTTCAGCACGAGGAGCTCTCAGGAAGCCTGCTATAGGTAAGGTCTGAAGGAGGTAACCAGGGGGAATACAATATATGAAGTGGAGGGTAGAGGGGGAGAGAAAAATTAGTTCAGCCACAAGTTTGAGGTCTGAGGCCTGTACTAAGGGCCCAGATAAGAGGAGTAGTGATGGACAACAGCACATCGCTTCTGAGGAAGGCATGAAGGAAGATGGTGGAACAAAAAGGAGAATGGCAATTAAAAAGAGGGAGAAATATCAGGGAAGAGGGCAAGGTAATGTTAAGGATTGCAGGATTCAGGATGCACATGTTATTGATGGATCAGCCCAAGTCAGGACCCCAGGCTGGGGTCAGAACAAAAAGATCTGCAGACCTAGAGGCAGTGGGTTCAGAGAAAAGGGACCAGGGAGAGCAATAAAAGGGCAAAAAGATAAGAAGCAAAAGAAAAAAATAATAGTATGTAGTCATCGGCAAAAAAGGACATGCTTCACAGCAATTGGTGGGGACAATGGATCTGCTGTGTCTACATCATCATGGTTGAAGGGTCCCCTTTCTTTCTCACTGTTTGAAAATAGTTACATTTTCCAATTTTCTCCAGCTGGAGTTATGCACAAATCCCCATCATCAGCCTTTTGCAATGATCCAGAGGAAGGGACAACTGGAGGAACATATGCGTGACCTATGGGAAGTGATGGGCATAGAGAGGATCATGCAAATGACAGTCAGGCATATGGCAGTGATAGGGATATTATGGGGCTATGGAACTAGCAGGCAGGGGTGGAGGAATACTAGCTACCAAGAGCATACAGCCTCAGGATAGGACCAAGAGAAGGCTAAAGGAGGCAGATAGGCGTAGCAGGAGTAGATCATTGTCCCTTGTTGGGAGGCAAGATTATAGGGGTTGATGCAGAACTGAAGACAGGGATGACAGAGCAGGAAGGAGGGAGTACAGGGCTAGGTCCAGAAGAGAGCGTCAGCAAGCCAGGAATAGATGGCCGATTTCTTGGCCGAATTATTCTCAAGTTGACCAGAGAGACGAGATGCAGTACCATAGGAGTGAGTTTGGTGTGCTATCCAGAAGTGACAGGGAAGACAGACCTAACAAGAGGATTTCTTTTAGTTCAGAAAAAACACCTAAGGAACAGCCACAGCACCAGGACAGCCAGCGACCCACACTGACTATGACCAAATTACTAGCAGCAGGAATGGAAACTATCAGGGCAGCTACACCCGCAAGGCAGACTGGTGAGGCTATTACTAATAATATTGATGTTAGCAGTGCCTTGACAATCGTCAATACAACTGATAGCACAACAACTATGGAATTGTTTATGAAAGATGTGAAGGACATGTTGGCAAGATTAGAGGGTAGGCAAGGTGAAGCAGCTAACATAGTGAATGCATGGATTCCTATGGTTCAGCAGGGATTAGGGGACAGCACACCTTGAGTATCACAATCAAACATAACAATAGTGCCAGTACTAACTGCAGCCTCTATAGCAATTCCATTAGCCAAGAATGGCACTGCCCGAATAGAAACGGAGGACTCTTTAAAGGGCCAGAAGGCCCACATGATGGCTAGATTTAAGCCCACACTTTGCCAGCTAGGTCAATAGAGATGCATGTACCTCCTGAAATTAAAGAAAAGATATGGAAGAAAGCATTTATTGAGCTTTTTTCTCTCCTTACACTAGAGAATTATTTTGAAGTTAAAGAAAAAAAAAGGATGAAACTAAAAAAGGAAAGGAAGAGAGAAAGTAAAGGTTATAGGAAGATCCCAAACACCTTTGCAAATTTGCTACAGGCATATTTATTAATGACTAGTATCATAAGGAAAAATTCCTGAAGCAATGTTCACTGTTGTTTTGCTACTTGGATGAGATTGACAGCATCCATAGAACATATGGAGGAATGGGATGGTCGTCATATGATGAGCACCGCAGGAAGAGAGTGGCTGCCACTGAATAAATAAGGTGCGACGACAGGGATGTAGGCAATTGGATGAAAATAGTAACTCCCTTTACGTAATGCTGGGTCCTTTTGTGAGTCAATGGCAATGACATCAGGAGGGACGAATAGAAAGGCAATTCCCGGATATCATACCGGAAAAAAGTGAAAAGAGGTAGATTTTGGAAGGATGGTGGGTCCTTTTGCGGCACCACCCTTGCCAGGATGAATGATTTCACCTTTAGGTCTAGTGCACAAAAAGAGGTAGGCAAATTCCCCCATATCCACCACTTGTCGTAACCAAAAAGGGATGTCTGTAAACGATGGGATTGACTAACAGTTGTCATCAATATCATACACATCATTCAACCAAGCTGTAAATGGGGGCCTGAGGGGTCCTCATGGCTATGGTATACAGTATTTAGAATCTGTCTTTAAATTATTGCGAGTGCACCCAGCCACTTGGTTGCCATTTTGAGGGTTCTTACTATCCTGACCTTTGTTTTCCCATGGGATTCTCAATATCCTGTCCGTACTTCGAAACCTTAAGCTTGTGATTACTAGGAGGGCCCCTTGGACTTTTGGGGACTATGGACTATTGTGGTACCAAAACACAGCTCCTTCCCTTTCCCACCAAGAACAATGCCAACATTTCGTAATACCCACATTGTGGTTGCCATTTTAACCCAAGTTGGATAATGTTACAATAAATGTTTGTGTTTGGCCCCATATTGTGTTACTGCAATGCCCAGGGAGACCCTAAGTTCCTGTTGAGGGAAAAGCATTTCATTAGACCTATTATACACACTGGCCAGCCAACAGGAAAGCTTGTCGTTCTTCAAAAGGGGCTGTTTTAAATATTTGATCACAGTTATCCTTGAAGTGGCACACAACATCAACTGGAAGCACTGATAAGCATCTGCACTAGTATGATATCTATATTAGCAGTACTGTATGACTTTTACATACATCTGACAGTTTTTCTAGTTGTTTATCGATGTTTGGCCTTTACTTTGGAATCTGACCTTTCTTAGTTTTTTGCTGTCTGCAATGTAAATGTACTACTTTTTTTTACAAAACAAACCTCTATATTATGTGATGATCATAAATACCACAGTTTACAAGTGGCTAATGAATAAACAGCAGGTAACATGCATTAACAGTATGTTTATTGAACGCACCATCATGTTCTACAAATAATTATGTGGGAGTATAATAGCGCCTCCCATGAAGCTGCATACACAGCTTTCAGAGTACAATATGTTCAGTTCCCAGCTTGAGTCAGCAAAATAGTGCAAACAGCTAGGAATACTGATTCTATACTGTGTGCATTTGTTTTTGTTTACAATTCACAAAATAAAAAAATAAAAAAGGAAAATTAGCCCCTGCATTAAATATTTATGTTTATTTCAGATTCTGCTTCTAAATTTATATAGCTTCATGGAAAACTGTATATAAATATATATGTAGTTGTTCAGTTGTGTACAACTCTCCATGACAGTATAATCGCTTTGAGCTCACTGAAGTTCAAGTTCATTGCTTGACATCATCCATACATTGCCTCCTGGGCTGACCCTTCTTCTCGTGCTTTAAATCTTTTACAGCATCAAAGTCTTCTCTAGGGAATCCTGTCTTCTCATGATATGGCCAATGAATTTGAGCTTTAGCCTCATGATCAAACCTTCCAGTGAACAGTTTGACTTGATTTCCTGTAGTATTGATTGATTGAATCTAAACAGTTTTCTCCAACACCACAATCCAACTGCGTAAATTCTATATGTTACTACTGGTAATACCATAGTTCTAACTATGCAGACCTTTGTTGATAGGTATATATCCAAATTTTTAAATAGCTGGTTCAGACTGGCCATTGCTTTCCTCCCCGAAAAAAAATATATTTTCATTGCTGCAGAAATAAAGAGCCCAGGAAAATAAAAACTGTCACTGCCTCCATTTCTTCCCCATTTATTTGCCAGGAACTGAGAATGAGGTTTGATATGATCTTTATCTTTTTAATGTTGAGCAGCAGGACCGTTTTTTTTCCTCTCTACTTTCACCATCATCATCACTTTCAGCCAACAATATTCCTTAAATAAGTTGGCAATTTAATCTCTTGTGCCGCTGTGAAACTCGGCTTGCAAATCTGGCAGTTTTCTGTCCCTATATTTTTGGGTGCCGAGCTCCCAGGATATTTGGCATTATCTTACTAGCATGTAAAATGAGTGCAATTGTTTGATATTTGGAGCACTCTTTGGCACTGCTAATTATGGGATTGGGATTCCAGCCTACTCGACACTGTTGAGTTTTAAAATTTGTTGGCATACAGCAAGCAACATTTTCACAGCTTCATAATTTTTTAGGATTTTGAATAGTTCAGCTGGGATTCAATCAACAACTGCAGCCTTGTTATCAGCAAACTCATCAGAGTCCACTGGACCACAAGAAGATCCAATCTATCAATAATACAGGAAATCAAGTCAAACTGTTCACTGAAAATTTTGATTATGAGGCTAAAGCTCAACTATTTTGGTTATACCATGAGAAGACAGGATTCCATAGAGAAGACTGAAGTCACAAAAACCTGTAGATGGCAGAGGTGGAACATGAGCTTGAGTGAACTCAAGATGTGCAGTGACTGAAAATGTCCCTGGCATGGTGAGGTCCATATAGTCACAGAGAGTCGGACACAACTGATTGGATAAACAATAAATAATATTTGTACTTACTAATAAAACAGTATTTTTTATGAAACTAAATAATGAAAGATTTATGATTTAGTTCTAATACATTTAATTTAATTTGTAAACTTTTTTCCATTTCAGAAATATATCAATGAAATATATTTTAATTTTTTTCAGCCTAAACTTAACTACCTATAGGAAGCAAGTAAACTGTATACTAGTTTTTTTTTTTTCTTACAATCAACTCTTAGAGACAGAGGGACACAGGACAGAGCGATAGAGCGCACAAAGGGAGCATGCGCACAGAGAGAGAGCACATACTATTCAAAATTACATTCTATGATACCGTCATTTATGAAGGGCAAGTTACTAGTCCACTATAATAGTTGTCAAAGGGTGTGTAACACCTGTGTGGTACATTCTGCGCAGGCACATGCAGGCATTACAATTGTTATTACATACAGCAAATCATTAAACTGTGCATACACAAATACGTTCCAACTGCTCATGCGCAACTTTGTTGTTGAAGCGTGCATGCACAGGTCAACAATTCACCGAGAGATAGAGAGCGCGCACGAGGGAGGTAAAGATACAGAGAGAGATAAACTGAGAAAGCACACAGAGCTCAGAGAGAAGGTATAGAGCGAGAGACAGAGGGCTCAGACAGAGACAAATGGCACAGAGAGAGACAGAGGGCACAGAGAGAGCACAGAGAGAGAGAGGGCACACAAAGAAACTGAGGGTACAAAGAGAGCGAATTGAGAAATAGAGGGAATAGAGAGTGAGAAAGAAGGCACAGAGAGGTAAAGGGCAGATAGAGAGAGAAAGCGTGCACAGAGAGAGTGAGAGCACACATACAGAGGGAAAGCACACAGGCAGAGAGTGGGTGCACAGATAGAGACAGGGTGCACAGACAGAGACAGAGTGAACAGACAGAGACAGAGTGCACAAAGAGAGAGAGTTAGTGCACAGAGAGAGAGAGAGATTGCAGAGAGAGAGCACAGAGAGAAAGACAGCACAAAGAGAGACTGCACAGACAATGGAAGATAACACATGATACCGTCATTTATGAGAGCAAGTAACTAGTTCAAAATAACATAGAGAGGAAACTTCCCACTCTCCCATATCAAGTGGCATGAATTCTCAATAAGAGAGTTGGGGCAGCCAAATCTATGGATTCCATCATAATAACAACGTTTAGTTTTTTTCTTGCTTCTGTAGATTGTTACCCCCTTTGAATGAAAACAGTGACATGCTTGTGCCATTAGATCAAGTTTACCCTATATTTGTAATACATCTACTCGCTTGCTGCCTATAAATACTTATAATTAGGTTGAAATTGTAAAATATACCTCCAGTGGAACTTTAAAGAGACACTGGATAGACTTTCATTTTCTTTACAGTCATCTATAGATAATATATAAAAATAGGAAAATTGCTGCATATACTAAACATTCTCTGTTAGTCAACAAATTTTTCTTAGATTCCCTCTTGGTACATGATTTTTGGGACAAGGGTATTATTTTATGTCCAAGATTCACTAAGATCCAATCAGTACTATAAGGATACTAGCAAATTGCCAGTCAAAAATTTACGGTTATAAAATTGTAAGGCAGGCAATGTTGTTTTCCACAAAGAAAGTCTTTAGTCGTCCGAGTACCTTCGGCGATCATACTTTATATCCTAAAGAGCTAACAATCTTTTTTTATGTTCCTGCAGCATACAATGTACATTTGCACTCTTGCTGTGCTGAGGTGTAAGTGTGAGCAATGTGTGAAGTGTGTAGTATAAGTAGGCTGCGTGCGCGAGCACATACCGTTTGTTTAGATGTGTAATTCTGCAGTTTGTAATGGTAATGTAAAGTTAGTGTTGTAAAATGGTGGCGATAGTGTATGTGTTACGCTGCTGTGGAGCATTTTGCGTCCTCCCTAATAGTGTATTTTATACCCAGTACGGTCTTCTGTAGAAGTCTTACTGTATGTGTCTGGCGTGTTTTTGCGTGTTCATTGGTCGTGTAGCCTCGTTGTTTTTTTTGTTGCTTAGGCGATTTTTGTGTGGGGAAACTCAGCAAATTGTGGTTCAATTGTCGTGCGACCTGACTCCCAGACTTTGTGTCTGTCCCCCCGTGCTGTGAGTGAATTTTTTTTGTATTTTTGTAAATTTTGGTGTTGTTATTGTTGTTTTTGTATGTGCACGGTTCAGCGGATAACTTCGGGTCGTATTTTTTTTTGTAAATCTTGCTTTCCTTGTTGAAAGTGTCACGGGCCGTCATTTTGTAAGATGATTTTTTTCAAACTGCTACGGGTCTCACATTCTGAATTGTATAATTGAGTTTTGTGTTGATGTGTAGTTTTGCGGGTCGTAGGGATGAGCGTCTACGATGCTCATCTCCACCAGTGCAAGGAGCGCCTTTGGCTACGAGAGCCTGCAAGCATTAGCAACAACCCGTATTGCTGAGAACTATATGTGATTTGTATTTGTAAGACCTTTGATTGATGCCTTTGAATTGTGGTCTTGGTGAAATTTGCTTAAAGTCCATTGGATTTCAAGAAGATCCAATAAATCAGGAAATCAGGAAATCAAGACAAACTTTTCACTGGATGGTTTGATCATGAGGCTGAAACTCAAATATTTTTGCCATATCATGAGAACACAGGATTCTGCAGAAAAAACTCTGATACTGGGAAAGATTGATGGTTCAAGAAGAAGGGGTTGACAGAGGTGGAGCTAGATACCATATACTGTATAACAGCCATTTATTAGGCAATATTTAAGGTGGTGAAATCTCAATATTATAAAATTTCTAGCATGTCGGTGGTAGCAGCAACACAAAACAAATGCTTAAAGGGCTGTGAGTTCACCACTTGTTAGTTAAGGTAATGTGGGTTTATAAAGTCTACAATTAAGACGTCTGTAAATGAAATGCTTTAACATGCTGGAGCTTTATAAATATAAGGATAACAATAATAAGCTTTCATCAAGAGAAATGCATTTTTCTAAAACAAGGTAAACTGCAAAGTTGTTTTTCAGCATTACCAGTGTCATCCTGTCCTTATCTATTACCTACATACTGTAACTGACAGCCTTATTAAATTGCGATTCGGACAATTCTAAAGGGCTCTGTATAAGCACAGAGCATATTTTTGTTATAGAAGATTTTAGTCAGTGATTTTCTATCCAAAAGCAAGGTCTTCACCAACTAAAAACTTCTGTAAAAAAAATATGCTATGTGCTTATATAAAGCCCTTTAGAATTGGCCAAATCGCAAGTTAATAAGGCTGTGAATCTTTTAGTCAGACTGCTATTCCTAAAGCCATTTAGGTTTTTAAACAAAGCCAACGATAGATCATGAGATCATTATAATATTTTAAGTAATTACAAAAGAAAATCAAAGTCTTGTTAAATAAAGTATATAATCCTCATACGGCAAACTCTATTTGCCAAATAATATCTTTTTTACTCAACATACAAAGGATATAGATTGTAAGTCTGCAAGTTTCAATCCTGCTCGGTGCTTTAGGGAAAGCGCTATGGACACCGGATTCCAAGCTCAAAGACTGGGCCCTCCAATATTTGCATTGTGTGAATCTTGAACTTGTCATTGCCTGTAACTAAACTTATGTATAGCGCTACGGAATATGTTGGCGCGTTAAAAATAAACGATAATGATATAGGTTTAGTTATAAAACTTGTAACTTTGCATACATTTTCCATGCAAAATTGTCTTGCTCCCATATTGTAAACAGTTCCAAGAGCATGCATTGCAAACTAGCTGATATATCAGGAAAGCCTGTAGTAGAAGAAGGGGGCAGCAGGACAGGATCACACTATGCACCATCTGTAGAGTAAACTGCAGGATCATAGAGATGCTGCAGGAAACATGAGTATTATGACAGTGCACCCCAGCACACACACGCCCGGGGTTATGCCTCTAAACACCAAGAGGACCAGGCTTCAAGGAATACAGCTAGTGGAATCTTTAAATGAACAGGAGCATGACCAGGAAGAGCAGGTCCCATGAATTATCCTCAGGTCTAAACCCTTTCCATTGAATATTGAAATTGATAGCCTCAAATGTCAAGAAACTCTTGGACCATATATGCAAAATATAGAAAAAAACTCAAAGATGGTTATAACGCCGCAGTGGCATAGCTAGTGAATGGAGGGCCTCGGTCCAGGGATTGGGGTCAAAACTTTTTTGACCCCTATCCAGAGCTATATATACAGTGCGTTGCAAAAGTATTCACCCCCTTGACTTTTTACCTATTTTGCTACATTACAGCCTTAAGTTCAATGTTTTGTTAATCTGAATTTTATGTAATGGATCAGAACACAATAGTCTAAGTTGGTAAAGTGAAATGAGAAAAAATATATACATAAAACTATTTTTTAGAAATAGAAAACTGAAAATTTGCATGTGCGTATGTATTCACCCCTTTGTTATGAAGCCCATCTGGTGCAACCAATTACCTTCCAAAGTCACATAATTAGTGAAATTATGTCCACCTATGTGCAATCTAAGTGTCCTATGATCTGTCATTACATATACACACCTTTTTTGAAAGGCCCCAGAGGCTGCAACACCTATAGAAGAGGCACCACTAACCAAACACTGCCATGAAGACCAAGGAACTCTCCAAACAAGTAAGGGACAATGTTGTTGAGAAGTACAAGTCAGGGTTAGGTTATAAAAAATATCCAAATCTTTGATGATCCCTAGGAGCACCATCAAATCTATCATAACCAAATGGAAAGAACCTCAAACCTGCCAAGAGACGGCCGCCCACCAAAACTCAAGGACAGGGCAACTAGGGCATTAATCAGAGAGGCAGCACAGAGACCAAAAGTAACCATGGAGGAGCTGCAGAGTTCCACAGCAGAGACTGGAGTATCTGTACATAGGACGACAATAAGCCATACGCTCCATAGAGTTGGGCTTTATGGCAGAGTGGCCAGAAGAAAGCCATTACTTTCAGCAAAAAACAAAATGGCACATTTTGAGTTTGCAAAAAGGCATGTGGGAGACTACCAAAATGTATCGAGGAACGTGCTGTGGTCTCAGAGACTAAAATTTAACTTTTTGTCCATCAAAGAAAACGCTATGTCTAGCGCAAACCCAAAACATCACATCACCAAAAGAACACCACAGTAAAACATGGTGGTGGCAGCATCATGCTGTGGGGATGTTTTTCAGCAGCCGGGAGTGGAAAACTGGTCATCGTTGAGGGAAAAATGGATGGTGCTAAATACAGGGATATTTTTTAGCAAAATCTGTACTTCTCTGTGAGTGATTTGAGGCTAGGATGGAGGTTCACCTTCCAGCAGGACAATGACCCCAAACACACTGCTAAATCAACACTTGAGTGGTTTAAGGGGAAACATGTAAAAGTGTTGGAATGGCCTAGTCAAAGCCAAGACCTCAATACAATAGAAAATCTATGAAACAGTTTGCTGTTCACAAGCGCAAACCCTCCAACTTGAATGAGCTGGAGCAGTTTTGCAAGGAGGAATGGGCAAAAATCCCAATGGCAAGATGTGGCAAGCTCATAGAGACTTATCAAAAGCGACTTGGAGCTGTGATTGCCAAAAGGTGGCTCTACAAAGTATTGAGCTGCAGCACATTGGGCAAGACCATACAGTGGTTTCACAGGACAGGTTCCACTCAGAACAGGCCTCGCCATGGTCGACCAAAGAAGTTGAGTGCACATGGTCAACATCATATCCAGAGGTTGTCTTTGGGAAATAGATGTATGAGTGCTGCCAGCATTGCTGCAGAAGGATGGGGGTCTTCTAAAGATGATGCACAAGAAAGCCCACAAACAGTTTGCTGAAGACGAGCAGGGCATGCATTACTGGAACCATGTATTGTGGTCCGATGAGAACAACATAAATAAAATAAAGTTCAGATGTATCAAGCATGTGTGGTGGCAATCAGGTGAGGAGTACAAAGACAAGTAGGTCTTGTCTACAGTCAAGTTTGGTGGTGGGAGTGTCATGGTCTGGGCCTGCATGAGTGCTGCCGGCACTGGGGATCTACAGTTTATTGAAGGAACCATGAATGCCAACATGTACTGTGACATACTGAAGCAGAGCATGATCCCCTCCCTTCGGAGACAGGGCTGCAGGGCAGTATTCCAACATGATAACGACCCAAACACACTTACAAAATAGCTGAAGGTTAAGGTGATGGACAGGCCGAGCATGTCTCCAGACCTAAACCCTATTGAGCATCTGTGAGGCATCCTCAAATAGAAGGTGGGGGAGTGCAAGGTCTCTAACATCCATCAGCTCTGTCATGTCATCATGGAAGAGTAGAGGAGGACTCCTGTGGCAACCTGTGAAGCTCTGGCGAACTCCATGCCCATGAGGGTTAAGGCAGTGCTGGAAAATAATGGTATCCACACAAAATATTGACACTTTGGGCCCAATTTGGACATTAGGGGTGTTTTTGTTGCCAATAGTTTAGACATTCATGGCTGTGTGTTGAGTTATTTTGAGGGGACAGCAAATTTACACTATTATACAGGCTGTACACTTACTACTTTACATTGTAACAGAGTGTCATTTCTTCAGTGTTGTCACATGAAAAGATATAATACAATATTTCCAAAAATGTGAGGGTTGTACTCACATTTGTGAGATACTGTACGTATAGCATGTGTGTGTGTATATATAAAGTCGTATTTTTCCGTGTATGAGATGGTATTTTTTACCAATTTTTTTTAAGTCTAAAATAGGGGGACGGTCTTATAGACGGAATATTGTATCTGCCACTAGTTTTAAGGCCAGAGAAAAGACACACATTTGGAAATGCATTTGGGTCCAATTAGATTGCATTACTCTGCAAGTGTGCATAAAAATGTATATTTTATAAGTTTTCAGTGTGTTACACATATATTTAAGGCCAATTTCTCACGATCATGATTGTCATGATTTTCACTGATTTCCCTTCCAGCTCAATATTCTTGTGATCACATTATTTATTACTCAGTCGCGATGCGCAATTGCATTTTATCTGTTTAACACAGGATCACAAAGATATTGAGCTGGAATCGAAATCAGTGAAAATCATGACAGAAAGTGCCCTTAAATATATGTGTAACACAATAAAAACGTATAAAATACACATTTTTAAGCTCACAAGCAGTGTGATGCAATCTAATTGGATCAAGCATTTCCAATACGTCTTTTCTCCTGCCTTAAAACATCGCCAACTAGTGGCCAGATGCGGCATTACACTGTTATACACATTGAATTTCTTTCATGATTTTCACTGATTTCCGTTCCAGCTCAATATCTTTGTGATCCTGTGTAAAACCGGAAAATTGCAATAGCACATCTCGACTGAGTAATAAGTGATGTGATCACAAAGATATTGAGCTGGAATTGAAATCAGTGAAAATCATGACAGAAAGGGCCCTTAAATGTATGTGTAAAACAATAAAAACAATTATTTATTTATGAATTTTAGGCTCCAAAAATAGGGGTAATCTTATAAATGGGGGCATCTTATACACGGAAAAATACGATATATATATAACATATATATACACCATATTTACTCGAATCTAATGCGCACTCCAAATTTGGTACCCATGAATCAAAAAATATATATTTTTGCAGGCGAATGTAATGTGCATTTGTCATTTGTACAAGAAGTACCCAACAGTGAGTTTATATTACCAACTTATGGTATGTCACCGACTTATGCCACTGTGCTGGGTCTCTCTAGGTGCCATGCTCTGTGTGCCACTGTACTGGGGCTCTCTGGGTGTCAGGCTCTGTGTGCCACTGTGCTGGGGCTCTCTGGGTGCCAGGCTCTGTGTGCCACTGTGCTGGGGCTCTCTGGGTGCCAGGCTCTCTGTGCTACTGTGCTGGGGCTCTCTGGGTGTCAGGCTCTATGTGCCACTGTGCTGGGGGCTCTCTGGATGCTAGGCTCTTTGTGCCACTGTGCTGGGGCTCTCTGGGTGCCAGGCTCTGTGTGCCACTGTGCTGGGGCTCTCTGAGTGTCAGGCTCTGTGTGCCACTGTGCTGGGGCTCTCTGAGTGCCAGACTCTGTGTGCCACTGTGCTGGGGCTCTTGGAGTGCCAGGCTCTGTGTGCCACTGTGCTGGGGCTCTCTGGGTATCAGGCTCTATGTGCCACTGTGCTAGGGCTCTCTGGGTGCCAGGCTTTGTGTGCCACTGTGCTGGGGCTCTCTGGGTGCCACTTCCTACGATGGTCACCCACTTTAGAGAGCCGGGAAGCGAGAGATGGTGGTGTTGTGGTATGCCCTGTGCTTTCCCTTTTGCCATTGAATCTAGCGCACCATCGAATCTAATGCGCACCCCAAGTTTGGGAACCGATTTTCTATGAAAAAGATGCGCATTAGACTTGAATAAATACAGTATATATACACACAAACATCTTATACATACAGTATCTCACAAAAGGAAGTACACACCTCGCATTATACAATATATATATATATATATATATATATATATATATATATATATGTTATATATATATATATGTTATAAATATATAAATATAAATATGCAGTATATATATATATATATATATATATATATATATATATATATATACAGATAAATAATCAGAATATTGCAGTATATAGTGATACATTTTTATTGATCTTTTTATTGCTTTATTGAAAGCTAGTCATGAAAACTATAAATATATTGTCCAATAAAAAAGGTATCACTATATACTGCAATATTCTGATTATTCATCTAGATTACTGGACACTTATGGCCAACTCACCCTTCATATATATATACCATGCATTTAAGCTCCCCAGGGCATCTTGGCACACCATTTCCCCTCCCCCTTCTCCTCATCACTCCTTCCCCATCTCCTCATCTCCCATTCCCCCCTTTTCCTTATCTCCCCCTACCCCATCTTCCCCTTCTGCTCATCTCCCCTTCCCCATCTCCTCATCTCCCATTTCCCGTTCTCCTTACCTCCCACCCCATCTCTCCTTCTCTTCTTCCCCATCTCCTCATCCCCCCTACCCCATCTCCTCATATCCCCTTCCCAATCTCCTCATCTCCCATTTCCCCCCCTTCTACTCATCTCCCCTTCCCATCTACTCCTCTCCCAATTCCCCCCTTCTCCTTACCCGCCCAACCCATCTCTCCTTCTCCTCATCTCTCCTTCCCCTCTCCTCATCTCCCGCTACCCCATCTCCTCATCTCCCCATCCCCATCTCATCATCTCCCATTTTGCCCCCTTCATCTCATCTTCCCCTACCCCATCTCCCCCTTCTCATCATCTCCCCTTCCCCATCTCCTCATCTCTCATCCCCCCTTCTCCTAATCTCCCCTTACCCCATATTCCCCTTCTCCTCATCTCCCCTTCCCCATCTCCCATTCCCCCCATCTCCTAACCTCCCCTACCCCATTTCTCCTTCTCCTCATCTCCCCTTCCCCATCTCCTCATCCACCCTAATCCCATCTACTCATCTTCCCTTCCCCATATCCCTCCATTCTCCTCATCTCTCATTCCCCTCTTCTCCTCATCTCCCCCTACCCCATTTCTCCTTCTCCTCATCTCCCCATCCCCATCTCCTCATCCCCCCTACCCCATCTCTTCATCTCCCCTTCCCCATCTCTCACTTGTCCTCATCTCACATCTCCTCATAACTCATCCCCCTTCTCCTAATCTCCCCCTACCCCATCTTCCCCTTCTCCTAATCTCCCCTTCCCCATCTCCTCATCATTGTCTGAGGTTTAAGCATTTTGTCTGTTTCTGGTAATCTAGATTCGTATGGCCAGTAAATAAAATAATGACTGGTTGTAGTGTGTACCAAATAATGCATCCATTCTTCCAGAAGCTGTTTATGGCTAATAATTCCCTATTGCCAACATTATAGTTCCTTTCAGCTGGAGGTATTTTCTGTGAGAAGAATGCCAGGATAGCCCCAACAGCTGACTCCGATACTTCAACAATGAGAGACAGGGATTGTTCTGGATGGACTAGGATAAAAGTAGATGTGAATAAGGACTTCAGCTTGGCAAAAGCTTGTTGGGTAGCAGGAGTTCAGTCAAAAATAATCTTTGTGTTAGTGTGCACTGTAATGGGTTACAATACCCAAGAAAAATTGCTGATGCATCTTAGCAAACTGAAGGAATCCCTGCGCTTCTCTGTAGTTCTTTGGAACAGGCCAGTCTGAGATAGCCACCACCTTTATGGGATCCATGATAAGGCCTTGGGCGGGGATAATAAATCACAGATATTCTACTATTTCTGTCTTAAAACTGCATTGCATACTACAGGTGGGGACAAAAATATATATGATTAATGTGGACCAATATTCAGGGAGTAGGAAAAGACAATAATATTATTAAGATACACCACTAAACATACTGTAGATCTGAGGAGATCAGAGAATGCATTATTGAGAAAGTTCTGAAACTCAGGTTATCTAATAATGGGTCCTGAGCCTCTAACAAGTTGTGTGCTGAGTGCATCGCTTCCCCTTTAAATGCAAAAATCATTGTCCAGAAGCGGAATTAGTCAGAAGCACATATTTGTGCCTTCTGAAGAAACAGCTATTGGCAGGAGTTCTTAAAGCCATGGATATGACTCATGTTCCCTCCAAAGTGCTCCAGTAGAGGTACCTGTGGTTCTGGTTATGTGGTGTCCACATGATCAAGGAAAGGACTAGGGAATGTTTAAAACGGACTTTAAGCTCTTGTACCATGGTAAGAGTCTTTTGCTGCGTCCCATAAGGCTGTGGAGGTGAGCCACCTGCGGGTTCCATTAGGGTTCAGTTGTTTTATCTGAAGCCTGTAGTAGAAAAAGCCTAGTAGCAAGTGAAACCTGTAGAATAGTAATATAAAGGACCAGAGGCAATAAGAAGTGTCAGACAGTCCAGAATCAAAGGGCTGGTAGAACAGGATCAAGTCAGAAGTCACAAGTCAGAAGTCAGTTCAGGCAGCAGACAGAGAATATCCACTAACAAGCCAAGAACAAAGGGAGACGGAAGTCAAGGTAGTCAAATACAACCAATAGATTAATTTGTATATTTAACACCTAATGTTGTCAGAATATCGGAAAGAGACTATTTGTTGATCTTTATTAATAAGGGTTAACAAATATACAATAAAACTTCAACTTTATTCAAAGTTATTAAATATAATTTAAAAAAAACAAATGACTAAAAAGGAAAATTGAGTTCAGGAGGTTTGATGAGTCAAAAATGAATGTGCAACTCTTTTAATGCTTTTGATGTTTTTTTAGTGCTTTATAGCTATTTGTAGCAAGTTCACAATTCAAAATTAATTGCTTACTATGTTAAAGAACAACACTAATATTGCTTAATGTACAACACTTATTATTATGGAGACTCAATAAAATTTAAACAATAGCTATTTAAATGCATTTTCTATAAATGACAGCTGTCGTGACTGATTTTGGGACAGGATGGGACCCCCTAAACCCCAAAAGTAACCCTGTTATTTGGGACTCTAACACATCTAATTGCAAACATCAAGGTTATCAAAATGGACATTCAATGTTATTTTAAAAGCGATTAATGTGAGTATCTTATTTAATTTGTGCATTTATTTTCTATCATTGTTGTTGTGTGAGATATGTTGGATTTTCCCCTCCCCCAATGGCACATATAAACAATAATATTGTAGAACCAGAAAGAGCACTTTGCCAGACACCTGGCCTTTGACCTAAAAATAAGAAGGCCCAATACCCCGCTTGCAAACCTCATGCGTAATCAAAGTACAGCCATAAAATCTGAAGTGACCTAACAAGATGAACCCTTCCAGGTCCTTTTCTGGAGACCAGTGAGGAGCTTGATAACCCTAGTAATGGGGTGGGAAGGTTACAGTAAGGAAGCAGACCCCTCTTACAGTGAAGGGAATTATGGGTGGAGTCTTTTTGTACTATTTTAAAAATATATGTGTAAGAAGAATGAAGACTCAGTCTTTCTCTGCACTGAGCAAAGGGTGCATGTGTATTTCTTGTATGATGTGAAACCTGATTTTCTGCTTCTCCATGAATGAGGTTCTGCTCTGAATTGGAACGCTGGGTGCTGAGATGAATACAACGTCACAACCTGGTGATTGCTCCTGTAAGCTAAAGTAGGAGAGTATTTGGGCGCACGTGGCCCCTCATCTCTGGGTCATGACAACATCTTACAGCAATACAAGCTGGTTATCACATATTATAATTGTCTAACTATGATTCGTCGTCACACTGCGTTGCGAAGTGCCTACGACTTAGCGATGGACGCCGCAGGCGCTCATAGCCCGGCGAGCCTCGTGCAGCGAGGCGAGCCGTTAAATAGTAGCACTTTGGCAATGAGCGCCGCAGGCGCTCATTGCAGGTGAGCCTCGCACAGCGAGGTGAGCCGTTAAATTGTAGCACTTTGGCAATGAGCGCCACAGGCGCTCATTGCAGGCGAGCCTTGGGTATCGAGGCGAGCCGTTATGTTAAACCGCAGCACTTTGGCAATGAGCGCTCATTGCAGGCGAGCCGTTAAACCGTAGCACTTAGAAAATACGAGATGAAAAAAATTACGAGATAAGCGGCGGAACCAAAACAATTAAAAAAACACTAAATACACACAAAAAAATAAAAAAAGGTCACTTACAGCATGGGGAACCAGGCAGGACGTTTGGGAGTGAGTTGGAACTCCAATTTACATTGATTTAGACAAGTTACAAAGATCAAAATTGGCTAAGCGAGAAAAAAATGGCCGCAGAAAAAAATGAAAACGAGGCTTTACTACTACGAACTGCATAAAACACAGCCACAGACGTATGTGTTTGAAAAACAACGAGATAAAGGATGCGCATTAACCGCACAATGAGTAAAAAGACAGTAGCGAGTACATTTTACGAAACGATATTACAGATTTACGCATTAACACAGATTTCCCGCCTGTGTCTCGTGCCACATAGGATTTCCCGCCGAAAACAACGCATTTGGCTCGCGCAACAGCAGATTTCCCGCCTAAAACAATGCATTTGTCTCGCGCACAAAGCCTATATATAGGGCACACTTGACACATAACTGACACTTTCTCCTCAGGTGATGACAGTCTGACTGGACGTTTTCTGATGCCGGGAAATCTCAAGAGATTGTTAGCTCTTCAGTATACTGCTTCAGCATTATTACATTAAAAAAGGTAAATATCATTTATAATAATTAATTAATAAATTGGTACTTACTAAATAAATAAAAAATAAGAAATTAAAAAAATAGAAAAAAAATATTGTGCGTACCTGTGTGAAACAATTGTTAATAACATTCATAATGTACATTAATTAATTAATTAATGATTAATATCAAAATTAGTTAACGTTTAAGAATGTGAATACAAAAGCAACACATTGATTCATTAATTATTAATGTAGATTAATTTAAGAATTATTTTGTTATATATCGTGATTACCTGTGTGAAACAATTGTTAATAACATTCATAATGTACATTAATTAATTAATTATTGATTAATATCAAAATTAATTAACGTTTAAGAATGTGAATAAAAAAGCAACACATTGATTAATTCATTATTAATGTACATTAATTTAATTATTATTTTGTTATATATCGTGATTACCTGTGGGATGAATGTACATTATTTAAATAATTCAGTTCTTATATATTTTGTATAAAATAATCCCCAAAAAATAAATTAAGGCTATATACTCATGCTTACATGTTGATGTTAGATTTAGTCACACATTACTTTAATATTAATGAACATTAATTGATTCTTATTTCATTAGTAATGTACATTATTTTAAGAATTCAGTTGTAACATACTCATTTTAAAATACCACTCAAAAAAAAAAAAAAAGGGAAGAGACTCATGCTTATGTCTTGACGTTATATTTAGTCAGACATTAATTTAAGATTTATACAGATTAATTGAGTCTTATTTAAAGACTAACAGTAATATTGAGTGTATGTTTATAATCTATGCTTACATATGTGTGTTCATGCTGATTGATTGATATATTTATTTTTATGTTTTTAATCTATGCAAAAATATGTATGTTAAGCCTCATTGATTGATACAGATGAAGCAACATATTATACATTAATTTTACTATTTTGTATAATTGCAGTGAACTGTAGCTGAATGAACAGAGATAGTGACGTTTGCACACATTGAACATCATAAGGATAATTTGGACAGGTACAGAATTTGAATTATATTACTACAGCAAGATATTAAAAAATATGATTTTAGGTTTTTAATGTAGCCAAATATATGTCTGTTGATGTTCATTTAATGATATCGATGAATCAAAAGTTTAAAAATATTCTCAATTTGATTTTACAGTTTATTTGGATCTGCAAGGGAATAAACAGACAGCATGACGTTTGCAGCCTTTGAACAACATCAACATCATCCTCACAGGTATAAAATTTAATTTTGTAGTGATGCATAGAAAAAGGCTATATATTATATATTTGGTGAAAATGGATATTTGGTGAAAATGGAGAGTACTTATTGAGTCATTAATGTATGATATTTAGTCATAACTTGAAAAAAGTTGAAAAGACAATACTAATTAATAATAATATTTAAAGAAAATAAGAAGCTTACAACACTTGCAAAAAAATAAATTGATGGTATGCTGTGAATTCAATCAAGAAGGAATGGAATTGAAGGATTAATAATATAAAGATAGATATGTGCAGCTATTTCCGATTTCATATATGTCAATAAAATACTTTAAAAAATGGTTTCATTTCTTTCAGTCTAAAGTGCAATATTTGAAAATGTTTTATTAGTTTATTCATCTACTTTAATGGACCAGTACAAAAAGGAAAAAAATGTATACAAAAGAAAGAACAAACAATAATTACATCTCTATTTACAATTACAGATTAAAATGGCGGAGAATGGAGAAGACAAAATTGAACGCAAAAGAAGATTGGCAAGGTAAAGGAAGAAAAGGTGGAGAGATGCTCAGAAACCGGAAACTTCACAACGCTTGCGAGAAGAAGATCGACAGAGACTTTTAAATAAAAGAAAGATGAGTAAGAAAGCCGCAAGTGAATGTGTTGGGGCTTCCAAGAAACGTAAAAGTAAACAAAAACATCTCTGTGAACCATTGTCCAATGATTCTATTTTGCAGAATGACTTAAATGTAGACACACAAGAAAAAATGTACATATAGAAAGTGGGTCTGATATCTATGTTGAAGAAATGCATGACAATGTGTTTACTACTGCAGTAGAAGTAGATACTCATTATTGTGGGTTACTTAATGTGGTTTGTCAGTTTTGTGGGGCCTATCATTTTATAAAGGAAAGACCTACTGACGGAAATTTCATTAGTTGCTGTCAGAAAGGAAAGGTGAAACTTCCACTAAGACACCCATTTCCATATTATTTAGAATGCATTATGAGGGATCCAACATTTCCAAATTATAATAATTTCAAACAAAACATAAGGTCTTATAACATTGCAATTTAATTTGCTTCAATGGGTGCAACATTAGCAGAAAATGTACCAGGACATGGTCCTTACTGTTTCAGAGTTCAAGGTCAAATATACCACAGAACTTCACATTTACACCCACAAGAAGGAGAGCAAAGGAAATTTGCACAGTTATATGTCTTAGATACGATAGAAGCTGTGGAACAAAGAATGACACTTCCAGAAAATAGACAGTGTTCGCGCATAGTCTTTGAACAGCTGGATAAAATTATGCAAAAAAAAAACATATAGTCAAGCATACAAACAATTAGCACAGCTTGAAAAAGAACAACAGGAACATGCTGAAAGACATCAATTGCCTACACCAAGAGTCAATATGGTGTTAAAAAGAGATCGCAACACTGATCAAAGAAGATATAATTTACCTACTGTAAATGAGGTTGCCATGGTGTTTAAAAATGAAGATGGTGAACCACCTCTTCAGCGGGATATTAGAATATATCCACGCAATGAAGAACAACCATTTATCAACATCAATATATTAAGCTGTAATTTAGATCAATGACATATCCCATTTTCTTTCCAAATGAACCAGGATGGGAACCAAAATTACAATTGGAAAGTTATCCCAATACTAAACTTCGTATTAGATCTAATATTTCCATGCTGGAATATAAAGTGGCACAAACTGCTATCCGTTATTGTTTTAGACCAATTTTACATGGAGGAAAACTCACTCAACAATGGATTATTGATTCATATTTACAAGTTGAAGCCAATAATCTAAATTTCATTAAATATCAACAAAATAAATTACGAGTAGAACAGTATTGTGGATTAATGGATTATGTGGTTGATTTAGCTTCCAACAGAGACATTCCAGCTGAAAGAGCAATTATTTTGCCATCCTCTTTCCAAGGATCTCCTCGCAATATGCGAGAAAGGTATAATGATGCCATGGCTATTGTTACAAAATTTGGAAAACCAGATTTATTTATTACATTATTTATTTATTACATTCACATGTAATCCACAATGGCCAGAGATCAAGGAAAATTTGAATCTGGGACAAACTACTTCTGACCGACCAGATTTAGTGGCAAGAGTATTCAAAATCAAAGTCAATTCATTAATACATGATATCACTAAAGCACACTTATTTGGACAATGTGTGGCTTTTGTTTACACCATTGAATTTCAAAAAAGAGGATTGCCACATGCTCACATACTTTTAATACTGCAGGAAAAAGATAAGTTGAACACTGCAGAGAGAGTGGATTCAGCAATTTCTGCACAATTGCCAGACCAAGAAAAATATACAAAACTTTGGGAGATTGTTACACATAGAATGATTCATGGCCCATGTGGAGAGATGAATCCTAATTCACCATATATGGAAAATAAAAAATGTACTAAAGAATTTCCAAAACAATTTCAAATGCAAACTTATGCAAATTGTGATGGATATCCTTTGTATAAAAGAACACAAGGACAAACAGCTATTATCCGTGGCCAAAAGGTTGATAATAGATTTGTCGTTCCATACAATCCACATTTGCTCATCAAGTACAATGTACACATCAATGTGGAAGCTTGCACTTCGATTAAATCAATTAAGTATGTGTATAAATATATATACAAAGGATATGATGCAGCTACTGTTGTTGTACAAGGTGCTGGAAATGAAAACGAAAATCCAATTTTACATGATGAACTATCAAATTATTTAGATGCTCGGTATGTGAGTGCTCCTGAAGCAATGTGGCGCCTTTTGAAATTTGAGATGCATGTCACATGCTATCTATCGTTTAGCTGTGTACATTTGCCTCAAAGTCAGTTGGTTTGCTTTACTCAAGGAAATGAAAGAACTGCATTATATCAAAGTGAAGACAGAGATACCACACTTACTGCGTGGTTTAAATTAAACTGTCAGGATACGCAGGCCAGACAATTTTTATACATAGAGATACCATATCACTATGTATTTGTAAATGGTCTATGGCGACAACGAAGAAGAGATGCACATAAAATCATACCACGCATTTATACCGTCAGTCCAAGGGACATTGAACGTTTCAGCTTAAGATTACTTTTGCTACATGTTCCCGGTGCACAGCGTTTTGATCATTTACGTACAGTGAACGATATAGTTTATGATACATTCCTATTAGCTGCAAGACATCAAAATTTCATAGCTGATGATACAGAATGGGAGAGGTGTCTGGGAGAAGCAGCACTATGTCAAATGCCTAAGCAAATGAGACAACAATTTGCATTCATTTGTATATTTTGCAATGTACCTGATGCTTTCACTTTGTGGGAAACATTTAAATTAAACATGTCAGAAGATTTCTTGAAACATTACAGAGAACCAATAGCTCTGTTAAAAACATTGTTGGAAATCCAAGAAATATTGTTGGCTCATGGATTAAATTGTGCAAGTTTTAATTTACCTGATCCAGGACTTATAGATGACATCAATTTTGATGATTATGAAACTGAGCTTCAAAACCAAAAAACCCAAGAAATACTGGCAACTTTAAATATTTTACAGTTCGAAGCATTTCATGCCATCACAAATGCTACAGATGATGAAATGGTCAAAGACCGGTATTTCTATCTAGACGGACCAGGTGGATCAGGAAAAACTGTACAATTGTTTGATGAGTTATATTCGATCACAGGGTCAGATAGCTATGCCATTTGCAACAACTGGAATTGCTGCACTTTTGTTAGATGGTGGGAGAACTGTGCATAGTGGATTTAAACTGCCAGTTCCCATTTTGGAAACATCAGTGTCAGATATTCGATTGAATTCCTTACAAGCAAAAAAATTTAAACTAACTAAACTAATTATCATAGACGAGGCAACAATGATGTCATATCATGCATTTCAACGTATTGACAGATTTTTAAAAGAAGTAATGGATAATAAGTTGCCATTTGGTGGAAAGGTGATGCTGTTAGGAGGAGATTTTAGGCAAACGTTACCTGTTGTGCCACACAGAAATAGAACGGAGATCATTGAAACATGTATCAAGACCAGTAAACTGTGGCAAATATTTACACATCTCAAATTAGAATTAAATATGAGATCTGAAGGCCAAAATGAATTCAATGACTGGCTCATTAAAATCGGAGATGGAAAACATCCAGAAATACAGCATTTACCAAATGATACCATTGAAATTCCATCAGAAATGGTTTGCAATGAATCACTCATATCAGCCATATTTCTAAACACTCTTAATAATGAGGATTACACAGACATTGCAAACAAAGTGATATTAACTTTAAAAAATATCGATGCCTTGAATGTAAATAACGAAATTTTTAAATATATCAATGCACCACAAAATAATTATTACAGTGCAGATTCAATTCTGTTAGATGATAAAGACAGTGAATCTAATTTTAGTATTGAATTTATTAATTCGTTAACACCATCTGGAATGCTCCCACATATTTTACAATTGAAAAAAGGCGCAATTGTTATGTTATTGCGAAATATGAATCCAAAAAAAGGACTTTGTAATGAGACCAGATTAATTGTGCATGAGTTAAAAGATCATTTTATACATGCAGAAATTATAACTGGTACCCATAAAGGTGAACAAGTTTTTATACCAAGAATTGATTTAGCTCCAAGTGAGAGTGGTTTGCCCTTTGTCCTTCAACGGAAAAAAATTCCAGTTATCATGGCATTTGCCATGACCATCAATAAATCCCAAGGACAAACTTTTAAGTCAGTTTTTGCACATGGACAACTCTATGTGGCTTTTTCAAGGTGCACTAATCCAAAATAAATTAAAGTGCATGTTGAAGAAAATTAAACTCAAGGGCATTTATTGGACGATGGATGTGTTTACACCAAAAACATTGTCTACTATGAGGTGTTGGAAAGATAGAGGACAATGGTTTCATTTTAATGACAATATTTTATGTGACTCAATATGATTGCAAAAAAAACAATATTTCAAGTAAAACATCTAAAGAATGGACAAAAAAACATAGAGAACAGTGGTTTGACTTCCAGTACAAAATTAAAGTACTCTGGGACTCTTTAAATAGGGGACCACTATTTCACTTATGAAAATCTATGTGATATTTGCAGAATAGACAAACTAAAAAACAAACAAAAAAAAACAACAGTAAAATATCCTTAAACAGATTTCAATGGGTTCAAAGTTTAATATTTACATGATTGGCCCCACAAAACAATTCACCAAATTTTTCAAGATTTACAAGAGTTAAATGTTATTGTTTGATGTTACAATTTCAGATGTTAAATATGTGGTTTTTGAATTTTTAAAAAAGATTGTTAAATATATATGTGGTATAGTCAAAGATGTATTGTTAGTATAAAGTTGAATTATTTAATAATAATTGGAAATGTATTATTTAAAGACTTGGGGCCTCATTCTATTACCGGCCGTAAATCGGCCGTAAGGCTGCGATTCCTTGCGGGGGTTCAGTTAACTCGCGATTCTATTATACGGCCCCGCAAGGATCTCCCCTTACGGCCGGCCGTATATCTTGGAACCGGCCGTAAGCTCTGAAATCTAAAAACGCAAAAATAAATTCAAGCCTGCACTGTACATCTTTGTAAATGCTAGGGATCATATTGGGGGACATGAGAATTAAAAGTAACCCACTCTCAAGCTTGCACATCAGCCCAAACCCGAGTTCGAATTAACTGTTTATTTTCCGGCTGCGGCGTGGGTGTGTCTGAGGTGCTCCAAGCACTCTGGACTTTTTAAATGGATATTTTACGTATATTAAAAATAAAATATTTTACGGATTTGAGTATAGGGTAATTATGTGCTATTTTTTCTAACACTGAATATCACTTTATAGTCTTCTCAAAGTGCAGGATGGCTTTATTTGAGCTATTTTATGTGCTTAATTGGTGCTAGCGAGACCTGTTTGCTGCAAGTAAGCTGCGGCTCGTTTTTAGCCTTGCAGACAGGGTTCCCGGAGCAATAGAATCGCAACCAGGCTTTTCTTACGGCCGATTTCCTTGCGGCCGTTTTAGATCAAAGGCTTTCCTCTGGCGCAGTCGGCCGCAAGGGATAGCAAAGCGCCGGCCGCAAGCCTGCCGGAGTCCCCGGCCGGAGGGGAATAGAATAGCCGTAAAACTTGCGGCCGGTCCTTGCGGCCCGCAGCGGCTGCGGACGTAATAGAATGAGGCCCCAAGTATTGATTCAGGGAGAAATCCGATCGCCAGTTAATGGGGTCAGGAAGGAATTAATTTTTTTCCCTCTTTGATACAATTGGACAAGTTTCAATAGGGGTTTTTTATTGTTTGCCTTCCTCTGGATTCAATGCTAATTTAGTTTAACACGAGTTTAACAAATATGTTACAAATGATAAAAAGCATGTTATTGTTAAAACAATTTACTTACTCTAAGTTAATATAGTCCGCAGTTACTCAGTGATAAATATGTATTGAAAAGTGTTAGTATTGTTAACAAAATGTTGAACGAATGTTTCATATACAAGTTGCATGTTACAAAGTTTAATGTTTGGGAAATATAAGTTGAAAGTTAAAAAAATAAAAAGTTAAAAAAATTAATGTGTTTTTATTTTTAGAAAAAAAAAGGGACAAATGTAGCTGACTCATTTTGTGTTGCAAACAAATTTCACAACATTTATTTTTTATTGACCGTCATTTTTTGACGGGCAAGTCGCTAGTACTTAATATATTCATAGAGCTCACTAATGCTCTAGTGCTCATGGAGTGATCTACAGCTTAATGCAGACTCACACTGGAGTCTTAAAACAACCCTATCAAGGGTTAGACCATTGCTATCACTCTAAAAATCTCTCTAAATGCATCTTGGTATACAATCCTCATGGGAAACCAAAGTATATTTCCCTGCTGCTCAAAGTGGCTTCATCAGGGGAGAGGGTTGGCACTTTAGCAGCTCCCCTTCTTGTGGGCACAATCATGATGCTCTAAATTTAACCAATCATTTACCTATAAAAACACAAGACTGGTAAAAAAAGTCACGCTTTTATACTTACATATTTGTTGTAATTCACAAAAACAATCTCATAACGCCACTGCCTACTATGCACCCATCATTATCTCAGTGTGAATAATTACTCTTATGTACTAGCTATTCAGAATAGGGTACACTCACAGAGTTACCCAATAGAGGTTGTATATGATTAGGGTGTACAACATTACTAATTGCTTGGACTTTATGGCCATATACGAAGGCATTAAACAACCACAGTGGGTGATCAGTGTACCTTTTAGTTTTTGGGCCCTAGTGAGTCTTGCAAACCTTGTAGACAATTATAGGGCCTAATGTAATAGATCTATTATTGCCCGCTAGTAATGGGTGTTTAATTGGGAATTTTTTACTAGAAGCCCTCGCTATGTAGTGGCTATGCTATAATATACCAAGTGCAATGTGATAGCTACAATATTTTTAATGTGACTTTATATGTTAAAAAATAATGAGGCAAAATTCCCAGAGCCAGTTCAATTGTATCTGCAGTTCTAAACTGTGACAGCTACATCAACAAATATTCAGAGGTCTTGTAGCAATAAAGGCATGTACTAAAAGTTTTAAACATAAATGTAAATTTCTGTAAGTATACGCTTTAAAACAAGTCTTTAAGGGAAATTTCCCTTTTAACTTATATTGACAATAATTATGGCAAATAATTTTAATGCGCTTATGAAATGCAAAATAGAACTGCATTATAAGATTACAAATCTGATGAAATTGGAATAATTTGTATTTAGCGCAAACTCTCCACACTTGAAACTTCACAATTTTTCAGTGCAGTTAAATAAAATATATTGTACCAAATAGTTACAGTATGTGGATCTACTGCAGGTTTTCATAGCTACTGTACTGAACTACAGTTGCTTGTGCGCACAATACCTTTAAATCATCCACTTTAGTACCAAGGAAATACTGAAAGATGTTCAGAAAACAGGCTACAATTCTGCCATTGCAGTGGAGTACTTCAAATTTTGCTGATCTAAAGAGCAAATGAGGAAAATCCCCACTGGTTTGCAGGGAAGATAAAACTGGAACTGGAGGAATCAAAAGCTCAACCATAAAGTTTCTGCTGTGAATGTCCTTGATAATTCTGACACACTGAAAAAGTTGTTATACATTACTTGCCATATGTGCCACTAAATATTCTGAAGACGACTTCCAGGATCATATTGGAAAAATCGAATAATTATATTAAATATAATATATTATACAGTATTACAGTTTATTTTACATAAAAAATAATAGTAAAGCATTCAGTAGGTGACTGTCATAATGACAAAATAGTTCACTAATTTCAGGAAATAGATGATATCAAATTATTAATAATCCCAAACACTATTATGACAAAAGGACTGTTGTAATGGTCCAGTTGTTATAATTTTTAAGTAGTACAGATCAATATAAATAATTTTTCAGTTTACAGTGTTTAAAAAAACATTTGTGAGAAAACTTACACTCATAATAGCTGTTTTTCACATTTCTCGACAAGAGATGATTCCATTTTTTTCTCAACTTTGGCAGTATGTGGAGCCCACTTATACGCATCCACCCATTTACTGCAAAGCTTTGGTAGTAAGTGTATAGCAATATGTTCTCTACACAATGCCACAGTTTATAAAAGAAAGGGTGAACTACAGCCTAAAGGTTGTTTGAAAAACAGCTATTATCTCTCAATCAACTTTTCTTTTTTTTTTTTTATCACTACAAAATCAAAATATTTATACTGATTTCCAATTTAAAAGCCACAAATACTGGATCAATGCAATTATATTATATATGTTTAGTGTGAAAATGTTTTATTTAAAAAAAACATTTTGTTCCTACATCTGAATAAAGAGGATTAAACAGGCAGTTTAATCATAGGATTAAACCTAGGCAGTACGTCTCTAATTTGATGTTTATCTTCATGGGTTATATATTTGTTCTTTTGATTTCTGTAGTATATTTAACATGGGTTCTTTTATATATAATGAGAGGCAATCCATTCTGTAAACATACAATAAATGCAAAAATACATTGGTGTAGAATGATGGCATTTATTTTTAACCCTCATCATCTTAATAAGGGGGCTAGCATTATAACTAGTGACAGCATTTATGAGAGCCAGTTGTAGAAACCAGAGTGCTCCCTAAGAGTCAAAAACACTTCATTTCATTTGAACAAGCCTGCAACTACCTGCCATGCAATTAAATAGGGGCCTATGGGCCTCATTCTATTAGCGGCCGCAGCCGTTGCGGGGCCGCAAGGACCGGCCGCAAGCTATTCGGCTATTCTATTCCCTTACGGCCGGGGATTCCGGCAGGCTTGCGGCCGGTGCCTTGCTATCTCTTGCGGCCGCTCGCGCCGGAGGAAAGCCTTTGATCTAAAACGGCCGCAAGAGATTTGCAATTCAATTGCTCCGGGAAACCTCTCTGCAAGGCTAAAAGCGAGCCGCAGCTTACTTGCAGGAAAGAGGTCTCGCTAGCACCAATTAAGCACATAAAATAGCTCAAATAAAGCCATCCTGCACTTTGAGAAGACTATAAAGGGATTTTAGGTGTTAGAAAAAATAGCACATAATTATCCTTTACTCAAATCCGTAAAATATTTTATTTTTAATATCCGTAAAATATCCATGTAAAAAGTCCAGAGTGCTTGGAGCACCTCAGACACGCCCACGCCGCAGCCGGAAAATAAAGAGTTAATTTGAACTCTGGTTTGGGCAGATGTGCAAGCTTGAGAGTGGGTTTCTTTTAATCCTCATGTCCCCCAATATGATCCCTAGCATTTACAGAGCTGTACAGTGCAGGCTTGAATTTATTTTTGCGTTTTTATATTTCACAGCTTACGGCCGGTTCCAAGATATGCGGCCGGCCGTAAGAGGAGATCCTTGCGGGGCCGTATAATAGAATCGCGAGTTAACTGAACCCTCGCAAGGAATCGCAGCCTTACGGCCGATTTACGGCCGATAATAGAATGAGGTGCCAGGACTTTACCAGGAAATAGCTTTTGAAACATGTGCCAAACATTCTCATGTCAACATCCGACAGGGGGTGGTCTGTAAAACTGTTGCAGAACACATCTATTCATGATAATAACTAACTAACTTCATTATGGTCAATCTATGTATTTTGCTGCATCTGCATATACAATACCTACATTTAGAAGTTTGTTTGCCAGTTTATAGATAAGGAGTTTTAAACATTAATGAAGGAAAATGGAATTTGATACATCATCTCATCTCAACCCCATTCATCTTTCCACAATTGTACTGGCTTCTAAATTATAGCTAGTGTTAGCAAAGAATTGCTGTGGACATCAGAAGTGATTTTTTAAATAAAATTTAAAAAAGCAAAGTTTACCTTTGCCCTATATAGTGGGAGAGCTGGGTGTGTGTATTTTAGATAGGGGGTATTGTATTTTAAATAGAGGGGTATGTATGTATTTTAGATAGGGGGTATTGTATTTTATTTGTGTTGCATTGTAATGCAATGTATATATTTTGCATGTATTTCCTTTTGAGGTGTATAATTTATTTTTATTTTCTGTAGTGGGGGGGTTGTAATGTAGCTTTTTTGTACTGTAGCTTTTTATTTATTTTTAAGATAGCTTTTGTATTTTCTGTAATGAAGGTTTTTTTATTTTCTATGACTTAGGTTTTATTATTTTTTGTGAGTTAGGTTTTATTATTTTCTATAATTAGTGGGGTGGGTTTTTAAGGGGGTAGGTAGGTAGTGTATTTTAGTAGTGTAGGTGTTAATAGGTTAGTGTAGAAGGTCGGTATTTTAGATTTAATGGTTTGTTGGGGGTATAGTGCAGTGTAGTGTTTGTACTTAGTGTCATGAGGGCTTTTGAGTACCCTCATGGCAATTATGGGGTTAATGTTAGGGTTCTAACATCCCCCCGAGGGTCTTTATATACCATTATGGGACTGATGGGGTTAAATAGAAGCTTATGAGGGTCTGTATAGACCCCCATAAGAGACAGGGTTAAATAGGCTTAGATGGGGTTAAATAGGGCCAGTTAGGGTTACAAGGCCCAGATAGGCTTAGATAGGTACTGTTAGGGTTAAATTTGTAGTGTTAGCATTAAATAGGGCCAGGGTTGGGTAAATGGGGTATAGTTACGGGTAATAGTGTAGTGCTTAAACTTTGTGTTGTGAGGGTCCTGGATGACCCTCATGACACTTACAGTGTTATTACATGGGTTAATTAGTGTCGTATAGTGGTCTATATAGACCCTTATTGGACTGATGGGGTTAATTAGTGCCTTATGGGGGTCTGTATTAACCCCCATTAGTGACAGGGTTAATTAAGGGTTTTATGGGGGTCTGTATTGAGCCCGTGAGTGACAGGGTTAATTAATGGATTATGGGGGTCTGTATTGACCCCCATGAGTGACAGGGTTAATTAAGGGCTGATGGGGGTCTGTATTGACCCCCATGATTGTCAGGGTTAATTTAGAGATTATGGGGGTCTGTATTTACTCTGATGAGTGACAGAGTTAATGAAGGGATTATGGGGTCTTTATTGACCCCCATGAGTTCCAGGGTTAATTAAGGGATTATGGGCTCTGTATTGTCCCCATGAGTGACAGGGTTATTTAGGGGCTCATGGGGCTCTGTATAGAGCCCCATGAGTGATAGGGTTAAATTTTATTTATCGCAGGTCCTTTAAGGATCCACAAGGTGGGAAATTCTAATTTTGATTGCAGGGTTAATGTGGGGACCCTTCGGGGGTTCCAATGGGGACCCCGGCATTGGGGGGTTAATTTTAGGTGCCAGTGGGGGTACTTGCAATACCCCCGCTGCTGGCCTTAAGTGTTTGTGTGCCGCGGGCCAGTTAAGGACCTGAGGGAGGGAATTTACACCTTTAAATGCAGTTGGGGACATGATTGTGACCACCACTGCAAGAGTTAATGTCAGGGCAATTCCGGGGGTCCTCCATGGGGATCCCCAGCATGGGGTTAATGTGTGGGGACCCCCAGCATGGGGTTAATGTGGGCACACTTCGGGGGTCCAATTGGACCCCCGCAGCAAGGGGTTAATGTGGGGTTCCGAGCTTATCTTGGATCTCTTAATGTAGGGGTTTGGCAAAGTTGTACATGGCTGGCAGTGTTTTGCGAGGTCCAGGGTCATGGAGCCTTGCTTTCATTTTTTTAGGCCGCCATTTTTTTTCTCGCTTAGCCGATTTTCGAGTGACGAAACTGTGGTAGATACAGATCAGCTATGAGAATTGAAAGCTGTATGGATCTCCCTTTGTCTTGCATAGCAGTAGAGTATTCCGAAACGAGGGGCCTATTTAAGTGAATCTTCACTAGTTCTTCATTGCCTTATATTTGGTTTTAGTATTATTAATAATTAATTATTAATCATTATTATTATTAATAATAATAATAGTAATATTAATCATTTCTATATAGCACTTTTCTTCCAAATTAAATGTAGAAGGGAGTTGTTATAATTATAATTGGCAGAGAATTTATATAAGTAGCCTGAATGAAAAAAAAATGACATCACTCTTCATTTTTTAAGTTTTTGTTCTTATTTTAAATGAAATAATATTAAGCAAATAAAACAGGGGACCATAGAAGAAGGAAGTAAGGAAATGGGGTGGGATACAGAATAAAAAATAGAAGAGGTAGGAGGGAGGGGCTGCCACGATGAAGCAGACTCCTAATACTTGAGAACAGTGTGCAAAGATTATTACCCCAAAGCCTGATATGTAACCTATAAGTACATAAAAACAGTTATGGATCCACTCTCATAATCACAGTGGTTAGTAAAGCAACCATGGGGAGAATGCCCTATATCCCATGTATTGACCATTGCAGAGTCAATTCGGATTCCCAATAAATGACATCACACAATAAAATAAACTTACACATAGTTGGGATTTTAAACGGCCACAGGTCTTATTGACATTTTTATAGAAAAAACGAGAGGTGCTTTCCCACCCATAATTGACTCAATGGTACCCCATGCCCCATGAATCCTGATACCACAAAGAGCTGATACCCACTGTGGGCAAGTACTCCCATCCAGCTGTGACAAAAATCCCCTGACTTAGATCATTGCTAACCCACACTTATGCCAATGAGAAACAAGTTAGGGAGGTGGGTGGGGAATATGAGCTGGCTTCACAAATTAACTGACAGGGATACACAGACCTTTGTTTATATAGATGTTGCCTTCCAAAACCTAACCACTCCCCTCTAGCACCTCCCCTAAACTTAACCCTTTTATATATATTACCCACCCTATTCTAAGCATGGTCAAACCCCCACTTTTCTTAACTACGTACGGCTGTGGGGTTACTTTCTTACTGAAACAGGGATTACCATTTAGAGAAAAAAAGCCCAAAGGTCTGGAGGTGAAGTTCAATATCTCTGTATATTTCCATATCAGGATAATGACTAGATTCATCATATGGACTGGTTCCAGTGAGAGACTAACACGCATCTCTCCATGTGGTAGCTAAGGCATTTTGTTTTTTGTCAGATTGTTTCCAATGGTATGGGAACATGAAAAAACAGAGATCTAGAATGGGTTGCTCACTGAGAACCAAAGCTCTGGGATAGGGACAGAGCTATAAAGCATGAGACATTGCCTGTTTGCTTAAATCAGTGAGAAGAGCCTTGGAGATGGTCCATTTTGTTTATATGGCAAGGCATGATACCGGCGCAATAGTTATTTATAAACCTATTCTTTGAAGATAGATACAATTGCTGTGTATCTCCCAGATTTCCTACCAATCCTCAGTTTTCACCATGGTACCTTATTAATTTTCCAGCATAGGAGGGTTTGTGAAAAAAACAGAACTTAAAAAAAGACGTAAATGGTCTAGATAACACCTGTGGACAAGTAATCCAACATACACAACTTTTCAAATGCTGTGAGGGAAGTGCCAGGACTACTTGTGATTGAGGACTTGGGGGATAAACTGTGTATTTGTACCTAACAAAAGAAATCATGAGGTGCCAAGTTGGCTCGATTTTGGAACATAGTTAAGGGGAATAATTGAACAATCAAATATAGTTTGTGTTACTGGGATAAAATTCAGTCATTTAAATATATTTAAGAAAGGTGTTGTCATGTCACAAGTAGGAAGATTATACATATGGTGAGTTGCTACATAATGAGTATGTAGCTGGGAAACATGAAGAGTTTGTTTCCAGGAATTTGAAGGAAAAAAACAGCTTTGTTCCAAACCACAATATTTTTATGTCCTTTATAAAGAAGGTATATACATTTAATATTAAGTTAATTCATTATCAAGTTACTTTTCTGTTTCATGAGACTGGTATCTTATTTGTGTTGTTTTATATGTTGGTCAGGGAAACAAAACATATTTTCTGCTGATATTAATACATCAGTAAATTTAGCCTTTTGACTTCTGTTCCACAAATGTGAAATATTGATGTTATGTTCAGTCTGTTACAAAACTGAACAAAGAGTAGGTTAATTTGAATCCAATAACAATGGCAAAAAAGTTGCTTTGTGTCAGTTGTTTAAATTTACTTGAATTTACTTTAGAAGTAATTAATAATTTCAAAAGGGAGCAAAATTTCAACTGAATTCGTATTTTGTTAATAATTCTATTAGATAAAAAAAAGATGTCTTCCAAATTGCTAGATATCCCTGCACACATTATTACAATTGGTACAACTTTCATATTTCCATTTCCATATTTCTTTATATTCTTGTCAAGAATCATTAGCATAGAAATAAGAATGTAGCATCTTGTTTTCCTCAGTTCTCCACGAAAATACAACATAAGGTTGAAAAGTTAGTTCACTAATTAGACTCCCGAGGTCTACAAGGGTGTGTGAGGTCTTTTGTACAAAGAAATACAGCTTTATATTAAGCTAACCGAACATGGAGGTAAAATTGTGACTTTATTTTTTATATAGTTTATATAGTTATTATTTTTAATATACTTTACAAAGAGGGCATATTACCTAAAATCTCTATACAGTATTTTATGAAATATATAATTGGTTTTGTTGTTTTTATACTTAAATGTAATCTCATGATAATGTATTTCTACATTTACAATGCTGCCTTATAATGCTTATTAAGTTCAGTATGTTTCCTATAATCTGTTTTTTTTTTTACATTCCAATTTGGCAATAAAAATCCAACATAAATGTTGAATATATCACAATATGAGAGAAAATACATGTCTTTATCACCCCGAAAACAGATTATTTTCATAGTATCTACACAATTAAAAAATATCTGAACTTGTTATGTATTACCTTTTTATTCAATATTTATGTTAAAAATAGAACATCAGTAATAAAATTACCAAATAAAATAAACTATATACTGTCTATATATTTATCTTGTCTGTTTTATTCCCAGCAACAGGATTACTATTTGAAACCACTACAAAGTAATCACATGCACTTTTTAAAAATGTAGACATTGAAGAATTCTAAATTGGCAGTTCTGCCTAAAAAAACATGGAAGTAACTATACCCTGGTCATGGGAAACTGAAAACAGTCTGAAAAGCACTCTCAGATGTGTTTATTAATGTGTAATATGACCACAAAGCCTAATTGGAGATAGGACATAGGACACATGGCAGATGAACAGATAAGGGGATATAATCCATATGAAAACAGAATATACTCTACTTCTATGTGTAAAGAAAGAGACAGAAAATAACATTTCTACATTTTCCCATGCACATATTATCAAAGAAATCACAGCTTAACTTTAATAACACAAAGTAAACCTTATTAAATCGCATTTTGGTCAGGAACAATTTTAAAAATATATACCCAATTGTACAATAAATAATTCTTAGTATGTATATCACCAATATCATTGGTGAAATTAGGGTATCATTAATCTCAGATAATTCATAATTCAAATAAATAGATTTTAGACTAACAATCCATCAAATGTAATTATTGTATGGGTTAAATATTCTGTTTGAATAAATCTTTTTTTTTTTGTTCAGAAAACTTTTCAGATACATTTAACCTCTGAGAACAAATTACATCTTTCTGTTGTACTGGCTCTTTAGCTGTAGTGTTTCTGCAATATACTAAAAATAATTATACATTGAAACCAGATAATCTTGCCACTTGTGGATTGAAAGCATTTACAAAATATAATAATCACCTTTCTTTAAACTGTAATAATTTTCTCAATTACCGTTCAGTAAAAGTGTAGCACACAAATAGCTAGGGAATAAAGATTGCTAGCTCCTCTGAACATAGACTTCTTAAGTCAGTGCTTGCAGTTTTGGAAAATATGTCTTCTAATATTCTGTCCCTTTATACATTTTAATACAGAAATTTGCACTAATGCAGATGCAGACTAGACTTTATCCAGGTGTACCAACATGGCAACTGGACAAAAAATGGCCTCCTATTCTAACTGTGACTGACTGCACTCGTTCCAGGCCTTTAAATAGTTAAAGGTTAAGTAGACACCACAAGTTTCTTGTTTGTTGCCAATTTTAGTTACCTACCTCAAGATCAGAAGACTGATGTATTCAGTTTTTGCTATTTGTAGTTTTCGATTTTCAGGTATATAACATTTTTGGAATGGGAACGTTTTTACCAAACACTGCTTTTTCTTATTGTTTAGCACTGAAAATGTAATAATTTGTGTATTTATGAATGGCATATGTAAATATAACGTAAAAAAAGAGATCAAAAAGAACAAATCGATGCAATACATATTAATTTATCTAGACAGACACACAAAAACATCTTCTTACATAATGAATCCTTTAATAATTGAGTTTGTACTCATGGGTGTAGGAGCATGTACTGCTCCATTGGGCCTTGATTTCTCCTTTTTAGTCTTTAAATTTCCATGGAACTAAGAAATTATCAAGATTGTTGGAGATTGTTCCTTTGTATGGTTTCAAGAATCTGACACTCAGAGAAGACCCTATTGTGGTAGTTTGAAACATTTGGGATCATCCTTATTTTAATCATTGATAAATATGTGTGACAACTGACCTGATGGGGAGAAGCCTGTAATAACGTACAGTTGAACCTTCTTATCTTTCTTCTCCAAAAGAGCCTAATTGATTATTCCCCAAGTGAATCCTGTCCCTGGGCCAGGCCAGGTGGTCTCTCCTCATGACAATAAAATATAGGAAAAGGTCTCTGAAATACTGATAATTAGCACTAATTTAAGTTAAATACCTAATGACCCAATAAAACTACACTTTTGAAAAATTTATTGAAACAGGTAGGGGAATAAATTATAACTCTTGCCCTGATATTACCACCTCACAGTACGAAGATACTAACTTCAAACCTTGATACCCTTGCACCGCTACCACAGGTTGACCGCCTCACTCTCAACCACAACCATGGCCCACTATACAAATATATTGCATTCAGAGGTGCTCCCGCACTGCTGAACGACTATGTAGGAAATCTCACTTAAGCAGACTTCCTGCATTATAAAATGATTCTGCTATCCTACTTTTCTGCCTTCATTCTAGCTAGGGAAAACAAATTTTTAATAGCAACTCTGTCGTTAAACCCCCAAATATTTGTTTGCTACATTCAACAATCTCTTCTGCCCATACCTACCTTCTATCCCTTGCTGTCTCACAGCTGAAGACTTTGCATGCTGCTTTAAAAATAAAATCGATAACATCCGAAATTAGTTCTCCTCTCAATATGACGCTAATGCGCACCCTCAACAAATCGACAATACCCAGCCTTTGCCCTTCCCCAATCCCACATCAACTACTGACTTCTTTGACCATGTAACTGAGGATGAAGTCTCTGTTCTACTATCTACCTCTAATCTTACAATTTGCCCACTTGTTTCTATTTCATCACAGCTAATCCATCCCATCTCTACCACACTTAGGCCTCCATTCAATGGCAACATCTATAGAGCAATTCAATAGATCAAGCCTGCAGCTACGTTACTGAAAGCCAAAACTAGAAACCATGCCCACGTAAGTAGCATTTCAGAGCATGATCATGATCAATTAAGCATGGCCATTACTACTGATTTAGAAACAGCTAATGAATGAGACCGTCACCATGACGTCAGTAAAACATGGAGGTTAAACGTCAATCAATTTAGTTTAGAAGTCCAATATGCGATTAGACTTGCAATCCAGCAATGTATAAAATAATACAGATTAATGAACAGCGATACTGTTCTAGTCCATGTGGGTGGCCTGATATACAGTATATATATTGACTCCTTGATTGCAGAGATTGATATAATACGAAAATTAAATGTAAAAAAATATAATTTTGAAGGCGGATTTGCGAGCTTGAGAATGTTGTGCAATTAATTCTATTGTCTTTCATCGCTTACTCCGCCTTTTAAAGTGTAGTATTAATTTGTATTTGCATTTACAGAGCTTCAAACAGGTGTTTAACCCCCTTATGAGTCCTATTTGGTACTCGTAGGATTTTCTTCTACATTTCCCATTTACGGGTGTGAAAACCATTTGCGGGTTTGAGGAACTGTAGAAATTGAATAGCGATTTGTGATTGTAACATTTACGGCATGAAAGATCAAAGGCTTAGATGAGTTGGAGTTACGAGTTTGACAGCCACAGGGATTTTCAGCCTGTAACCCGCAAATCGTTTGCGGGTAGCTAAAAGATGCCAATTGAATAGCAAATTAGTTTACGGGCTACATTACTGGCTCCAGTAACTATCATTTGCTCGAATGAATAGGGGCCTTATTCTAGTTCTCACACATCTATTCAACCTCTCCCTAAACACTGGCGAGTTTAAAACATGCCATATAAATTACACATTTATTCTGCACTCCTACTTCTCTGCCCTCAATCTAGCCAAACAACACTACTTTTCAAAGTCATATAAATTCTGTCCTTCAACTCCAAATGTTTGTTCACTACATTCAGCAATCTCTTCTGCCCATTCCCTCAGTTCTCACACATCTATTCAACCTCTACTACCTTTGCATCCATGATACAGAATCCGTATGGTTCAAATTTAGAAATTTTAACATTTAGTGTCTCCTTCTCTGGCACCACGTCTTTGCTGCGTCCTCTGACTGTTGGTGTAAGGGTCAGTCCTAGGTCTCCTTCTCTTCTCCATCTATACATCCTTCCTTGTTATCCTAATAGAACAATTTGGATTTAAGTATCTATATGCAGATGACAGTCAAGTCTACCTTTCATCGCCAGATCTATCCCCTTCAACATATCAAAAACTGAGCTCTTATTTTCCAACTCTCTACCACAGCTTCCACTCCTCAAATAACCCCCACTGTTGACAATGCCATTATCACTCTCACTTCTCAGTTAAGTTGTCTTGGGTTGTACTGGACCCTGCACTCTCTTTCATTCCTTACATATAATTAATAACCGATTCATGTCATTTTCACCTAAAAAACATTTCCAAAACATGTCTTAGACAAGACACAACTAAGATTCTAATCCATTCTCTAATCATATCTTGCCTCAACTACTGCAACTCGCTCCCTGCTGGCCTCCCTATCACCTGTCTGTCTCAACTACATAATTAATTATTTGCTGGACTCATCTATCATACTTAACCCTGAGTTTCTGTCAGCCATTCCTCCATATCCTCCAGAATAAAATTACATTTTTTGACCACTAACAAATAAAGCCCTTAGAAACATTAAATCCTCTTATATCTCTGCCCTCATCTCATTTTTTTTAAACCCTCTTTATTCTGCAAACAACCTTCTACTTTTCTCCTCATCACTTCCTCTCGCATTCATGACTTTTCGCAAGCTTCCCATACTCTTTTAAACGCCTTGCTGTGCTCCGCCATACTATCTTATTGTCTCAAAACCTTCAAAAAATGGTTCTGTTTTAAGAAGTTTATCACCTTCAGCCTTAATATGCACAACTACATACTCTACAGCAAAACAATTGCTCACACACACAATCTACATTGTAACACAGAGACACCTTCACTTATATCAGATTTATTCTCTGACATCTTGCATCTATCACCCTCCCATATCAGACCCACTATTACTTTCTAGATTGTAAACTTTTGACTGTACCTCTGCTATGACCTACTTACCATATCATTTGCATATACCTTTGTAATTTGCTAAATGTACCCACTTTATTCTACTTTTAAATATCGCTATGAAAAAATGTTGGCTGCTATTTTTGTCAATTGTCATTTCAGTGTTTTTGCAAAGGACTCTATAAGGAATAGTTAGTTTGGGTTTGATAATAAAATACTTTGCTGTGCATTAACTTTTACTGTGCATTTAAGCATTTAAAAATGTAAGGTCCAGATATCTCGAAACACATGAAGTATTGTGTCTGGAGCGGAGCCTTCCTGGCGGGAGGGCTAACGAAATTGGCATAGAACAACTACAGCAGGAATATGGGTGTACGTGACAAGCATCTCAGGTTATACTAATGTTTCGGAGAGTGTTTTACAATTTGGCACTTCCCCCTGGATGGGTCTACTTCATCTACTAAAACTAATTGAGCGGTAGAGCAATCCAGCCTCTTCTGGATTGCAACCTTGTCTTGGTGAAGGGTCTTGTGTACTTCAATGAAGCTGTGAGCTATACCATGGAGGGTCACCCAAGATAGGCAGGTCATAGCAGAGAGTTCAGACAAACTGAGATCCACTGGATAAGGAGCTGGCAACCCACTCCAATAACTTTGCTAAGATAACCATTTGGAGCACAACCGGAGACATAAAAGATATGGCACCGGAAGATGAGCCCCTCAGGTCAAAAGGTACCTACCTAAAAGTGGGAAAGCAATGCAATAAAGTTGAAACAAAAGCTTTTTGCATTATTAGTAGTATTTTATAATTAACTAGCTGCAGAAAAGATACTAATGCCACTCTATAGATCACTAGTTAGACCCTACCTTGAATACTATGTGCATGTTTTGTGGACCATATCACCAAAATGATATTCAGAAATTAAAAATTATTCAAAGGAAAGAAAAGAAGATGGTGTATTACCTAAACAACAAAATATGTAAGGAAGACTTCATGGTCTTAATATGTATAGCTTAGAGGACAGAATGGAGAGTTATGATATGATAAGAAATTTAAAATATATCAAAGATTTAATTAAGTTCAGAAAGTAAGTATCTTTCATGTCAAAAGAAATAAAAGAGCAAAAGAGGTTGGAAGGTTGAAGATTTATGGGCAAAGTACTACCTAAAGGCTGTATTTAAGTGGAAAAGCTTGCCAAAGAAAATGATAGATACAAACATGGTAAAGAATTCAAGCATTTCTTGGGATAAGTATAATGCCATCATGAAAAGTCAAGTTTTTATGCCAATAAAAAGGGTAGACTAGATGAACCTAGTAAAACTCTTCTAAGAAAGTTCACTCCATCCAAAACCTGAAAATCAAAATACTCAAAGAGAATTTCAAAAACATCCAGGAGAGAAAGACATTTGACATTTGCACTGAAGACAATAGCATTCTTCAACACTAAAGACACATGACTTAACATGAACTTGGGTTTTATGGCATATTATCACAATTTATTGGGATTTTTCCTCAATCTTTCTCATATTTCTTAATTTATTTATTTTTGTTCCCACTCTTTGTGAAGTATTTGTTCAATAGGAAGGGCATCACGGTAAACTGTAAAACTCAGATTTTAATGTATATGTCTATGTATATGTATATATGATATGTTTGTGAATGTTTCTTATAGTATACTATTTTGATTCCTCCTATATACATTTACCACATGCTGTCAGATGCTGTTTTCAATCTTAATCTAGCTTCTAATTGAAAGTTCCATTTCATGTCTGAATTGCTTCAGACTTGATAAAGAAAGCTTGTTTTGTTCCTTTGAATTAAACATTTGTTAAAAAAGGTATCACTATATACTGTAATACTATATATATATATATATATATATATATATATATATATATATATATATATATGAAGAGTGAGGTAGCCGTGAATGTCCAGTAATCCAGATGAATAATCAGAGTATTGCAATATATAGTGATACCTTTTTTATTGGACAAACATATTCATAGGTTTCATGACGAGCTTTCGAGAGCGTTCCTCTCTTTGTCGAGTCAGAGTCAATACTGATTATAGAATCACAAATACAGCAAAAAAATTCCAGGATTAACAAATAATGTTCTGATCAGCCAGCCGTGCAAGTGTGTGGGGGTGCAGACCAGAGTAAGTAAATTGGGGTCGTAAATAGTTTTACATCTAAGGAACCATAGGGCTGTAACCAAACTCAGGATGAAGGCAGAGAACAAAAAGTCAAAAAAGTCACAAAAAAAAATCAATAAACACACATATATATTTCCAAGCATGAATGTTGGAGGTTATAAGAAATTTTGATAATGAGATAAGAATTCAATGTCGATATTAAGTCCTGACTTATTACTGTTGAAGAACATAATCATTTTAATTTCAAATGTCTTTCTTTCCTTAGTGTTTTTAAAAAAACTTTTGAGTATTTTGATTTTGAGATTTTTCATGGAGTGGTTATTCTGGGTGAAATGGTGTCCAACTGGAGTACAGTAAGTCTCCTCATTGTGCTTATTGATGGAATGTCTGTGTAGATTCATCCTCATATGTAATTTCTGGCTGGTTTCTCCAATGTAGCAGCCTCTCTCACATGCAGTACATTGTATCATGTAGACTACATTGGATGACGTACAAGAATATGATCCTCTGATGTTATAGGTCTTCTTGTTGTGCGTGGCTGTGTCCTCTTTGCAGATGTGTTGACACAATTTACACCGATTTTTATTGCAAGGTTTTGTGCCGTTTTCTATGTTAAGCTCTTCATTGGCCAATCTACTGTTCACCAATGTTTGTCTGAGATTTGGTGGCTGCCTAAATGCAAGAATGGGGGGTTTGGGGAATATATGTTTTAATTCAGTGTCCTCTGTTAGCAGTGGTTGTAGATCCTTAAATATTTTTCGGATTCCTTCTAGATCCGGATGGTATGTGGTTACCAGAGGTGTACGTGAGGTTGTTTCTTTAGTTTTGTATTGCAGCAGGTGTTCCCGGGGTGTTTTAATGGCAGAGTTTACTTTCTGTGTTATGACATTAGGTTTGTAGCCCTTTCTCCTGAAGGAGTCAGACAGGGTTTTTAAATGTTTATCGCGGTCCTCATTGTTAGAACATATGCGGTGGTATCGGATGGCTTGACTATAGATAATCGCTTTTTTAGTATGTGTGGGATGGAAGCTTGAGCTGTGGAGATAACTGCATCTGTCTGTAGGTTTCCTGTATACCGATGAGTTAAGTTTACCATTGGTGATGGATATGGTGGTGTCCAGAAATTGGACCAGAATCCTATAGAGGATTATACCAGCCAACTCAGGGAACTTATCCGAACGTTCCCCAAGATCGTGCAGCACGAATTGGAGCAACTCATACCCACCCACCCTACAACTGGGACTTTCTACCTGCTGCCACAAGCCAGGCAACCCAGGGAGACCTATTGTTACAGGTATGGACACACTGACTGAACAGTTATCTGGTCTTGTTGAAAACATCCTGAAGCCACTAGTTAAAAACACTGACAGCTATATACAAGACACCACTGACTTTCTTAACAAACTCAGTCAGATTAAAGAACTACCTGCTAACACACTTCTCGTAACCATGGATGTTGAATCGCTTTACAGCAACATCCCCCACAAAGATGGCACTGAGGCATGCCTCAAATTCCTCTCAACACACACTCCGAACTGCAAATATAACCCTGATACCATTGCCAAAATACTAGAATATATCCTGACCCACAATTACTTCACCTTCAATGAACAGGTTTACCTGCAAATAATGGGGACCGCAATGGGGACTAAAATGACACCACAATATGCCAATTTATTTATGGCTGACCTTGAACAGCGATTCCTGTCCACATATATCCACAAACCTTACAGATACCACCGTTATATAGATGACCTGTTCATCATATGGACAGAGGGAGAAAAAAAGCTGAGAGACTTCCACACTGCCTTTAATACCTTCCAACCATCTATTAAATTTAAAATAGATTACTCTGCAGAACAGGTTAACTTTCTGGACACCACCATATCCATCACCAATGGTAAACTTAACTCATCGGTATACAGGAAACCTACAGACAGATGCAGTTATCTCCACTGCTCAAGCTTCCATCCCACACATACTAAAAAAGCGATTATCTATAGTCAAGCCATCCGATACCACCGCATATGTTCTAACAATGAGGACCGCGATAAACATTTAAAAACCCTGTCTGACTCCTTCAGGAGAAAGGGCTACAAACCTAATGTCATAACACAGAAAGTAAACTCTGCCATTAAAACACCCCGGGAACACCTGCTGCAATACAAAACTAAAGAAACAACCTCACGTACACCTCTAGTAACCACTTACCATCCGGATCTAGAAGGAATCCGCAAAATATTTAAGGATCTACAACCACTGCTAACAGAGGACACTGAATTAAAACATATATTCACCAAACCCCCCATTCTTGCATTTAGGCAGCCACCAAATCTCAGACAAACATTGGTGAACAGTAGATTGGCCAATGAAGAGCTTAACATAGAAAACGGCACAAAACCTTGCAATAAAAATCGGTGTAAATTGTGTCAACACATCTGCAAAGAGGACACAGCCACACACAACAAGAAGACCTATAACATCAGAGGATCATATTCTTGTACGTCATCCAATGTAGTCTACATGATACAATGTACTGCATGTGAGAGAGGCTGCTACATTGGAGAAACCAGCCAGAAATTACATATGAGGATGAATCTACACAGACATTCCATCAATAAGCACAATGAGGAGACTTACTGTACTCCAGTTGGACACCATTTCACCCAGAATAACCACTCCATGAAAAATCTCAAAATCAAAATACTCAAAAGTTTTTTTAAAAACACTAAGGAAAGAAAGACATTTGAAATTAAAATGATTATGTTCTTCAACAGTAATAAGTCAGGACTTAATATCGACATTGAATTCTTATCTCATTATCAAAATTTCTTATAACCTCCAACATTCATGCTTGGAAATATATATGTGTGTTTATTGATTTTTTTTTTTTACTTTTTTTACTTTTTGTTCTCTGCCTTCATCCTGAGTTTGGTTACAGCCCTATGGTTCCTTAGATGTAAAACTATTTACGACCCCAATTTACTTACTCTGGTCTGCACCCTCACACACTTGCACGGCTGGCTGATCAGAACATTATTTGTTAATCCTGGAATTTTTTTGCTGTATTTGTGATTCTATAATCAGTATTGACTCTGACTCGACAAAGAGAGGAACGCTCTCGAAAGCTCGTCATGAAACCTATGAATATGTTTGTCCAATAAAAAAGGTATCACTATATATATAAAATGGGTCTTTCTCATAACTATCATTTATTAAGGCAACAGAATTATCCCTCAAAATTGTTAACATTTGAGGTAATGAACTGGCTTAGGTATCTCATAAGTAAATAAGTTAATGCTGTTTCTTTCAGTTTCAGTCCCCCTCCAAATTTTAAAGTACTTGTCTTATAGTTGATGATTAAACTAGGAGTTGATGTCTCATATTGGTACATATACGTGTTTGCAAAGGAAGGAACCATACAGAATGTCTTTTCAGATCTAAAATAATTGTCATTTGGTGTCTATAATAACAATTGTAACACAAAGTGGTAGTCCTTCATAAAGACCAAGAGTACTCAAATTCTCTATTGTAGCTGCCACACAACAATCATCATGAGGGTTGATTGTCAATATCCATTGTCACCCACCAGATTTAATTTTTAGTCATAAAAGGTGGTAATAATTTAAAATTATTTAATAACATTTGAGTATTTCTAATATAGAATGTCATGAATTGGACAGTCAACTGAACTAGAGAATCAAGATGACCTTTTGTTGTCCTGTAAAGGACACTATCCATGGTAGATGCAATAGGTCAGTCTGGAAATCTAATGGGGTCTTTAAGAATCTTAGACAATGTGTTCAAAATGTAATGTCTAAGTGTTTCATGACACTGTCTAATATCATAAACAAATATATATTTACATATATACAAAGGGTTTCTATACTCTGGCTTTTAAAAAGACTATCTAGCTTCTTGTGAGCATACCTAGAGATTGATTACAGATTACATTGCTCCAGAAAAAATTCTTGTAATTTAACTTTCCATGTAGGGTGCTATTAAATACTCACACAGCATACCCTTATGAGTAAGCCCTTATGAGTGGTTGTTCCCTGCTGCTACTGGAGATTTTACCTAAAGTGCTATTATATGGCCTAAATAAGCATTTTCAGGATGTAAATATGTGAAGAATGAAGCCCACACATTCTAAGGCACCAAAAAGTTGGCTAATATTTATCCCACACCTATAAAACAATACTAAATAAATCATGTAAATTCCAAATACCTGCTCACACAATTAAACACTAACTCTCATTTAACCATAAATCAAGACACATGAAGACAGAGCTCCAGGGGTTACACCCACCTGCCTTACAAATACATTTATAACCCCAGGCAGCAATAATCCTTACTACTCAATGGGCCCTATTAAACGCCAACAAATTGCAACAGTTACAGATCTATTTAATTGAAAGTGTGCAATTACATGGCCGAATGCCAAATCCGTAAACCATGTAACCGTATGTAGCATTTCAGAGTATGATCATGATCAATTAAGTAAGCCCGTAAGTAACAATTTAGAAACAGCCAACATGGAGTTTAAACATCAACCAAATGTTTAAACGTCCAACATGCGATCGGGCTCAAAATCCAGCAATGTAAAAATCAATAAAAATGAAGAAACTGTTATAGTCTATGTGGGTGGCCTAATATGTATTAACTCCTTGAATCCTGAGATTGAGATAACACGGAAATTAAAAGTAAAAAAATATATTTTTTATGCAGATTTGCGAGCTTGACACTGTTGAGCAATTAATACTTTTTTATTTATTTTTGGTTTTTATAGTGTTACGAACAGGTGTTTAACCTCCTTGTGAGTCCTCTCTAATACTCATAGAATTTTTTGCTACATTTTAGTGATTGTAACATTTGCGGGCTTGAAAGTGCAAAGGCTTAGATGGGCCGGAGTTACGAATTTGACAACCGCAGGAATTTTCGGCCTGTAGCTTGCTAATGGATTGTGGGTAGCAAGAAGTGGCCAATTAAAATATCAGTAACTTTTGTGGGCTACATTACGAACTTCAGAAATTGGGATCCCAATGCCAGCTCACCCCTAAATGTAAGAACCCTCTCAATATATGCCCTTTGCATATACCCCTACATATAACAACTCTTAGTTCTTTTGTGTAACGTGAACTCAACAAGTAACCATTCTCAAGAAGACCTTACCATTATCACTATATCCCACCATATTTCCTTCTATATAATACATTAAAATGCATACTAGCAATGTAGATTTATCTTTATATATACACTCTGTGTTGATGTTCTGAGTATTTCCTTACCCATCGCAGTTAACTGCTATTAATGTATACTTTACAACTCTAGCTATATGCCCCCAGTTCATGCTGTATAAGCAATGTACAACGTGTGTTTATCCATCTATGCAAATATTATATGCACACTCCATATAAATGTTCTCAATATCTGATTGGCCATGCCACTAAACCCCCTCTCATTGCAAGTGATCTCAGTGTGTGCCTAGTAGTCTCTCTGTATACATCCTTATTGTAATTGATTTCAATGTGTGATACATCTTCTCACTATATACACCCTCAGTGTCTGCCTCAGCATGTGTCAGAGAGGGAAGAAATCGGAGAGACGTGCTAGATAAAACTGCTAATAAGTCACATACATTATAGCCATACCTGTAATGTTGTGACAATAACAATGTATTGTGTGTTCTATTTATTTATTTATTTAAATTAATTTCACTTAAGTCATTTTTTCATTTTAAAATATGCATAAGCAATGGATAAAGAAAATACAGGGGGACATTAAGGCCCCTATTCAATTGCAAGCTCGCAGTTTACATTATACAGGCTGTAAGTCTGCAGGCTTGAAATTTGCTACAGTTACATAGTGATTCAATTGAACAAGCCTGCAACTTACGGGCCGAAAGCACCCGTATGTACTATTTTAGTGCATGATCATGATCAATTAAGCAAGGCCGATTTAGAAACAGCCAATAGTAAATGAGACCATCATCATGACATCATTAAAACAAGGAGGTCAAACGTCAGTCAATTAGTATTTAGAGGTCCCATATGCGATCAGACTCGCAATCCAGCAATGTACAAAATTATAAAATGTCCATGTGGGTGGGCTGATGTATTAACTCATTGATTCCCTAGATTGAAATGACATTGAAATTAAACATAAAAAAAATATTTTAGTACATTTGCGAGCTTGAGACTGTTGTGCAAATAATTATAATGTCTTTCATCGCTTTCTCCTCTTTCAAAGTGCAGTATTGATTTTGTATTTGCATTTACAGTGATACGATCAGGTGTTTAACCCACTTGCAAGTCCTATCTGGTACCCAAAAGATTTTCTTCTACATTTGCCATTTACAGTGTGAAAACATTTGCGGGCTTGAGGAATTGTAATTTGCGATTTTAACATTTAAGGGCTTGAAAGATCAAAGGCTTAGCTGGGTCGGAGTAATGATTATAACAATCGCAGGGACTTTGAGCTTCTAACCTGCAAATCGTTTGCGGCCTGCGAAAAGACGCCAATTGAATAGCAAATGAGTTTACGGGCTATATTACGGGCTCCAGTAACTTACATTTGCTAAATTGAATATGGGCCAAAGTGTTTCGCTTATGTAATAAAACAAAATAAAATAAAGATATTGCATGTACATTTTCCTAGCGACAGCCATATAAACATAAAGGAAGAGAGCATTACTTATATAGATACAATTAAATTACACATTTAACCTTAAATTCTTACCCATCCATAATGTGTTCACAGCTTTTTGATAGTGCAAGTATTTCTGAATTCAACTCAATTGACTTCATACTGAAAAGCATAATCCTTTGAAAATAGATTTTTAGCAATTCTGGAACTGTAGTCTCAATTGTTAAATTCTCTGAATAATACATTTATATGAGACTTGTGAATATTTATCATGACATACAGTTCTTCATGTACATTATATTATGTATATTTGGAACCTATTGAAAATAAAGCTTATTACAGAGAAATGAATATGTTGTAGGTTGCATTCAGCTGAGCTTTTGAAAGTACAGAATAAGCCTTATGTGGTCCTTACGGAATTTCCAATTAATTAGGCCCCGAGTCCTTGGCTCATCCGCAAGTCATAAAATAATCTTTGTACTTGTGCACTGATGTTCTGGATTCCTATCATCTTATTTTGCTTGGCTTAACTTCTGATATTACAGTCTGGTCAATAGCTGGCTCCACAGGGAATCACTTGAGATATTGCTTCAGAAGAATGTTATTCATATGCTAAAGTTAGTCAAATGGATGAAATATGATTTATTTTTGTGTGTGCTTTTTAGAATGGGAATGTTAGATATATCAATTTGAAGACCCTTGTAGGACATTAAATATTACAATGGTGATTCCATTACATTAAACCATATTGAATCCTTGTATTGATTTTAAAGAATCCCGTGCTTCTAGTTCCCAGGAAAATCTTGTTGATATCTATCCAGATACATGCACAGTTTGAACTATACTGGAGAATTATTAAATTGCGACAATTCAAGTCACCATATGTGCTCTGCACCATCAGTTAGAGGGTGAAAATTATGTGGAAAATGTATTTCCATTTTTAAAATTGATCAAGAATTGACTTTGCCATCTTAGTTTAGCCCTTGAAACCCTCCGACACGAATCTGTGACAGATCCATCTATATGGACTGATATTGCTGGTTCGTCTGTGTTGCCTCCGTCCATTGAATAATATATATGGATGTATATATAATTATGGGGTAGTCCTGTTGTACACATTGCAACATACATATTGGAATATGAGAAGGGCACCCAGCTGGACACAATGGCTAATCACTTAAGTAAACACACTTAAGTGATAGCAGCCAGGAACAATAAGGTCCTAACAGACAGAGAGGCGCCTTAACCCCATGGAATCTATAGGTTGTCCCACTCACAAAATCAAGGCAAAAGTTCAGGCTCAGAGAGATGATACTCTCTTCAAAGCCAGAGGTAATTAGGGGTTGACCAAAGGTAGTCACTGCCCCTATTGTGTATGTGAAGGGTTTAAAAATGTATGTTGTTTCAATAAAAGAGAGTTCACTTTTGACCCTCAACACGGAGCGTGGTCTTGTTCTTGGGGGTGTCGTAATAACTGGTGGCTAGTGACGGGATGACCCTAATCGCCCAGAGAGACAACTATATCGAAGATTAATGGAACGACAATACCAAGGGCTGAAAAGGGCTACACTTAAAAACCTACTGGAATAAAGAGGCAGACAAGCAAGTAATCTCAAAAAGGGAGATTATTGTACTGCTAAACAAAATGGATGAAGGAACCAATGGGCCCAGCACAGCTGACAGAACCCCCAAAGAGGCAAGCTTTGACCGGGCGGTAAGAATCAGACTGGCTCATTATGGTCCCAACCCGTCTCCAGAGATCATCAGCCGGGTCATGGACGCTGTAGATGCCAACCTGCGACGCCAAAGCGGTGCTGCAGCAGCTCCAGTTCTAGCAGCCCCGGTGGAGAAAAGGAAGGTACCGTTTGCAGCTTTTAAATCCTTCATTGAAACAGAAGGGGAGATTGATGGGTACCTTGCTGATTTTGAGCGGCAATGTGCGCTACACAAGGTACCCGCAGAAGACTGGGTTACTATATTGTCCGGAAAGCTATCCGGCCGGGCTAGTGACGCTTTTCGGGCCATTCCTGATGAGGAGATCTGGGATTATGTGGCTGTAAAGGAAGCTTTGCTCTCCCGGTATGCCATTACACCGGAGGCATACCGGAGGCGGTTCAGAGACACTGCAAAACTAACTGGGGATTCCTACGTCGAATGGGCATGTAAAGTACACCGCACAGCCGCTCACTGGATGGCGGGGTGTCAAGCCGTATCCGGGGAAGAGGTGCTGCAGATGTTCCTGCTGGAACATTGTTTTGAGAAATTATCCCCAGGCGTCAGAGAGTGGGTAAGGGACCGTAAACCCTCCACCCTGTATGAAGCAGCCCGCCTGGCAGATGAGTACACGGATGCCCGTAAACTGTACAGTGCTATTGTTAAGACTCCTGCCAGAGTGGAGTACCGATCAGCAGCACCCCCTCTAGCTAATCACTACCCTCAGCCGCCCCGGCCTAATTCACAGGACTACTCAACGCCCATCCGGTGTTTTGGGTGCAAGCAGCTGGGGCACAAGCGGCCTGAGTGCCCGCTGAATACCGCTAACCAGGCCCAGTCTTGGAGGAGACCCACCAGCGGAAACCAGCGCAACCCTCCGCCTGCTGCCCACTGCGTAGAGGAGGAGGAATGTTGGGGCATCCTGCACGAGGCAGACCCCGTCCAAGCTGCCCACCGGGATACCCCAGAGAGATACAGGAGGGAAACGGACAGAGGAGGGTGGAGCTCGTGGATGGGAGGGGGAGGAGCCAAAGAGGCTGATACAGCAGGAGCGACCATACCAACAAGAACACGAAGGGCCAACCGAGCGCGAGACCGCAGGATGAGCACCAAGCACGTGACCTGCAGGTATTTTATGCATGGAGTTTGCAGAGAAGGAAGTAGATGTATGTTCTCACATGACTTGGCGACAAGTAAACCATCAACAATCTGTCGGTTTTATCAGAAAGGACAGTGTGCTTATGGCACCCGTTGCAGGTATGACCATGTGAAACCCTGCGGTGGTGGGGCTGTTTACTACTCTCAAGAACCTCCATCACCATCCGAGAGAAGGTTCGGGATCTTATCCAACTGCAATCACACATACTGTTCAATGTGCACCCGACAATGGTAGACTGCTGTGGTGGAGTTTAGCCCTACAACCTTATAACTTCACCATCAGCTACCGAACCGGTAAGCAGAACGGGAATGCTGATGGATTGTCCCGGCAAACTGACATCCCTAACACCTCCTAGTCCGGTCATCCCCAAGTTGACCCGCCAAAGGGTCAAGCCGGGTCTGCCGGAGTGTCCCACATGGAGGGAGCCGTGTGACAGATCCATCTATATGGACTGATATTGCTGGTTCGTCTGTGTTGCCTCCGTCCATGGAATAATATATATGGATGTATATAATATTATGGGGTAGTCCTGTTGTACACATTGCAACATACATATTGGAATATGAGAAGGGCACCCAGCTGGACACAAAGGCTAATCACTTAAGTACACACACTTAAGTGATAGCAGCCAGGAACAATAAGGTCCTAACAGACAGAGAGGCGCCTTAACCCGATGGAATCTACAGGTTGTCCCACTCACAAAATCAAGGCAAAAGTTCAGGCTCAGAGAGATGATACTCTCTTCAAAGCCAGAGGTAATTAGGGGTTGACCAAAGGTAGTCACTGCCCCTATTGTGTATGTGAAGGGTTTAAAAATGTGTGTTGTTTCAATAAAAGAGAGTTCACTGCTTGACCCTCAAACACAGAGCTTATGTCTCATGCTTGGGGGAATTCATGGGATGCTGTTACAGACTGACTGCCAGGAGTGTAAGCATCTTGGGGGTGCTTTTCCTGCTCAGCTGCTAGCGGCTATTCGTGAGGTTCCATTTGCAGGCTTGGAGTATATTCCCCTTGGATTCAGTTCTTGGGGGATTGGGTGTCCTGCAGTAGCTGTCCCTATATCACTGGACGGGCGGATCGGCTAAAACGGCCTGGGCGCCCCCTTCTATGTGTGGGGGTACCGTTACAGAATCTACATAAATTATAAGGTTAGAGTCTGGTATACATTGGGCCTCATTCAAATGCGACGTGGGCACTTGAATAGGGCTCTATATAAGCACAAGAAGTTTTTGAAGTGAAGTGAAGTCCTTGCTTTTGGATAAAAGTTCACTAACTAAAACTTCTGTAAAAAAAAATATGCTGTGTTTTTATATAGAGCCCTATTCAATTGGTCAAATCACATTTGAATGAGGCCCATTTTATTATATATTTACACATTTCTAGAAAGCAGAGTATGGTGGTACAGTATGTTCTGTTTTAAAGATTGTTTTTTTATTGTTAAGTCATAGGTTTGGTTCCCCTGCCTTCCACTTTGTTTTGTTTAAAAATGTGCATATATATATATATATATATATATATATATATATCAATTATATGTGTTTTAATAAATCCATTAGTTAATTTGAACAATGACTTACTAATAAAAACATTTTATGAAACACACTTGCCACTAGATCATCATACTCTACTTTTGAAAAGTATTTGTAAAAGTTAAACTAATTTTATTACTTGATCTATATTACATAGTTACATAGGCCCTCATTCTATTATCGGCCGTAAATCGGCCGCAAAGCTGCGATTTCTTGCGGGGCTCCCGTTACCTTGCAATTCAAATAGACGGAGCCGCAAGAATATCCCTTTACGGACGGCCGCATATCTTGCAACCGGCCGTAAGCTCAGAAATCTTTAAAAGCAAATATAAATTCAAGATGGCACTGTAAAGCTCTGTAAATGCTAGGGATTATAATGGGGGACATGAGGATTAATAGCAACCCCCTCTCAAGCTTGCACATCAGCCCAAATCTGAGTTTTCATTAACTGTTTATTTTCCGGCCGCAGCATGGGCGGGTCTGAGGTGCTCCAAGCCCTCTGGACTTTTTCCACCGATATTTGACATAAATTAAAATAAAAGTTATTTACGGATTTGAGTGTAGCGGAATGTTGTGCTATGAATGCTAACACCTACAATCACTTTATCGTCTCCTCAGAGTGCAGGATGGCTTTATTATGGCTTTATTATGCGCTTAATTGTGTGCCTGCGGGACCTTTTTGCTGCAAGTAAGCTGCGGCTCGGTTTTAGCCTTGCAGAGAGGGTTCCCAGAGCAATTGAATAGCAACCGGGATTTGCTTGCGGACGAAACTTTTGCGGCCGTTTAAGATCAAAGGCTTTCCTCCGGCGCGTGCGGCCGCAAGGGATAACAAGGCCCCGGCCGCAAGCCTGCCGGAGTCCCCGGCCGGAAGGGAATAGAATAGGCAAATAGATTGCGGCCGGTCCTTGCGGCCCCGCATCTCCTACGGCCGATAATAGAATGGGGGTCATAGTATTTAAGGTTGAAAAAAGATTTTCAGTCCATCAAGTTCAACCTTCAAAGATCTCCTCTGATCCACAATCCTTGATTAACTATTAATTAATTAGTTGTATATATAAAAAATAAATAAATAATCAATTCCCTCCTGATCCCAGACACCGGCGACCGGAGTTCTCCCTGGATCAATACTGCCTCTCTAATTATCCATGATAACCCTGAATTCCCTTTTTAATTAAATCCAGTCCCCTTTTAAAGTTATCTATCGAATCCGCTGTCACCACCTCCTCTGGTAGAGAATTCCACAGATTAACCACCCTTAGTGTGAAGAACCCTTTTCTTTCTTTAAGGTGGGATCTTTTTACTTCTAACCTCAAGGGATGTCCTCTTGTCCGTTGAAAACCTCTTGGCACAAAAAGCTCCCTTGACAAATCTTTATACTGACCCTGGATGTATTTATGTAAGGTAATCATATCTCCTCTTAGAGGCCTTTTTTCTAGAGAAAATAAGTTTAATTTGGTTAGTCTTTCTTCATAACTTAGCCCCTCCATTCCCCTTATTAGTTTTGTTGCCCTCCTCTGTACCTTTTCCAGCTCTAAAATGTCCTTTTTATGAAGTGGTTCCCAAAATTGTTCTCCATATTCCAAATGAGGGCGTACTAGAGATTTGTATAGTGGCAGAATTATATTTGCTTTCCTGGCTTCTATACCCTTCTTAATACATGCTAATATTTTATTTGCCTTTGCAGCTGCTGTTTGGCTTTGAGCACTGTTACCTAGGTGGTTGTCCACAAGCACTCCCAAATCCCTTTCAATATCCGATACACCTAGATTTGCTCCATTAAGATTATAAATTGCATGGCTATTTTTCCTTCCCAGATGCATAACTTTACATTTATTAGTATTAAATCTTATCTGCCATTTAGATGACCATTTCTCAATTTTATCTAAATCCCTTTGGAGGGAAAGCACATCACTATCTGATTTAATTACCTTGCACAACTTCGTGTCATCAGCGAAAATGGAGACACTACTTTCCAGTCCCACCTCTAAGTCATTAATAAATATGTTAAAAGGGAGAGGACATAATACTGAACCCTGAGGAATTCCACTTACCACATAAGTCCAATTGGAGTATGTTCCATTTACAACAACCCTTTGCTTCCTGTCTTTTAGCCAGCTCTCAATCCATGAGCAGATATTTACTGCAACTCCTGTATCTCTTAGTTTGCACAATAGTCTCCCATGTGGCACTGTATCAAAAGCCTTTGCAAAATCCCAAAAGACTATATCCACTGAGTTGTCTTGATCCAGGTTCCTACTTAACCTCCTTATAGAAACTAATTAGATTTGTTTGACATGACCTATCCCTCTTAAATCCATGTTGACTCCTACTTATAATCCTGTTCAAATAGACATATTCTTGTATATTATCCCTTATTAGCCCTTCTAAAAGCTTCCCCACTACAGAAGTGAGGCTCACTGATCTATAATTCCCCGGATTTGCTCTTGCTCCCTTTTTAAATATAGGTATCACATCAGCTTTTCTCCAGTCATCTGGTAGAGACCCTGTGTTGAGTGAATCTTGAAAAATTAAATATAATGGTTTGGCTATTACAGAACCCAGTTCCCTTAGTACCTTTGGATGTATTCCATCAGGAACCGGGGCTTTATTAACATTTATTTTTTCCAACCTCTTTTGGTTTACTTCTTGTGTTAAACAATTATTTGGCATAGGTAGTGTAGCCCCATTATGTTGCTGTGTCCCAACCACTGGTACCTCCCTTGTGTATACCGAAGAAAATAACCTATTTAGCTCATCTGCCTTTTCTTGATCACTAATTATCAGACCGCCTGTGTCACATTGTAATGTTCCTATAGCTTCCTTCCTTGCCTTCTTCCCATTAATATACTTAAAAAATATTTTAGGGTTAGTCTTACTCTCTTTTGCAATACATTTTTCATTTTCTATTTTAGCCAGTCTAATCGCCCTTTTGCAAGCCTTGTTGATTTCCTTGTATTCCTGTAAAGCAGTCTCTGTCCCCTCTTGTTTGTATAATTTAAATGCCTGTATTTTACTCTGTATCTTGATCTTTAAATCATTGTTAAGCCACATTGGATGGGATTTACTCCTTTTACTTTTATTCCCACATGGTATATGCAGTTGTGTATGTATATTTAGTAAGGATTAAAAATGTTGTCCACTTGTGGTCAGTGTTTTTACCTGCCAGTTCTCTGTCCCAGTCTATACTTTGTATTGCTGGCCATAGACCGTTAAAATCTGCCCTTTTAAAATTAAGAGTTTTTGTTGGCCCCTTAAAATTTTGTTTTTTTAAATCAATCTCAAACGAGACTGTATTGTGATCACTGTTTCCCAAAGGTTGCCCTATTTCAACATTTGATACTATATCAATATTATTTGTGATGAGTAAATCTATTTCTAGTAGGCTCTTGTACAACCTGGGCCAGATAATGATCACTGAGTGTACTCAATAACCTGCTCCCCTTAGATGAACTGCTGGTCTCATTTATCCAGTTTATTTCAGGGTAATTAAAATCTCCCATTATTAGAACTTGACCACGCCTAGCTGCATTTTCAATCTGTAACAATAATTGTATTTCTTCACTTTCCGCTATATTTGGGGTTTTATGGCATACTCCTACTAATATTCTTTTGGAATTTGCTGCTCCGCTATTTAACTCTACCCACAAACATTCAGCTTTATCACTAGGTCCTATTGAACAATGGAAGAAAAGAAAAGGGACCCTTTTATTAGTGCACACCTATGAATCTCAATGGTGTAAGAGACTCAGTTGATTAAAACTTAGCTTTTAATAATTTACTTTAAAAAGATGCTACAAAAAGCTAAAAATATGGACGCTGCAATTAGAACAGGAGATGGGAAAGGATAAGAGGATATAATATGACTGAACTTGTAAAATTGAGCGTTAATACTCCTTTAAATATTGTCTTGGAGGTGCTGTGAATATAAAGTGCTATATAAAGTGCTATGATAAGGTGCTATAATAAAGTTTATAATAAATAAACAAGTTGTGTTTTGCCTTATTTAATGAATTATGTTGGCTTAAATTCAATCTTAATTAATTTATAAAGTGCTAAGTTGTGCTATATTGCAAGAGTACTGTCTATTACTTAGTACTGGTATATCCCCTATATCATTCCTTAAATTCCCTTTTTGTTAAACTCCTGTTAGGAGTGACTGAATTGTTAAGGAATCTTAGCTTTATATTTCGCTGTGTCCCTGACAATAAGTTTGTATCGCTGTGGCCCTGACACTTAGTTTGTCTCCTAAAGCATGGAGAATATATCGCTGTGCCCCTGACAAATAGTTTATATCGTTGTGTCCCTGACACTTGGTTTGTCTACTAAAGCGTGGAGATCGCGGTTAGGACGCCTCGCGATGACGTCACTAACACGCGTCTCACGTTTGCAGCGTCTCTCCCGACGCACGTTTCTCAATTTCCTCAGGGGTTACCGCCATGACACTAAGACATCCCTCTTTATAGTCTCTGTTGTCATGGGAACCAATTTAGATTAAAACCAACGTTGATTTAATATTTAAAATGTATTAGACGGTCTCAAAACGTGGAACGCTGCTAACTCACATATTATAATGCTTTTAAAGCTATGCTTATTATAAAAGTTATGCTTATTTAAAAGCTTACTACATTTAGATAACACTATACTATATCTCTCCATTTTATTTTATTTTGAGAGTCATAGGATATATATATTTGGCCACTGGAACAAAGATTATAAATTATATCATTGATCTTAACTTTGTATTTAGAAGATCTTATAAGATCTCAACAGTAAATAAGGTTTTATTTATTACTTTAAGGTCACTATATATTAGTACAGATTAACATGTCCCCATCTAGCTTCTCATTATATTGTAATAAATTATTCCTCATAGATGAAGTCTAGTATTAGGTTTAAATGTTATTTGGGCGATATCTTGAAAGATATAGTATGTATATTAATACCAGCGAATAAATAAAGAGAATCATATTCTTATAAACTTATTAGCATAGTAAGCAATTTCATTATATGATGTTATTGAGTTAGTATCAGCTTCCATACCTAGAGAATATTGGATTTTATTATTTATACATATATATATATATATATATATATATATTATATATATGGGGAGAAAGTAAAGCCTTCATTTAGGCCATCAGGTTTTCTGGTTTTTAGTAAATAGATCCATCTTGCTTCCATCTTTAGTAACTCTTTATCTATGTCACCTTTTCTGATGGTTTGTTCAATGTGATCTATGGCCATAAAAGAAAGTACTTTCACATCCCCTTTATGTTTGGTGTTTACGTGTATAGCCACTGGTGTATCGTATTCTCTGTTGATACTATAGATGTGTTCCAAAATTCTTCTTTGAAATTCTCTATAGGTTTTACCTATGTATCTCATTCCACATTTGCAAGATATCAAATAAATCACTCTCTCTGTTTTGCATGTCATTAGATACTTCACTTGGTATATCTGTGTTGCATCTTTTGAGGTAAAGGTTTTGGCTGGTTTTATATATTGACAAGCCTTACAGGATTGACATTTAAAACAGCCCTTTATTTTTTCTAGCCATGTAGTCCTCTTTGGAATCTCTAGGTGGCTTTTAGATAATACATCTTTTAAGTTAGTAGATCTTCTACTTGTTATCTGAGCATGTTCCCCTATAAAGGGTTTTAGATCTTTATCATTCCTCAATATCTCCCAGTGTTTATTGAAAATCTTTTTAACATCGAACCATTTGTCATTATAGGTTCCAATACATCTAATGATGTTATCTTCTTTAGGGGATTTATCCATAAGTAGAGATTCTCTGGTGATGTTCTTAGCTCTACTATAAGCCTTCTTTAATATCTTTTTATTATATCCCCGTTCTTGGAATCTATTTTGTAGGTCCATGGCCTCTATTTCAAACTGTTGTTCTTCTGAGCAATTTCTTTTAATTCTCAGATATTGCCCTACTGGGATTCCTGAGATCAAAGATTTAGGGTGACTACTTGTGGCATGTAAAAGGCTGTTAGTAGATGTTGGTTTCCTGTATGTATTAGTTGTCAATTTGCCATTTGCTTGTTTGCTAATTGTAAGGTCTAAAAAGGTTATAGACGTATCATTGACCTCTGAGGTCAAATATAGACCCATATCATTGTGATTTAATTTGTTTATGAATTCTTGCAAATGTTGATGAGTACCACTCCATAGGATTAACACATCATCTATGTACCGAATCCAAAGATCCACATCATTTGTGTAGTTATCATTGTGTTCATTGAACACTATTTGTTCTTCCCACCAGCCTTGATATAAATTGGCGTATGTGGGGGCACATGCTGTCCCCATAGCTGTACCTCTTATCTGGTGATAGAAATTTTGTAAAAATACAAAGTAATTGTGTGTTAGCACATATTTCAGTAACTCCATTATAAATTCATTGTGTTTATCATAGAGAATGCCCTTCTTCTGTAAAAAATATTTAGTAGCATCTAGGCCTCTCTTATGTTGGATATTTGTGTATAGTGATTCTACATCTAATGACACTTTTTATGTCAATCCTGTAAGGCTTGTCAATATATAAAACCAGCCAAAACCTTTACCTTAAAAGATGCAACACAGATATACCAAGTGAAGTATCTAATGACATGCAAAACAGAGAGAGTGATTTATTTGATATCTTGCAAATGTGGAATGAGATACATAGGTAAAACCTATAGAGAGTTTCGAAGAAGAATTTTGGAACACATCTATAGTATCAACAGAGAATAAGATACACCAGTGGCTATACACGTAAACACCAAACATAAAGGGGATGTGAAAATATTTTCTTTTATGGCCATAGATCACATTGAACAAACCATCAGAAAAGGTGACATAGATAAAGAGTTACTAAAGATGGAAGCAAGATGGATCTATTTACTAAAAACCAGAAAACCTGATGGCCTAAATGAAGGCTTTACTTTCTCCCTATATATATATATATATATATATATATATATATATATATATATATATATATATAAATAATAAAATCCAATATTCTCTAGGTATGGAAGCTGATACTAACTCAATAACATCATATAATGAAATTGCTTACTATGCTAATAAGTTTATAAGAATATGATTCTCTTTATTTATTCGCTGGTATTAATATACATACTATATCTTTCAAGATATCGCCCAAATAACATTTAAACCTAATACTAGACTTCATCTATAAGGAATAATTTATTACAATATAATGAGAAGCTAGATGGGGACATGTTAATCTGCACTAATATATAGTGACCTTAAAGTAATAAATGAAACCTTATTTACTGTTGAGATCTTATAAGATCTTCTAAATACAAAGTTAAGATCAATGATATAATTTATAATCTTTGTTCCAGTGGCCAAATATATATATCCTATGACTCTCAAAATAAAATAAAATGGAGAGATATAGTATAGTGTTATCTAAATGTAGTAAGCTTTTAAATAAGCATAACTTTTATAATAAGCATAGCTTTAAAAGCATTATAATATGTGAGTTAGCAGCGTTCCACGTTTTGAGACCGTCTAATACATTTTAAATATTAAATCAACGTTGGTTTTAATCTAAATTGGTTCCCATGACAACAGAGACTATAAAGAGGGATGTCTTAGTATCATGGCGGTAACCCCTGAGGAAATTGAGAAACGTGCGTCGGGAGAGACGCTGCAAACGTGAGACGCGTGTTAGTGACGTCATCGCGAGGCGTCCTAACCGCGATCTCCACGCTTTAGGAGACAAACCAAGTGTCAGGGACACAACGATATAAACTATTTGTCAGGGACACAGCGATATATTCTCCATGCTTTAGGAGACAAACTAAGTGTCAGGGCCACAGCGATACAAACTTATTGTCAGGGACACAGCGAAATATAAAGCTAAGATTCCTTAACAATTCAGTCACTCCTAACAGGAGTTTAACAAAAAGGGAATTTAAGGAATGATATAGGGGATATACCAGTACTAAGTAATAGACAGTACTCCTGCAATATAGCACAACTTAGCACTTTATAAATTCATTACGATTGAATTTAAGCCAACATAATTCATTAAATAAGGCAAAACACAACTTGTTTTGCAAGTACTTACAGCTCTTTATTATAGCACCTTATCATAGCACTTTATATAGCACTTTATATTCACAGCACCTCCAAGACAATATTTAAAGGAGTATTAACGCTCAATTTTACAAGTTCAGTCATATTATATCCTCTTATCCTTTCCCACCTCCTGTTCTAATTGCAGCGTCCATATTTTTAGCTTTTTGTAGCATCTTTTTAAAGTAAATTATTAAAAGCTAAGTTTTAATCAACTGAGTCTCTTACACCATTGAGATTCATAGGTGTGCACTAATAAAAGGGACCCTTTTCTTTTCTTCCATTGTTCAATATGTATTTTTGACCCTTAGTGGCACCCTAAGTAAAAGGTCATTACACCCAATTACATCTAGAGCCACCAAACCTATCTTGTTTCTATTTATCACTAGGTCCACCATAAATATCTTCTCTGACTATAGGCTTAAAATCAGGCTTAACATACAGACAAATCCCTCCTCCTCGTTTACCATATATATCATATACCATATATATATATATACTGAAAAATTATGAGAACTAGTTATTTCAAAATATAATGTATATATATGTGTTATGTATATATTTTTAAAATTAGTCTCAGTGGGAAATTGAACACAGGACCTTCTCCACAGACAGAAACCTTAGCTCGGTGCATCTGATCTGCTATTACTCAAGCTGCTAAAGTAGTTACAAATCACTTCTCATTTAAAACTTCTGCACCTAATTCTAATTAATATTCATTAATATTCATTATGTCCTGCGCAGTACAGAGCTCATTAGTCATTCAGGCAGAGGCAACAAGGTGACTTCAATTGATCATAACTCTGTTAATTCAGCACTATTTTTCATGCTGGGTTGATTAGTAACTTTGTTCACTGTCAGTGCATTATTGTATTGAGTGATGTTCTTTGTATACTTTACATATCTGCTAAAAGATTTCAGGTAGTTTTTCATACTCCAGCTATATATTGCAAATTTCAGGCGTTACAGGCAACGTGTTACAGGCAATGTGTTAAAGGCATGCCCACTGAAAATAAAATAGTTGTGAGCTCAGTTCACAATGCATAACAAAATTGAAGAAAACGTATAAAATACAAATGTTATTAATTGGATTACATTATCACATGTAATAGTTGTCAAACTGCGAGTTGTCATTACGCTTGTGAGCCTTGCGAAGCGAGCCGTTGAGGCATAGAAGCCTTCCGAGCCCGGAGCACTTAGGTGATGAGCACCAAAGGCATTGAAATGAGCGCCAAAGGTGCCGAAGGTGCCGAAGGTGCTTCTGCAAGCTTCGGACCCATATTCCAGATATAATGCAATATAAAGCCGTAAATATGATACTCTATTACATGCAAGTTATATTATATGTATTAACACATTGATTGCCAGGTTCAATATCACACTGAAATTAAAGACGAAATCTAGTATTTTTGGGGGACGATTTGCGAGCAAAGCAAGGTGAGCCGTTGAGGCATTGAAACACGTGGGACTTAGGCAAAATGAGCACCTAAGGTGCTTCTGCAAGCCTGGGACCCATATTCCACATATAATGCAATATTGATAAAGACGTAAATATGATTTTCTATTACATGCAAGTTTGATTAATTGTATTAACACATTGATTGCAAGATTCGATATAACACAGAAATTAAACATGAAATCAAGTATTTTTGGGGGCCGATTTGCGAGCTTGAGAATGGTGTGCTATTAATTCTAAGACCTAACATCACTTTCCCTTTTAATAAAAGTACAGTAGAGTGTTTATATTTGCATTTACAGTGCTCTGTACATGTCAATAAGCCCTTGGTACCAGTAACTTGTAGTTCGATTTTTTCCATTTGCGGTCTTGACGGAGTGGTTAGCGAGGGGGAATCGGCGCAATTGATTAGCTATTTCCGATTTTAGCATTTGCAACTCTTGTGGCTGTGAAAGATCAAATGCTTGGAGGGACATTAACTTAAGATTTGAACAATCGCAATGAATCGCAGCCTGGAACCCATAACTCGATTGGAGCCCGCAAAATGACGCCAATTGAATAGCAAATTAACTTGGGGGCTTTATTTCCGAGCCCGGATCTCCTGAAAGATGTCTTTATTGTGCAATAGATGATTTTTATACAATGACATTTTTATACAATAACTTTATATCTTCAGATATATAATAAATTTCAACATAATTATTAGAATATTTGTAAATTCTGTAATTCTGCAGTGTTGCTGCATCATAAAATCAGGATTACAGACATTTAAGAGTTTTAGAGGTAAATCAGCAATATATAGATAAATGAGGTCTGACAATATGGTTTGCATTATTCAAAAACAAGCTAATATACTTGATGCCTTAACACAGATAAATAATCATGAATGGAGGACTTGGTTCAAAGCATTACCGAGAAAGAGTGAGCATCTTACAAGATCTCATTGTTTGTTTCTGTTAAGATATACCTTTTACTGAGTTTCTGAAATTATATATTGTAGTGATATTCATTGTTAGTCCATGGCACATACATTTTCTGATCTCCACTCCTGCTGTTTATCACTAAATATCTATCAACATATTATCTTGATGGATGAACATGACCTCATCTTACGGTTGATGATCTTTTTATCTTGATGTTCCAGCAGTGATTCATAACAATGTCCTCATTCTTCAATGTTAAATCACACCCCTTTACAATTTATGATGAAAAATGTCTCACTTTAAATGGCCTCTGGAGAACCAAATGTTGAATGGCCATGAACCATATAAAAAAAAGGATAACATGATTTGTACACTGTACAGGTTGTTACAGTTAAAAACATACTACAGACATTTCCTACTTTTTTCTAAAACATATATTAGAAAGTAACAAGTGTTTAATGTAATTCTAGTAATAGTAAAGAATTGTAAAGAACTTTATTATATATTGTGCATATTTCAAATATGCCCTTCTCTACAGCATGTAAGTAACTGTAAAGCCACACGATTAAAACATATGTAAAGATGCTCAAATATATATGTACTATTTTACCTAAACAATGGCTCACTTAAGGGACCACTCTAGCACATTTACAACTAAAGATTATGAGCCTCATTCAATTGGGGGATCCAGCCTTCAGAAACAGAGATTATTTTGCTATTCAATTGGCGCCTTTTTGCGGGCTCCAATCGGATTACGAGCTCCAGGCCTTTGATATTTCACCGCTGCAAGAGATCCAAACGCCAAAATTGCAAATCGCTATTCAATTGCTCCGATTCCCCCTCGCTGAGAAAGCCGTCAAAGTCGCAAATGGCAAAAGTCGAACCACAAGTTACGGGTTGCAAGGACTTAAAGACATGTGTGGAGCACTTTAAATACTAATAAATACTAATAAATACTAATAAATATTCAATACTGCACTGTAAATGATGGGGAACACAAGGTAAGACATAAGAATTAATTGCACAAAAGTCTCAATATAAATATGGATTATATTTTTTAATGTGTAATTTTTGGGGTAATATCAATCTCGGGAATCGATGAGTTAATACATATCAGGCCACCCACATGTACTTTTACATTGGCTTCATTCATATTGAATATTTAGTGATTTGCGGGTCTGATTTAATAGCTCCAAGTCTTGCGGGCTATGTTACAGGCTATAGTTTTACACATTAGAGGAATTTAATAGGACTGCATGTTTACCTGACGTAATGTTCACAAGCTCCATTTCTATTGGCTGTTTCTAACTCGGGAGTTAAGGGCTTGCTGAATTGATCATGTTCACTCCAACGAAATGTTACTTTCGATAACATGGTTTACGAAGTGCGATATCGTGCCCGAACTTGCAGGCTTGGCCGGTTGATTAGCACCATAAATCGCAGATGCTGCGGGCCCACAGCAGGCCCGCAGACTTACACCCTACATCGCGACTTGAGTGCTTGCAATTGAATGAGGCTCCATATGTTTATTTGTTGGGTGTATAATATTAAAAACTGTATGCAGTTAAAAATAAAAATGTATTATATTTTCTTGCTTTTTAAATTGTCTGTTTTCTCCTCAAGCAGAGCCTGTTTTCTTCACCTCCCTGGGCATGGTCAGTTCTGCCCAGGAGCTGGATCCTTGTGGAGCTTAGATGCAGGCTGTGCTTTTGATGTTAATGACTCCGTTGCATGAAATAATTAGCTCTGCCCCCATGACCTGCACAGAGGTAACATCTATATTTTATACTGCTTGAAGCTCCCTCATAGTATATATTTACTGAGCATGCTCAGTTTTAACCAGAGTCTGACTGGTCAGCATTTTTTTTTTTAGTTCATCATTTAGGCAGAGCTAGAAACACGCCCTAATAAACACAGGTACAGTGGGTGAAAATAAGCAGCTCTGTTTGAGAGAACATTTTTTTATTTTTCCAAACCTCATATTATTTTTGATAGTCTATGCCCAATAATAAAACATATGAGCTTTACTTGTAAATGCACAACAGTGGTCCTCTAAGCATAAAAATACTATAACGTAAATGTTCTTCTCTGAGGAAATGCCCAGCATAAACAAGTTATAACAAATAGGTTAAGTTTACACAGCTTGCTTGGAGCTGGCCAGGCCTATATCTTTGCTATGGAATGAAAAAGCAATGAATAGCTAACCTGGGTGTGCTCTAGTCTCTTTGATACACAGTCAATCAACAGCAATGTCACATCAGCATGTAGGGAAAAAGCTGCCGTGATGTGTGCACTTGATTTATTATTCAGGAATACCCAGTTTAACGCTCTATATAGGTTGTGGGCTAAGCAAAACATCACTAAACGGGGTCATTTTAACATAGGGTAGATATGGATAATGGAACTCACGGGAAAAAAGACACAAAATAAATTTCGTTTTTGGAATTTTTGACTTTATATTAACTTGTAAGAAACTGAAAACATATCAACACACAACGTACCTTTTTCAAAATAAAATTTAAAGAAACAGCACACATAAACTAAACAGTCCACGTTAAATGGCAGATGTGGAAGCCTCAGGCTCATCCTCCATTCTGGCTTTTGTGGACACAAATTCATCTAACGACATCTGTCTCTGCTTCCTATGGCAGTCTAGCAGATGCTGGTAGCAAGACACTGCCCCAAGAATCAATGTGTTGCACATTTCTGGTCCTGACACTGGACCATATTCTGTTAGCTTCTCGCAAATGCCTGAAACCCATCATTTTGGTTGTGGGTGTTTTTTTTTTAAATTAATTCTATTGACCCCAGCTTTCAAATTCCGACCTCAAGTCTGAACTTGCAAACCCTGCCTTTGTAAGTCGTATTACAGAGGGCGTGATCATATGATCTGACAATTTTTAAGCAAACCCGTAATTTACTCCTTAGACACAGTAAATAATAAATGAGACTGTCATCATGACGTCAGAAAAACATGGAAGTTACACATAATCTGAAATTCGAGGCTAAGTTTTAATTAGTTCTAATAAGTAATCCGATCAGGAATCTAGCAATCATCTGTTTTAATCCATGTGAGTTTCATAATATGTATTAACCCCTTGAGTCCTTGGATTTATGTTACTCAGAAATAACATTTAAAAACAATATTTTGTAATTGCATGTTTGTAGGTTTCCATGCCTCTCCATGCTTTTAAAGTGCAGTAGTGTGTGTTTAATTGCTTTACAGCTATAATAAGTGTTTGAAAAAGACCTTGGGAGTCATGATACAGAAACATGATACTTTTCCCAGTTGCGGGTCAGACTTTATTTGGGAGATAGAGCTACAGGCCTAATAGAATATTGATTTTGTGTAACTTGAATTTGTTTTTGCGGGTTTGGCTGGTGGACGGATCTCTCGTAATCGAATTGCGAGTAGCTAATAGAATCTGTGGAAGTATTAAGTGTGTATAATTTTACGAATTAGGCAATAGAATAGGGCCCACTGTCCAGATCACAAAATCATCCATAAGGTTCCACATCCGCACATTGCTGTATCACTTCCTACTAGGACAAGTCGATATAAGTTATGGCCTGCATGATGGTATAGTTTTTTCCAACTTCATGGCTCTTGGTGTTTTTGAATGGTAGACCAGCAATGGCTTGAAATCACCACTGGTGATGCCACCCAGATGAACGTTTAAATGTTCTTTGGCTGCTTTGAACCACTGTGCTTGCCTCTGCATTCTTTTTTTCCAAGTGGTCCAGTACCTCCAGAGGAATGCTTTGGCGCATCAATTTGACCTGATCTTTTTTGCGCTCGCTCATTGTCTGTAAAACAGTACAAAAACAATACAATTTTTGTAGATTAGACAATTAGCAACCACATGATGAGAAACAACATGGAACATATTCTGCACCTTCTCTCTGGTTGGTTGATGTAGGAATTGGTGTTCTTTTGTGGCTCTTTCTTTGTCCAAACTGTCCCTTTTCTTCTCCTCTTTGCTCTTTGCTTTTTCACTGCAGCTGTTTCATTTTATAAGCTCCTGCGTTGTTTTGAGTGTTAAACAGGGTCCTTGGAAGAAACAACAGGGTTAAAGCATAGCATTCAGTGGCCAAAAAACAGAGCTATAGAAGGGTTTAGTGCAAATCGGAAATTACAGAAAAAAGAGCGCTATAGCGAATCAGCGTTAAAAGGGGTAGCATTAAGAGGGGAATACCTGTACTTGGCAAAAAATGTCTTCATATTCTGTCTGTCCACAACAAGTAAATAATATTGTAGATTATTACACACTATGAAACAGGCAGGGGTACTGACTTTGATTATACTAATGAATGGACAAAAAGTGAGTAAAATATTTAAAACTATTATTACTATATATTCAGATAGTTTAGACGTTTTATTACAGAATCCCTTAATTAATTAATTAAATTATTCAGTCACTAATTTCTTTGTTTCCAGCTGCTGTCAACAGATGACCACCAAACTGTTCTTTACACATGAAACATGTTTCCAGCTCCTGTTCCCTAGATAACTACCACATCTCTCCATATGAATATTCCCTATAGGTAATATACCTCCCTCTGCCACATCCATCCACCATTTTTGCTGTTGACCACTGCATATTTTACGAATAATTATTTTTTGTGTAAATATGTATTGTCATACTGTCATTTAATTAATGTACCCCTTTACTTAGCACTATGAAATATGTTGGAATATATAAATAAATAATAATAATATAATATATTAATTGCTGATTTTATAATATTAGTTTAATAACTAAAATTATGTTTGGCCATTAGGAAGCTTAGGAAAATATGGATACCATTAATAAATATAATACAATGAGTTAGACCTGTGGGTAGAAGAAAACTGTGGTTGGAATAATTTGTAGCGCACAATAAACACATTAGAAGAGAGTGAGGCATAACATAATGTACTGTATCACCAACTTCCAAATGTATTTTCTCCACCAGAGAAATATGTAATGCGTTTTTGATTACAGTGATTTGTATATTACTCACTTATTGTACATTCTGTAGAAAAGAGTAATGACATTTTCCATTTACCAATTTAGATATTCAGATTAAAGACAAGATATGGCAAAATAACCTGTGTAATGTAGAATAGCTGTGATCTAAAAGTTCAAAATATCATTACTCGGTAGAGAAACCCAATTTTAATTATTAATATTTGTTCACATTTGATCCCGTCAGCCTGTGGTAAAAATGTATTTGATATCTGTCTCAGTTATGTAAGTACAAATTAAAATATATCTTACACAGAAGTTAAATGGCATTTCAAGGATGTTTGACATTTTGTCTTATAAAGGAAAGCTCCCCAAACATGATATAATCAAAGATCAGATCTCATTACAGTACTTGTGTATTTCATTACACTTGACATAATTGTTATTTTGGAAATTGCTAATTAACATATCAAGCATACAAACTAAAATCTCAGAAAATAGCAACTGATTCTTTTACACAGTCATATTCCCCACTGTGTGGAAACAAAAATGTAGAACTCATTGGTAATATTTAATCATTGTATTTATATATACAGGTGCAGGTAATTTACAATTGATATAGAATTAAACTTACCCAAACATACAAAAGCACTTAATACCTTTGCACCTTCTATCTTTCTACCCATATCTCTAAGTATACCCTGAACTGCTCCCTGCTTCTGCTCAGAATATACTGGCTTCCTCCTCTAGTTAACTCTAATGACACCCACCTGTAGTACATCTCTCATGTTGCTCCTATTGACTACAAATCATTCCCTCTCAGATATTGTCAGAGATTTAGTTGTTCCTTAAAAACTCACAATTCACCTAAACCTCTATAGATTAAATATTTCAACTGTACTGTTGAATCAGTCTTCATCATGAGACACAACCACCTCCTCCAACCAATAATTCAAAGATCTCAACTGCCCACTTTACTCAGTCTTCATCATGACACACAACCTCCTCCTCCAAGCAATAACTTAAAGATCTCAACTGCTGACTTCACTCAGTCTTCATCATGGCACACAACCACCTCCTCCAAGCAATAACTTAAAGATCTCAACTGCCCACTCCACTCAGTCTTCATCATGACACACAACCACCTCCTCTTAGCTACTATGGATTTTGCAACTCAACATTCCATGTATCACTTGTCTTATCATTTAGAATATAGCTCTCTAGAAAATCATCTACTCCTCTTGTATGAACATGATTAAACAGTACTATTATATCATATATACTAATATCAAATTACAAGTACAGGTAAAATAGAATGCAGTTGTAATACAAATGGTCAGCAGATGATAAGTAAGGTCCCTACTCCACAAAACTTACAATCTAGAAGGTAAGGGTAAGGTGATACATAGTAGGAAAACCAGTGGTATTCCACAAGCTAGTGTCAATCAAGACGAGACTCTAACAAATCCATTACTTAAAATTAAACAAATGTTCATCACTCCACTTATCACAGTGAATTTATTCTTTTCATTCAACATAATGCTGATGTACATACAATTAGCTGGCTATGTTTCAAGCAGTATCATAGCTATGTATCAAGTCTAATAACAAATCATATATAAACTAGAAGTGATATTTATAGTTACCATAAGGCTGCCAAATTCATTCAAGGACAACTACTGGAAGGTTTGCATTCTGGAAAAAAAGCTGTAGAAAACCTGGACAGTATATTAAGGAGGAAAAACATCACGTTGCCGCCTACTCTGCCTAATGTGAAATCTGCCTTGGGGACAACAGAGGATAAGAAAGATAAATAAGTATCACAGAAGCAATAAATATAAAAATTGCAAGAGCTCAGAAAGCAGATGTTGAGAGATAGAACCGACCTGATAAAGTCCATAAGGTCAAAAGATCCGACCTGACTGAACGACTAAACAACAAAATATTCTTATATCTTCATCATCCATACAGAGTCTTCAGTTCAAGATTTCTCTAAAATTTTAATTTCATTTCATGTATGTCCAAGAGCATGTAATTGTCAGAAATTCATTTTTTTTTAATTTAATTATAAAAAAAAAAATCTGGGAAAATATTGGCACACCTTCATCGGAGGCCAATGTTCTTTTCGGTAACTGAGCCACTATAAAAACTGGGAGTAAAACCCCAGTTCAAAAATATTATACAAGTAAAGATACAAAGGGTAATTAAGAATACATAAAAATGTCCTAATCAACTAAGAAAATTTAGACATAGTTTTATTATACAGATTTTAATGCATATTTACCAGCAATGCAATAGTGTCTATTACTTCATCTGTATGTCTCACAGCTGTACATTTATCAGGCTAAATGTTTTGTTTGTTGGTATTTTACCAGCTACTTATACCCATTTAACATAGATTATTTAATTTAAATTATATTTTTAGTGAAAGTACATGATATAGACTCCATGCATTTCCATTAGCTCGAGGCCACAATCAACTTTCTTTACAGTAAATTAAGTATTTTCCTGATCCACAGTTACTTTGAAAATGTTTGAAAAGTGTTTGTGAGAGAGAGTCTTATTGCCAATAACACCCTTAGTCACACATTTCTACAACTAGACATGTTATTAATACCCTAGTCTTGAGTGAACCACATGAGGTCTTTATCAAATTGTTTTTCCAAATGCTTTCAATCACAAAATACTGATAACCACACAAGAAAGAAATCCTTGGGGTTTCGGAAGCTCTCTAATTCAGCTACAAATAAAATGTTCTGTTTCTCTTCTAAATTTCAAGTTTCTCCTCAATTCCAGTCAAACCAACAGAATTTGTGACTGGTCCTGCAGTCAGGTACAATGGCTCAATAGCCAATGTTCATTTAATTACAAAAACACAAAAACAAAGTACTTGATGAGCAAGTCTCCTTTTATGGGTGCTACTGTAGATCCCATTACCAAAGTCAGATATTATTTCAAATAGGGAAAGGGCACCACAATATTATAATTCATACCACCAATCAATGACTGAAATATACATTGACATCAATTTAAAAAAAAAATGTACCAATAACCACAGCCGAAAAGCACCATCCCTGTCTTATTGAATACATGCTCTTTACTAACCAGGGGGCTACCAGATGTGTGTCTAAAATTATAGTACAGCCAACCCTGTTGCATATGAGGCTCCGAAGCAAACGGCTCATCACTGCACTCATGCTGACAAGTGTTCATCATTAATTAAATTGATCATTAATTAAAGACATTAATTAAATTGAACCTCTTTTGAAAGTGTTGCCTTCTCTGATGAGTCATGTTTTCTACTCCATCGACTGGACAGAACAAATAGTCTGCAACCATTGTTGGAAGAACACAAGCTGGTGGCAGCAGCATTAAGGTCTGTGTCATGTTTTCTTGGCAATGTCTGGGTTTACTCCTACCTCTGTCAGGCACTCTCAACCAATTGGGTTATCTATCTATTCTTGCAGATCAAGTACACCCATACATGTTGTCTTCCCTGGAACAGATGGGATCTTCCAGCAGGACACTGCAACATGTCATACGGCCAGACCTTTCGGGAGTGATTGGAGGAGCATGATGAAGACTTCCAAGTACTTTCCTGGCCTCCAAATTCCCTGGACCTGAACCCCATTAAGCACCTGTGTCTCTTGGCTAATACAGTTGCTAATATTTATATTTTTTTACACACTTTACAAACATTATGTTTTTCCTAAAATCCAATATTGTGTAAGTTCATGTCAAAACAATATTAACTCAATACAAAAAGAAAAAAAGGAGGGCCGTGTCTTTGAGCTTAAAATCAAACATACACAGTGCTTTCATTAAAGCACATAGCACAAGATTGAAAGCTTGCTTGTGAAAATATAAATTGGCACATGCTGTGTGCATAAGCACATATTTCATTAAATACAGATGTATGTATATTCATATTATTAGAACATAATAATTAGAAAGAAATGCATCAAATGAGCTGCAACATTTTGATTAATATATTTATTTGTGATATAACGAATGGGCCTCTTTAAAAATTACAAACATATCTGTAAAAGGGTGGACAATCCAGAGTGAGTAACTCAAAGGCTTACTGATTTAAAAAAAAAAAAATACTAGTCAAATAGATTTAACAGTAGGCAAACAATGCAACAAAGCTTTAGAAAAGTCAGCAGGATGCTTGGTTTGTTTGGTACAGTAAATAGCATCAAAAAAGGGAGATCCATTCTATAGATCCCAAGTCAGACCTTATCTAGAATAATGTGTCCAGATTTGGAGAATGTATATCCAAAATAATATTAATAAATAAGCCCTCCATTCCATGGCTCCTGTATGAAAAATCTGAGTGAAGTTCAACTCTAACCTCAGAGAAATACCATTCTATTGATTAAAAGATCTGTAATATTGTAAGCATAGAGGGGCTGTCCATTAACGTTTTTTAACATTGATGTCGATAATGTAAGCTTCCAAGGAAGTCTCTCTGAGGGCTTGAAGTTTTCAAAAAGTCTTCCACGTCCCATAAAGGCATAAAAATGCACCCAATAAGTATGGATGCCTGAAATCAGACACTGTGTCGAAGCTAATACCTTAATTGTGTTGGATGAGGCTTAATTGCTAAAAGTTGACACAATTAAAGAGCTTCCATTTCCTATGACCTCTCCCCATTATAAGCCTGGTATCTCCCAGAACAACCCCCTTAAAACTTGGGGTCAAAAGGTCTCCCTCTTCTAACTCCTTGCTCTTATAGACCCTCCCATGGCACCTACACTTAACGTATTACCACGGGGCTCCCTATGAAACCCCATTTGTAATCTAAAATATAACTATGGGGTTCCATATGGACGTTGATGGAATCTACACTTATCCCGTGACCATGGGGGTCCCTATGAACTAACTATGTGATTGTTTGTTTCTACATCCAATAAGAGAAGTGTAACACTAGAATGAAACTCTATTCTGTTTGACTGACATTTCGACCTTTCAGAATAAGGGAAAAGAGAGCCTTCTGATTGTTTAAAATCTAACCAATCAGAATGCACAGATTTCAATCCATGCATTCTGATACAGTAAAATATTAATCAGAAAAAAGGCTGAACTATTTTATGTTATTTTATCAGAAGTCAGAACAATATTTATGTTAAGTGACATCGCAGTCAGAAAGACGTTAGTCAGCGAGACAGTTGCCGACAGGTTTTTTTTCTTAGAGAGGCATGCTGTTTTTTAGGTAGAGGGCCTTTCTGTAGGCCGAAGATGAGAGCCAATGTTCTTCAATCAGGAAATGAGAGGTAGAATTTACTTCCAACAGGTGTTGTTTTTTTAATTTTTGGTAGTTTATATTTTTTTATTTACATTATTATCATTTCATTATTTTTTATTTTTTATTTTCTGTGGTTCTTTTTTTATTTACAGCAGTTATTTTTCATTTTCATTAATTCTAATTTTATTATTTGTATTTAATTTATTTAATTAGGAGGGGTTGTGACAGGGACTATGGGTTCCTTGTGGGCTCCCATTGTGGATAGTGTAAGTGAGGGTCCATAAGGACTATGGTAGTATTTAGGGAGCCATGGTTTTCCATAGGGTCCCCATTGATAGGGGTAAAGCTTAGGTACCATGGAGGATGCATAAGAACCTCCATGGCTTTAGTATAGTATACCATGGAGTCCTCCTGGTGGGCCACTGTTTATGGGTAATGTACTTAATCACTGGTTTACATTAAAAGTATTAGACATGTGGAACAGATTTCCAGTAGAAGGAAATACAGTAAAATAATTCAAGTATGTCAAGATCAGATAAAGGGTGGAATATCATGTTTGAATGTTGTTTAATTATTATTTTTTTTAAATTGATCAAGAATTAACTTAGATATTGTCATTGTAATGTTTTGCCTGTTTTGTAAGGAATGAGTTAAATCTGTTTCTGACAAGAGTATGGCATAACTGAATACCATAATGAGCTTATATAAACAGCCTGGTATATCCTAGTATGATAATAATAATAGTACACTGTGCGGCAACAGCTGGTAAAGGTGCAAGATAAAACTGCTATCAATACTGTTAACACTACAGTATGCATGTATATCATATGTAGGGAGCAGCACAACTTATTAAAGTTATCTGGGAAAGCCCTGCCCTTTAGACGCTCAACATGGAACTTTCCAGACAGTAGCCACTATGACCTCTGCCTCAATCTCCCACGGCTATCCAGTGCTTCCCAGCTGATGTGGAGGTGGTGCTCACCATCCTCATTCTGGTCATGTGCTAAGTATTACTCTGATAAAGGTGATAATTAGAGTAATACAGTGCCTTGCAAAATAATTCACCCCCCTTGACTTTTTACCTATTTTGTTACATTACAGCCTTAAGTTCAATGTTTCGTTGATCTCAATTTTATGTGATGGATCAGAACACAATAGTCTAAGTTAGTAAAGTGAAATGAGAAAAATACATGCATAAAATTATTTTTTTGAAATAGAAAACAGAAAATTGGCATGTACATACAGTATGTATTTACCCCCTTTGTTATGAAGCCCATAAAAAGCTCCAGTGCAACCAATTACCTTCAGAAGTCACATAATTAGTGAAATGATGTCCACCTGTGTGTAATTTAAGTGTCACATGATCTGTCATTACATATACACACCTTTTTTGAAAGGCCCGAGAGGCTGCAACACCAAAGCAAGAGGCACCACTAACCAAACACTGCCATGAAGACCAAGGAACTCTCCAAACAACTAAGGGACAATGTTGTTGAGAAGTACAAGTCAGGGTTAGGTTATAAATAAATATCCAAATCTTTGATGATCCCCAGGAGCACCATCAAATCTGTCATAACCAAATGGAAAGAACATGGCACAACAGCAAACCTGCCAAGAGACGGCCGCCCACCAAAACTCACGGACCGGGCAAGGATGGCATTAATCAGAGAGGGTACAGAGACCTTAGGTAACCCTGGAGGAGCTGCAGAGTTCCAGAGCAGAGACTGGAGTATCTGTACATAGTACAACAATATGCCGTACGCTCCATAGAGTGGCCAGAAGAAAGCCATTACTTTCAGCAGAAAAAAAAATGGCATGTTTTGAGTTTGCAAAAAGACATGTGGGATATTCCCAAAATGTATGAAGAAAGGTGTTCTGGTCTGATGAGACTAAAATTGAACTTTTTGGCCATCAAAGAAAACGCTATGTCTGGAGCAAACCCAACACATCACATCACCCAAAGAACACCATTACCATTTGAGGCTAGGACGGAGGTACACCTTCCAGCAGGAAAATGACCCCAAACACACTGCTAAAGCAACAATTGAGTGGTTTAAGGGGAAACATGTAAATGTGTTGGAATGGCCTACTCAAAGTCCAGACGTTCAATCCAATAGAAAATCTGCGGTCAGACTTAAAGATTGCTATTCACAAGTGCAACCCATCCAGCTTGAAGGAGCTGAAGCAGTTTTGCAAGGAACAATGGGAAAACATCCCAGTGGTAAGATGTGGCAAGCTCCTAGAGACTTATCCAAAGCGACTTGGAGCTGTGATTGCCGCAAAAGGTGGCTCTACAAAGTATTGACTTTAGGTGTATAGTTTATGCACATTGACTTTTTCTGTTATTTTGTCCTATTTATTGTTTGCTTCACAATAAAAAAAAAGCATCTTCAAAGTTGTGGGCATGTTCTGTAAATTAAATGATGCAAATCCTCAAACAATCCATGTTAATTCCAGGTTGTGAGGCAACAAAACACGAAAAATGCTAGGCACTGTAAGTGGCTCCTGAGTCTTTACTCAACACAACCTCTCAAACTTGTTGTCCACTCACAGTTCTTCTCAAAATTGGTGCTAAAAGCAGGATTGTCTCAGATTGTAAACAAATATACCCCTATTTGTTGAAATTACAGATGTTGCATTTTGACTTTATAGTTGGGGAACTTTTATTTTTCAGTATACTAGTCATTGTATTGCTTTGTTCAATAAGATTATATTTAAGATAAAGGACAAGATTAAGCATGTAGTTCCCTTACACCCAGCCATTGGAGCACAATTGTGCAAACATCTATCCAAGCTCTCATCTGCTTACAATTAGAGTTAGCAGAAAGTTGTTCCTGAAGTGCGGTGGGACTTTCTGTTGAGTAAGCAGAAAAATATGTTGAGTTGTAAAGAGTGAGAAGTGCAGGCACTTCATGATCAGTTAGAAGTAACAAAGAGTGTTTAAAACAAGTAACTTAAGTGGGAGCAGGACTCCAAAAACATAGATGGAGACACAGTGGCGGAGCAAGTGCATGGATAGCCCTGGTGCAAAAATAAAATTTGGTCCTCCCCAGGTCGGGGCAGGCACATATTATTTTTGCACTTCCCAAACCTCCTCCAACATCAACTCACACAGTACAATTATAATATATATATTATATATAAAATATATAAAATATAAATATATAAATCTCTCTCTCTCTCTCTCTCTCTATATATATATATATATATATATATATATATATATATAAATATATATAAATATATATATGTGTGTGGGTATGTGTCTATATAGTAAGCCATAAGGGACCACAGGGGCCAAAGGGACCACAGGGGGGACATAGGATCCACTGGGCCACAGGGGGCCTGCGGGGGGGGGGCGCACTGATGTTCAGCAAAGACCACAGGTGATCTGCGGGGGCCACAGGGGGCCCGGGGGCCACTGAAGTTCCCCAGGGCCATCAAGGTGGGCCAATGGGGGCCACAGAAGGGTCAAATGGGTCACAGGGGGCCCTTGGAGCCACAGAGGACCCATTGGGACACTGAAGGGCCCCAGGGGCCACAGGGGACATGCAGGAGGTCCACGAAGGCCCCTCAGGGGCCTCAGTAGCTTGCACCTATTGCACCGGTGGTAGCTCCGCCTCTGCACAGACAAAAAATAAGAGAGGTTGGTTGTCATAACTAGATGGACAGCTGGACATGGTGCACATAAAGCACTGTCACGCATTCTGGGTCAAGATGTATGTGTTGTTATTGATGTACTTTGATCAACGATTTTGTCTAGCTGGGGCCATGTTGATTAATTCTTGACCCTGAATTACATAAACTCCCTAGATGTCTTGACAACAAGAATTACTAACACTCCTGTTACTTTCCCCTCCACGACCTAAGCAGAGCAGGTAACATAGTAAAAACACAGGCTCTTGCAACAGATCAAAGCATAATACATTTCCAGACTCCTCTATCTGGTCTAAGCTGGTCACATATTATAAACACAGGATCTTGCAACAGATCAAAGCATAATACATTTCCAGATTCCTCTATCTGGTCTAAGAGGGGTCATAAAAGTGAATCAGCCCCCTAACAATTACCCCCTCCCCAAGCCTGAGACAGCTGGTGTTAGTAAAAAAATATGTCAGCAAGGAAAAACACCCCGGTCAATCAAAGGAGGGATGGGTCTGATAGGAGATAGCCTGTGGGTGGCAAAAGTGTTGTAAAAGATACTGGATCTGAAATAATACTGCATGTACTACACAAGGATATGGATCTTCTTCTTGTGTCCTAAACCAAGGGATGTAAGAGAGACAGTTTAAACATACATCAGCATTCTGTATGATTTAATCTGGAAAGATAACAGAACTATGGCAATGGATCCTATCTGTTACCTTGCTCCTACACACTTGAGAGAACTCTGCTGACTTGGTGACATGCTTGGCCAGTCCATCACATTTACCTTCAGCTTCTTTAGCAACGCAGTGGTTATCTTGGAAGTTTTTTTGGGGTCGTTATGTTGGAATACTGCCCTGCGACCTAGTCTCCGAAGGGAGGGGATCATACTCTGCTTCAGTATGTCACAGTACATGTTGGCATTCATGGTTCCTGACATTTCCACTTAGGGATGTACTCACTTTTGTTGCCCACGGTTTTGACATTAATGGCTGCATGTTGAGTTATTTTGAGGGGACAGCAAGTTTACACTGTTATACAGGCTGTACACTTACTACTTTACATTGTAGCAGAGTGTCATTTCTTCAGTCTTGTCACATGAAAAGATATAATATATGTACAAAAATGTGAGGGGTGTACTCACATTTGTGAGAAACTGTATATATATATATATATATATATATATATATATATATATGCTCAAAGCTGTTTTATATAAACAAACCCAAAGCCAGTAACACTTAGCCAAAGCCAGTAACAGATTGTGAGGCCCGTAACAGATACAAAATTAAACGACAACAACGCAAGACTTACAAAACCGATGCCATTTTGTAGGGAGAAGACAAGTAAGTTGATCTAACCAAGAAAATGGCGGATAAAATGAAAATCGTGCATGCTCACTGCGTTTTAACGGTTTGTCCTCGAGCTGGCACTAGACAGTTTCTAGATTTTTCTCAATTTCTCCTCAGGTGATGAACAGTGTAACTGGACATTTCTCTGGTGGCATTAAAGTTGAAAAAAAAAGCTAATTACTGCAAATAGGTAAGCTATAATTAATTATTAATTAATTAATTAATTATTAAAAAGAAAAAAAGAAAATTTACAGCCTTATTAAATTGCGATTTGGTAAATTTAAAAGGGCTCTTTTTAAGCACACAGTATATTATTTTACAGAAGTTTTTAGTTAGTGAACTTCTATCCAAAAGCAAGGTCTTCACTAACTAAAAACTTCTGTAAAAAATATGCTATGTGCTTAATTAGAGCCCTTTTAAATTTACGAATCGCAATTTAAATATTTGGATTAACAACATTATTCATGTACAGAAAGATTTAGAAGACAGAGAAATGTTTATGTGGTGTAAAATGGTGTAAAGTAAAATAAATAACTAATACAAATGTATAAACAAAGAGAGTTAAAGCAGAATAACATTTATTAAGAAAATTAAAAAAAATAATGTATGGGCTTAGTAAAACAAATTATAATTAATATTTACAGTTGATTTCAACATTTGCATATTTCTGTCATTTTAAACAGACACTGCCTTGATAAAATTATGGCTCAAAACTCATACATTCAAGAATAGAAAAAATTGTCAGAAGTAGAAAAAGAACAACGCATTCATGCAGAACAAAATCAGTTGCCAATCCCTAGAGTCAATATGGTTCTTAGAAGAGATCAACATTCTGATAAACGCCTTTATAACTTACCTGCATCTAATGAGGTTGCAATGGTCTGTCAAATTGACGAAGGAGATTCACCATTTCAGAGGGGTATTAGAATATATCCCAGAAAGGAAGATCAACCTTTCAATGACGTATCCAATTTTTATCCTAATGTTGAAGCAGGAAGGCAGCCTAAATGAATACTTGACAGTTATACAAATATTAAAGTAAATGTCAGAAGAAATTTTTCCATGCTTGAATTTAAAGTTGCACAGTCTGCAATTATAGATGCATTTGATCCAATTATAGATGCATTTGATTTATGTGGTGGAAAAATGACACAACAATGGATCATTGATTTAAGTCTGCAGGTAGAAGCAAATAATCTAAATTTCATAAAATATCAACAAAATAAATTATGTGTGGAACAGTATTCTGGACTTACATAGTTACATAGTTACATAGTAATTAAGGTTGAAAAAAATCTTGAGGCCATCAAGTTCAACCTGTTAAGATCTCCTCTGATCTGCAATATGCGGAATAGTTATTAATTAATTCGTTGTTAAATAATTATTAATAGTATAGTATTGGAGGATGAAAAAAGAGTTAGTCCATCAAGTTTTACCTTTTTAGATCTCTGTTGATCCTTTTAATATGTGGACTATTTATTATTAATTGTTAATTTATTCAGAGGAAGGCAAAAAGAAAAAAAAAACATTGAAACTTTGCTTATTGTCTCATAAGGGGAAAAAAAACAAAATTCCTTCCTGACCCCAGAAACTGGCGATCAAATTTCTCCCTGGATCAATATTCCTTCGTAAGATATCTAGGATAGCCTTGAATGCCCTCTTTATTCAAAAATATATCTAACCCCTTTTTGAAGTTGTCTATCGAATTCGCTGTTACCACCTTCTTTGGTAGAGAATTTTCTTTTTTTCTTTTTAATTATAAATGTATTAATTAATTAATAATTAATTATAGCTTACCTATTTGCTGTAATTAGCTTTTTTGTTCAACTTTAACACCACCAGAGAAATTTCCAGTCACACTGTTCATCACCTGAGGAGAAATTGAGAAAAATCTAGAAACTGTCTAGTATTTATAGAGTGCCAGCTCGAGGACAACCCGTTAAAATGCAGTGCGCATGCGTGATTTCCACATTAGTCCAATCTGAGTATGTTCCATTTACAACAACCCTTTGCTTCCTGTCTTTTAGCCAGCTCTCGATCCCTGAGCAGATATTTACTGCAATTCCTGTATCCCTTAGTTCGCTCACTAGTCTTCCATGTGGCACTGTATCAAATGCCTTTGAAAAATTTAAAAAGACTACATCCACTGAGTTGCCCTGGTCCAAGTTCCTTCTAACCTTCTCATAGAAACTAATTAGATTGGTATGACACGACCTATCCTTCATAAATCCGTATTGACTGCTACCTATGATCTTGTTCAAATAGACATATTCTTGTATTCTGTCCCTTATTAACACTTCTAAAAGCTTCCCAACTACAGATGTGAGGCTCATTGGTCTATAATTCCCCAGATTTGCTCTTGATCCCTTCTTAAATATAGGTACACCTCTGCTTTTCTCCAGTCATCCGGTAGAGACCTTGTAGTGAGTGATTCTTGAAAGATTAGATATAATGGTTTGGCTATTACAGAACCCAGCTCCCTCAGTACCCTTGGATGTATTCCATAAGGACCTGGGGCTTTATTAACATTTATTTTCTCCAATCTCTTTTGAATTTCTTCCTGCGTTAACCAATTATTTAGTGATGGTAGTGTAGCCCCATTATGTTGCGCTGTCCCAACCACTGGTACCTCCCTTGTGTATACCGACGAAAAGAACCTATTTAGCTCATCTGCCTTTTCCTGGTCACTAATTATCAAATGGCCTGTGTCACATTGTAATGTTCCTATAGCTTCCTTCCTCGCCTTCTTCCCATTAATATATTTAAAAAATATTTTAGGGTTAGTCTTACTTTCCATTGCAACTGACTTCTGGATTATGTAGCTGAAGTTGCTACACATAGACATCTTCCAGCTGGCCGAGCCATTTTGCCATCTTCTTTCCAAGGATCTCCTAGAAATATGAGAGAAAGGCACAATGATGCGATGGCTATTGTAACTATATTTGGGAAACCAAAATTATTTATTACTTTTACATGTAATCCACAATGGCCAGAGATTGTTGATAATTTGCAAAATGGACAAACTGCTTCTGATAGCCTTGATTTACTGGCTAGAGTTTTCAAAATAAAACATCACTACACATACACGTCTTCCTTTCATCCTTCAAGAAAAGGATACATTGAATACTGAAGAGAGAGTAGCTTCAGTTATTACTGCTGAACTACCAGATCAAAAAAAGTATCCAAGACTATTTGAAATTGTAACACATCCCATGATTCATGGACCCTGTTGAGATCTAAATCCACAGTCCCCATGTATGGAAATTAAAAAATGCAAAAAAGAATTCCCCAAAAATTTAGAAACATAACTTTTTCTAATTGTTATGGCTATCCGTTGTATCATAGAAGAGAAGGTCAAAAGGCAATACTTTGTGGCACAAATGTAGATAACAGATATGTTGTCCCAAATAATTCACAATAGTTTATAAAGTACAATGCACACATAAATGTGGAAGCTTGCACTTCTATAAAATCAATTAAATATGTATACAAATATATTTGCAAAGGATTTGATGCAGCAACGGTTGTGGTGAAAAGTGGTCAAAATGAACAAGAAAATTAGCTTATAAATGAAGAACTTGCATCTCATGTAGATGCTCGCTATGTCAGTGCGCCAGAAGCAATGTGGCGTCTGCTGAAAATTTAAATGCATGATCTATCACGTGCAGTATACTGATTAGCAGTGCATTTGCCACAAAGAAACTTAGTCCAAGAATGTATACTGTAAGTCCAAGAGATATTGAATGTTCCTGCTTACTGTTACAGCTTTTAAAAGTTCCTGGTGCACAAAGTTTTGAACACTTGAAAACTGTTAATGACATATTTAATGATGCATTTCAATTAGCTGCATGACATAGAAACTTCCATGCTGATGATACAGAACGGGAGAGATGTCTAGAAGAAGCAGCACTATGTCAAATGCCACGCCAATTGAGAGAACAGTTTGCTTTTATTTGCATTTCTTGTAATGTACCAAATGCATTAGCTTTGTTGGAAACATTTAAAATAAATTTGTGTAAAGACTATTTAAATCATTACAAGGAGTCCATTGCAGAATTAAAAGCATTACTGGAAGTTCAAGAAGTATTTATTTGCCATGGATTAAATTGTGCAACTTTTAATCTTCCTGATCCAGGAATGATAGATAAAATAAACTTTGAAGAGTATGACTCTGATCTAGAAAAAACAAAACAAAAGAACTAATAGCCACTTTAAATTTGTTTCCTAGTGAGAGTAGCTTGCCTTTTGTCCTTCAAAGGAGACGATGTCCCATTATAATGGCATTTGTCATGACCATCAATAAATCAAAATGACAAACTGTTGGCCTATTTTCAGAGGAACCAGTCTTTGCACATGGACAACTATACTGTATTTTGCATTATCAAGATTCAAAAATCCATCAAAACTTAAAGTTTGCCTAAAAAAAAATTACAGTCAAGGTGATCTATTAGGTGATGGTAGAGTATTTACAAAAAGTGTTGGATATTATGAGGTGTTGTAAGATTATAACAAAAAGGTGGCAATACAAGTGCTTCACAAAATGGTCCTCAACCATCAGTATACACTTCAGGATTTAAATGGAACAATATGTAAACACAGGTGAGGCAATTATACCCTATACTGAATGTTCATTAATAAGTGCCTCAACTGTGTGAACACGGTGTTACATTTAAATTACTACCTGTATAGTGAGACTTGAGGACTGCTTTGGGAACCACTCTAATAGACTGTATCTATAGATACTATAATTGTGTAAATATATTAATTCAACATTTGCTTGTAATAGATTTGTGATTTATAGAAATTTTAAGATGTGTAACTTAGAATTTTATATTGGATTACATTTTAAAGTTTTTGTTAGGTCATTGTATAAAAACATGGAATCCTACATGACATGTTAAAAAATGTTTGCTTCGTGTAAGATTCATGTAAGGTGCTAAAAAATACTGTAAAAAATTAATAGCAACATATTGTTCATTAGTTCTTAAAATAGAATTGTATAGACATTTAATGTAATAAAAAATGGTACATTATAAAGATTTAAATAATGTATACATTTTTAATACATTAATACTATAATCATGTATGTTTATAATAATAAAATGTTTCATGTTTTACATACACTGATGGTTTATTATTGTTTGACTAAAAAATAAAAAAAATAAAAAATTTAGTTTTAACAGGTTGAATTACATTGTTAAGAGTAATAATAAAATCTTTCACGTTTTAAAAATAAAAAAATGTTAATTTTTGTTTTACAGAAAAAAATATATAAATGTAATAAAAAAGGTTTACAAATGTTTCATGAAGTGTAACAGCCCATACAAAATGTATATTGAACTATACTCTTTCATGTGAAGAGAGCCAAAGGTTCTCAGAGGGGGCAGAGCCTCGCATTGGGTGGCAAACAACATTCGAAGCCTTAACATTTTCTTGCCGTCATTTTTGACGGGCAAGTAGCTAGTTAGTTTAATAAAGCTGATGTTTGATTGGAATGATGGTAGCTCCTGAGGCTCTACTATATATAACCTCTTAAACTTGATGGCCCCTCACAGTTTTCCTCAAACCTGGATAGCCCCACCTGCATGGTTGTAGGAGCCCAAAAAAATCTGGGTGGATGAAATTTAAACAGAATATGTTATGAATATAGTGTATGTACTGTATGTATATGTATATATATATATATATATATATATATATATATATATAGTAAATAAAAAGTACATCTGTGTTCACATTTGAATGTCTAAAGCAAGTTAAAAAACCTGCTTCCAGCCCAGAGTTCCGAGAAAAACATTTATTACACTGCATTCTGGGAAGTTGAGCTGGGACACACAAATGTGGCCACAAATGGTCACATATAGATATATACAGTTGTACTCAAAAGTTTGCATACCCTGGTAGAAATTGTGACATTCTGGCATTTATTTTGTAAATATGACTGATCATGCAAAAAAAAATATTCTATTAAAGGACAGTGATCATATGAAGCCATTTTTTTTATCACATAGCTGTTCCTCAAAAGTGTAAACACCCTTGAATCTTTGGCTCCTTCATGTTCAATGGTTTGCACTTGTGAACAGCAATCTTTAAGTCTGACCACAGATTTTCTATTGGATTGAGGTCTGGGATTTGACTAGGCCATTCCAACACATTTACATGTTTCCACTTAAACCACTCAAATATTGCTTTAGCAGTGCATTTGTAGTCATTGTCCTGCTGGAAGGTGAACCTTTGTCCTTGTCCTGCTTGCAGGTCAGCCTTCGTCCTAGCCTCAAATCAAGCACAGAGTGGTATAGGTTTTGCTGAAGAATATTGCTGTATTTAGCACCATCCATCTTTTCGTCAACTCTGACCAGTTTCCCAGTCTCGGCTGATGAAAACATCCCCACAGCATGATGCTGCCACCACCATGGTGTTCTTTGAGTGATGTGATGTTTCGGGGTTTGCTCCCGGCATAGCGTTTTCTTTGATAGCCGAAAATTAAAATTTTAGTCTCATCAGACCAGAGCACCTTCCTCCATACATTTTGGGAGTCTCCCACATGCCTTTTCGCAAACTCAAAATGTGCCATTTTGTTTTTTGCTGAACGTAATGGCTTTCTTCTGGCTACTCTGCCATAAATGTCTTATGTACAGATACTCCAGTCTCTGCTGTGGAACTCCGCAGCTCCTCCAGGCTTACCTTAGGTCTCTGTGATGCCCCTCTGTTTAATGCCCTCCTTGCCTGGTCCGTTAGTTTTGGTAGGAGGCCGTCTCTTGGCAGGTTTGCTGTTGTGCCATGTTCTTTCCATTTGGTTATGATAGATTTGATGGTGCTCCTGGGGATCATCAAAGATTTGGATATTTTTTTATAACCTAACCCTGACTTGTACTTTTCAACAACATTGTCCCTTATTTGTTTGGAGAGTTCCTTGGTCTTCACGGCAGTGTTTGGTTAGTGGTGCCTCTTGCTCAGGTGTGGCAGCCTCTGGGGGCTTTCAAAAAGGCGTGTATATGTAATGACAGGTCATTTGGACATCATTTCACTAATTATGTGACTTCTGAAGGTTATTGGTTGCACCAGAGCTTTTTATGGGCTTCATAACAAATGCGGTGAATACATATGTACATGCCAATTTTCTGTTTTCTATTTCTAAAAAATAGTTTTATCTATACATTTTTCTCATTTCACTTCACCAACTTAGACTATTGTGTTCTGATCCATCACATAAAATTGAGATTAACAAAACATTGAACTTAAGGCTGTAATGTAACAAAATAGGTAAAAGGTCAAGGGGTGAATACTTTTGCAAGGCACTGTAGTTGGTGAGGGTGAGGGACTAGATATAAGTAATGGGGTAGAAAGTGTAGAGGGTATAAGGGATGAATTAGATAGCCTAATTTCTAGTAGGTTCTTCTATAACCTGGGCCAGATAATGATCCCTGAGTGTACTCAAGAACCTGCTCCTCTTCACTGAACTGCTGGTCTCATTTATCCATTTTTTTTCAGGGTAGATAAAATCTCCCATTATTTCAACTTTTCCATGCTTAGCTGAATTTACAATCTGTAACAATAACTGCATTTCCTAACTTTCAATTATATTTGGGAGTGTATAGCATGCTCCAACCAATATTATTTTGGAATTTGCTGCTCCACTTTTTAACTCTACCCACAAACATTACGGCTACTTCCATTATACTGTAAATATCTTCTTTGACTATAGGCTTATATTCAGGCTTAACATTAGAATTTGCTGCTCTGCTATTTAACTCTACCAACAAACATTCAACATTACCACTAGTTCCAGCATAAATATCTTCTCTAACTAAAGGCTTAAATTGGGCTTAATATACAGACAAATCCCTCCTCCTCTTTTACCATTTCCCCTATCTTTCCTAAATAGGTTATAACGATCCAGATTAACAGTCTAGTCATGAGGTTCATCCCACCATGTTTCAGTAATGCCTATTAAATCCCATTTTTTATTAGTTGCTAATAATTCTAACTCCATTTTTCCTGGCAAGCTTCTGGCATTAACGTGCATACACCTTATGTTCTGAGTTTGTAGTTTTAAAGTGACTGCCTCTGCATTTGAGTTACTTGACTATACAAACCTTTCCCCATCTCCTTCCCATGAGTAGTTAATTTGTCCCTTATCCCCTCTACACTATCTACCCCATTACATCCATCTAGTCCCACCCACCTACTAGTTTAAAAACTCCTCCAGCCTTTCTACCATCCTATCCCCTAGCACAAAAGCTCCCTCATAATTAAGGTGCAGTCCGTCAATGATATAGAGATTTACCCAAATGAGAAGTCAGCCAGTGCTCTAAAAACCCAAACCCCTCCTTAGTGCACCACATTTTTAGCAACGCATTAAACTCTCTAAGCTCCTTTTGTCTTCCTGGACTAGCACATGCCACAGGTAGTTTCTCAGAAAATACTACCTTGGAGGTCCTTGCCTTAAGCTTATTCCCAAGATCTCTAAAATAATTCTTTAGGACACTCAATCTTTCACTAACTTTAACATTGGTACCAATATGTACCAAGACCGCCAGTTCATTTCCAGACCCTCCCAATAATTTATCTACCCGATCCAAAACTTGCCGAACCCGAGCACCAGGGAGACAGCAAACTGTTCATTTGCTGGGGTCTGGGTGATAATAACCCTGTCTAATTTCTTAATAAAAGACTCCCCTTCACTAAAACATGTCTGTTGCTCTGCCTAATCTGCCCTCCCACTCCTCCAGTAGCACTGTTCTCCGTGCTGTTAGAGGGAACAACTCTTATCTGACATTGCCATTCCTGAATGAACATCCCCAACAACAGTTTCACTCAATTTGGCAAATCTGCTGGTGTTTGTCAACTCAGAACTGGCCTGCCTCCTCCTCCTTGATCCCCCTGCTTCTCCTTGTAACTGTAACCCAGCTACCTCCCTGGACATCCTTACCAGCTGAATCTCCACCCTCCATTCTAGGCCCAGCTAAACTGTGCTCAGTGAGCACCAACTCCCTTTCCAGTGGAGCAATATAAGTAAGTGCTGCAATTCACCTCTCCAGTCCTCCAATGTGAGCTTACAGAAAGCCAGCATGCTCACACATGTCACAGAGGTATGGACCCTGGATCATCTGTTCCAGTAGTGCATACATATGACAGGATGTACAGTTAGGTTGCCACTGAACTGACTGATAATTATCGGCTACAAAAATTCAGTGGGAAAAACAAAGAAACAAGAATAAAATCAATGTATTTTTTGTAAATTTTATATATTAAAAAAAAAGCAACACAACTTTTTTTTTCTTCCCTTTTAAGCACTATAAGTTTGCCCTCTTTTTTTTGAACTCCCTCCTTTTATTTAAACTCCTACGCTTATGCTAGAACTGCATATCCTCCTTTTATTTAAACTCCTACACTTATACTAGAACTGCACTTGACACCAGAACTGTTTGCAAGCTCACAAGTTCGCTCCTTCCCCTGTTTATATTAGCTTCTGACTACTCACCTGGATAAAATCAGTGCACACAGCAAATAAAACACAATTTACTTGCTAGAAGTAAATCACAGCTGCAAACAGCCTTAGACATTTCACAAACTTATATGCAAGTTTAACACATGCAAACCACTTTCCTCTCACCTGGACAAAATCAGTGCACACAGCAAATAAGCACACTTTACGTGCTAGAAGTAAATCACAGAGGCATGATTAAGTTTAATGTTTATATTTTTTATGTCCCCTGTTCATATAATATGGGTTGGGGGTTTGTTCCCCCTATCCCCCCATTTCCCAGAAGCTCACCTATAAGACGGCTAATGGTGTTACTGTTACACTAATTTTATTTTAGCTTTATTGCTTTCCATACTACTTGTGCATAAAAAAAACTATGGTGAAGTGTCTACTGAAGGATCCGACGTATGTCCTAAAACACCTGGGCCCTCATTCAATTGCGATTTGGCCAATTGAATAGGGGTCTAAATAAGCACATAGCATATTTTTTTGAAAAAGTTTGTAGTTAGTAAAAACCTTGCTTTTGCATAGATGCTTGCTAACTAAAAACTTCATTAAAAAAAATATGTTATGTGCTTATTTAGACCCCTATTCAATTGGCCAAATCGCAATTGAATGAGGGCCCTGGACAATTTGAGTAACCATCCAAATCGATGCTGGCAAGCATTGATGTGGAAAAACTCTATAGCAAAATTGCCCATGATTTGTAGAGTATTATCTAAACAAAAGTGGATATCCAAAAAGATTGGAATAAGTTCATTGTGACACTGCTGCAATTCTTACTAACAAGGAATTTATTTTTATTTGACAAAAAAATGTATAGGCAAGTTAGGGGCACAGCCATGGGAACTGCATGTGCCCCTAACTATGCAAACCTATTCCATCTACTGGGAATAAAAAATAGTATTCTTAGATATAAATGATAAGTTCACTGAGATGTTCCGATATGTAAATGACATCCTTTTATATGGTCAGGAACAAAATAACAATTTACAAATTCTTAGTCACATTAATATCAATGACATGGGCCTAAAATTGACCTAAGATTAATAAATCCAGCCTAGACTTCTAGGATCTTAAAATTATCAAAGATCAAAAAAGTGATTTACACATTAAAGTGCACAGAAAAATAACAGCGACCAAGATACTACTTGACTGGACCTGTCAACACCCACTACCCCTGAAGAAAAGCGTACTAGTCCTCCAATATTTGAGACTTAAACACAACTGCAGTGATCCAGTGGACTTTAGATTCAAGCCGATCAACTTTGTGTCAGATTCAGAGAAAGAGGGTATCCCTATAAAATCTTAAAGAAAGCATATAGAAGGGTACAACAAAAAAATTGTACAGACCTGTTATATAAAGAAAAAGAAAGATCCAATGCTAGTCTTATTAGATGTATAATGTCCATCAGCAGTAATAGCCGGCAAATTAAAAATGTGTTAGAAACACACTGGCATTTACTCACAGTGGATTCCACCTTAAAAAAGTTTTTTGCCAGAAAAAGCAGTGATAACTTACAGAAAATTCAATAGCTTAGTTGAGAAGCAGATGTCAACACTGTAAAACCTGTAAAAACATTAAATCAGAGGGCAACTTCATACAGGCCAACTATATCCACCCAAAGGATTTTACAACTGTATATCCACTTATGTAGTATACATCCTACAATGCCAGTGTGATCTTATTTGCAGGGGAAGACGGAAAGGCAATTAAGAAGAAGAGTACTGGAGCACATATCCTCCAATTCCAACAATTTAGATACACCAGGGGCTAGGCACATACAAATATACCACGGGAACAAAACAGATTGAAATCAAAATCCATGTGTTTGACAGTATTAAACCAAAGCCAAGAGGAGGTGACTACACTAATACACTAATAGTGTATGTCATATGTCACTATTTGATATATTTTTATTGGAATAACCTAGTTAAATATATATATATATATATATATATATATATAATTATATATACATTGCATGTTTATATATATATATATATATATATATATATATATATATATATATATACAGTTTGTATTTATATATGTCAGTACAGGAATACCTAGTTTAACGCTGTACTTAGGTTCCAAGCAGGAGGAGTGTTAAGCAAAACAGCTCTAATGGGGGTCAGTTTAACATTGGGGAAGATAGGTATAGGGGAACTCATGAAAAAAACACACAATTTTATATGTTTTATATGAACTTCAAAGAAACAGCAAACATAACACTAAAACAAACTGAACATTACCATAAATATGAACTTGTTGAAGCTTCTGGGTCATCCTGGATTCTGTTTTCTTTGGAGAAAAAAAACAGCGCTATAGCGAATCAGAGCATTAAAAGGGGTCCGGCAGGCAAAAACAGCGTTATAGCGAATCAGTGCTAAAAGGGGTAGAGTTAAGCGAGGTATACCTGTATATGGTATCCTTTAATGGGACAATATAAAAAAATAAAAAAAAATAAGGAAATCTCTTTGTCAAGACTATAGCAATATACAGAATTTTTTATAATTTAGACCAGATGTACATAAACACCTTTAGTTCGGAGTCTCTAGTAATGTTGTCTCTGTTGTGTATCATGTATTCTGACAGAGCTACCTATGTAGAGCAGGACAATACTGAAATATAGGTCTGTATTAACAACACTACAGAACAACATTGCCTACCACTGAAATATTTCCACAATCCTAATTTATTATTACAGCACTTTAGCTATTTGAAAATGTATGAAATATATTAGTGGCTACCACTTGAAACTTCCACTCCTGACCCTTTACAATATAGTCTACTTGTAGTTATATACATGTTTTTGTTTAATTTTACCGTCTTGCACTCCCCAGTGGCCACAGAATGCATGCCCCCCAAATTCAACCCATATGGTTGTGTGTTTTATCTGTATTTAATTTTTATATTTAGGCTTCCTTTTATACTGCCTTTTTTTACTCTATAATAATAAAGGTTGGGATCAATTGCTCTTATTGTCCTGCGTTGCCACTGATCAATCATGAATGAGCAGACTGTTTAAATAAATTTACAATTCTGACAATAAAAAAGGTTAATTACATCATGCAGTTTAATTAGAAGAAAAAAGGATTGACAGTCTAATCAATATATTGACATAATTCAACAGTCTGTAAGACTGAATCTATATTTAGCTGTTAAATATATACCTGGCTGTGTCTTTCAAACAAGTACATTTAAACTTTGAAAATAAGTAAAATTGAATCAGAAACAATGGGCCCGATTCAATTGCAGGCCTGCAACTTGATCGTCGTAGGCCGTATGTCTGCGGGTGTGTTGGGGACTCCCGTTCACCTCCGATTACAATACTATTCAATTGAGCAAGGGCGTGAGTTACTGGCCTGAGCCTCAAGTCGTAAAGCTTATTTTCACCTGTAATGCTTTTGGGTATCCGATCCGATGAAGCGTGCCAAAATCAGTCAAGGTAGTAAGTCACAGGTCAATTAACCAAAAGGAAGAGGAAGACGCAAATCAACGCCGTGGGAACTGTTTTAAAAGACTGCGAAAAGTGTAATTTTTTGACTGTGCAGTAGCAGAGAAAGTCAACACACAGGTCTAGGCATTGATGGGTTTTTGAGAGAGATACTGAATATAGAGAGATAGACATTGACTGAGATAGAGATAGAGATAGAGCGTGTTAGAGAGAGAAATAAGAGAGTATTAGAGAGAGCGAGTGAGAGTGCCAGAGAGAGATATAGAGAGTGTACAGAGAACGAGTTAAAGTGCCAAAGAGAGAAATAGACAGTGTTAGAGATAGCAAGTGAGAGTGTCAGAGAGAGAAATAGAGAGTGTTAGAAAGAGCAAATGAGAGTGCCAAAGAGAGAAATAGAGAGTGTTAGAGAGAGAGATAGAGAGTGCCAGAGACAGAAATAGAGAGAGAGAGAGAGAGTGAGTGCTAGATAGAGAGAGATAGAGAGTGCTAGAGAGAGAAACAAAGGAGGAGTAGGAGAGTGAGGAGAGGGAGTAGAGAGAAGGGAACACCGGAGGAAGAAAGTGATGAGAGATAAAGGTATGAAGAGAGGGAGAGGAGGCAGCAATTCAGAGAGGGAAGATGGATGTGCCCCCAGATGTAGGCACACAAGTTGTAGGAGCAGAGGGTTAAGGGCCTGATCCCAAGGGGGAGGTAAAAGGGACGAGGGGTCGACCACAGGGAGAGAACAGGAAGGCCCCAGGCATAGTTGACAGAGCAACAGGTTGTGTAAAAGCAGGGGGCCCAGAATTATAGTGAAGAGGAGATAGAAACCCTCCTCAGGGAGGTCCAAGCCCGCCGTAGCATCATCCATGGTGGTAGGGATGTGAGGCCTGGTGAGAAGTCACGTGCCTGGTGTGAGGTGGCTGCAGCTGGGGCTTCATTAGGGGTTGCGAACCAGAATGCCGGTCTGTTAAACACTGATATGATGACTGCCGGATGAAGGTGAAGAAGAAGTCAGCGGAGGCCAGAGCAGCCGGTGGGACTGGTGGTGGCCCACCACTAAACATCACATACTGTGGATGGGAGCTGACAATCAAGGCGTATATGCAGTCAGCAGCAATAGTGGGGCTTCCAGGACAGTTGGACAGTGGCTATCAGTAAACCCTGCAAAGTGAGTATAATATGCACCATCACACCCTCATATGCCCACACATGAACCCCACACACATAGAAAACTGACATACAATAGCACTGTAAGATCTCTGATTCTGACTACAAATATGTGGGACAGCAATAACCATGAAAACATTATTATATATTATGTTATTATCATATTAATATCATAATTGTTATAAATGAAATTTCTGTCCAATATCTGTATTCAAAACCCATTCTGAATAGCAGTTGCCAATGCAGTTTGTGTTAGTATTATGTTTGCTGTTTGTTCAAAGTTAATATAAAACAAAACAGTATAAATATCAATTGCAATTGTATATATTTAGTAATGACTTCACCTATCCCTATCCTCCCCATGTTACACTGCACCCTCTCACACACTGAACAGCAGATTCAGATGAGCATGTGTCCGAATGAACTGCAGATGGCACACCGCACCAGCTATATATACATATATTGATATAAGCCATGATCCACGATGATCATGATAAAGCTCAATGCGGAAACAATCACCACAGCCAATTCTCACCAGCCCAATCCTCTCCCACTCCTGACTGGGACACAACAGATATTGCCACAGCAGTGGTTGTCCCAGCAGTGGTTGTCCCAGCAGACGTCACGGCCATTGTTACCCTAGCTGTTGTCCCAGCTGTTGATGTCACAGCGATTGTTGCCCCAACAGACTGGGCCAACACCATACCTATGGGCAACAGCATCTCCATTGCAAGCACCTTTTCCATTGGCAACAGAACCATCATCATTGACAACCGCACCATCTCTGTTGGCAACAGCACCATCTCAATTGGCAACAGAATCCCTACTGGCATCACCATCCCTATCCCTACGGGGTACACCATCCCTACGGCATCTCAGAACGATATTGGTACAGAGCATGTGGAAAGCATGTTGAGGTGAGGAGGCATAATGTTCGGATGGAGAGGTACGAGTAAATGGCTCATAGGGACAAACAAGCCCAGACACATCACTTGGTGCGACTGGTGCAGTTGGCTGAAGCCCACGTGACTATACCCCAGCCTTTGGTTCCACAGGCTCCACCACCACCACAGCCAGAGCCTAGAGCCTCCTCATCTCACCCCTTACCGCTAACAAGAGCTGCAACACAGTCACCAGAGTTGGTTGTACCCCTCAATCTAACACCTCCTGTCCACGGTAGAGGGAGGAAGCGACTTAACACAGGAAGTGTGGGCCCAGTGACAGAAAGAGGAAGTAGGTCAGAACATCCCCCAGGTCAGGGGTTGTTAAACTTCTCTCCAGGACACACCACACAGACAATGATTTGGGCGAAGCACTGTGTGAATACACATGTGAAGCAATTTGAGGCTCCACCACGTGTTGAATACTATTTGCCTACTATTTGTTTCACATAAATCATGGCCTGTCTGATGGCTCCTGAGGAGAGGATTGAGAACCACCTCCTCATCCACACTCCACAATTAAAGTTTGTATTAATCATACATAGTTACATAGTTACGTAGTAATTTAGGTTGAAAAAAAGATTTTTAGTCCATCAAGTTCTACTTTTTAGAACTCCTCTGATCTGCAATATGCTGATTAATTGTTAATTGTTAATTAATTGTTAATAGTTAATGGATCCAGAGAAAGGTAAACAGAAAAAAAAAGCACTGTGAAATTTTACCAATTGTCTCAAAAGGGAAAAAAAAAATTCCTTCCTAACCCCAGATACTGGCTACTGGATTCCTCCCTGGATCAGTACTCCCTCTCTAATTATCCAGGATAGCCCTGAATGCCATTTTATTTACAAGTATATACAATCCCTTTTTAAAGTTATCTATCAAATCTGCTATCAACACCTACTTTGGTAGAGAATTACAGATTAACCACCCTTACTGTGAAGAACCCTTTTCTTTCTTTAAGGTGAAATATTTTTACTTTTAATTTCAAAGGATGTCCTCTTGTAAGTTTAAAACCTCTTGGCACAAGGTAATCATATCCCCTCTTAGACGCCTTTTTTCTTGAGAAAATAAGTTTAATTTGATTAGTCTTTCTTCATAACTTAGCCCCACCATTCCCCTTATTTAGGTTGCTCTTTGTACTTTTTCCAGCTCTAAAATATCCTTTTTATGTAGTGGTGCCCAAAATTGTACTTCATATTCCAAATGAGGGCTTACTAGGAATTTGTATAGTGGCAGAATTATATTTGCTTCCCTTAATTCTATACCATTTTTAATACATGCTAATATTTTACTTGCCTTTGCACGTGCTGCTTGGCATTGAGCACTGTTACCTAGGTGGTTGTCCACAAGTCGTCCCAAACTTCTTTCAATATCTGATACCCCTAGATTTGCTCCATTAAGATTATAAATTGCATGGCTATTTTTCTTTCCCAGATGCATAACTTTACATTTATTCATATTAAATCTCATATGCCATTTAGATGCCAATTCCTCTAATTTATGCAAATCCCTTTGGAGGGAAAGTACATCATTTTCTGATTTAATTTCATGTCATCAGCAAAAATGGAGACACCACACTCCAATCCCACTTCCAAGTCATCAATAAATATGTTAAAAAGGAGGGGACCCAATACTGAACCCTGATGAACCCACTTACCACATTAGTCCAATCAGAGTACATTCCATTTACAACAACTCTTTGCTTCCTGTCTTTTAGCCAGCTCTCAATCTATAAGCAGATATTTACTGCAATTCCTTAGTTTGCTCAGTAGTCTCCCATGTGGCATTGTATGAAAAGGCTTTGCAAAATCCAAAAATACTACATCCACTGAGTTGCCTTGATCCAAGTTCCTGCTAACCTCTTCATAGAAACGAATTAGGTTTTATGACATGACCTATCCTTCATAGGCTTACAGGTCTATAATTTCCTGGATTTATTATTGCTCCCTTCTTAAATATAGGTATCACTTCTGCCTTTCTCTAGTCATCTGGTAGAGACCCTGTGGTGAGGGTATGTTGAAAAACTAGATATAATAGTTTTGCTATTACAGAGCCCAGTTCCCTCAGAACCATTGGGTGTATTCTATCAGGACCTGGGGCTTAATAACATTTATTTTTTCCAACCTCTTTTGGATTTCTTCCTGCGTTAACCAATTATTTGGTGAAGGTAGTGTAGCACCATTTTGTGGCGGTGCCCCAACCACTGGTACCTCTCTTGTGTATACCGAAGAACCTTTTTAGTTCATCTGCCTTTTCCTGGTCACTGATTGTCTAACAGCCTGTTTCACATTGTAATGTTTCTATAGCTTCCTTCCTGGCCTTCTTCCCATTAATATATTTAAAATATATCTTAGGGTTAGTCTTCTTTGCAACTAACTAACAGCCTTATTAAATTGCAATTAGGTAAATTTAAAAAAGCTTTATTTAAACACACAGCATATTTTTTTTACAGAAGTTTTTAGTTAGTGAACTTCTATCCAAAAGCAAGGTCTTCACTAACTAAAAACTTCTGTAAATAAAATATTAAAATTTTACTGAATCGCAATTTAATAAGGCTGTAATTTTCTATTTTAGCCAGTCTAATAGCCCTTTTTCAAGCCTTGTTGACTTCCATGCACTTACGTAAAGCAGTCTCTGTCCCCTCTTGTTTGTATAATTTAAACTCCTCATCTTCATCTTTAAGTCATTGTTAAGCCACATGGGTTGTGATTTACTCCTTCTACTTTTATTTCGACATGGTATATGGTGATAAGTATGTTTATTTAGTAAGCATTTGAACGTTGTCCATTTATGTTCAGTATTTTTACCCTTCAGTTCTTTGTCCAAGTCTATACTTTGTATTGCTGCCCTTAGACCGTTAAAATCTGCCCTTTTAAAATTGAGCGTTTTTGTTGCCTCCTTACAGTTTTTTTTTTTTTACTCAATCTCAAATGAGACTGTGTTGTGATCACTGTTTCCCAAAGGTTTCCCTATTTCAACATTTGATGCTATATCAATATTATTTGTGATGACATAAATCTAAGATAGCTTCATTTCTAGTAGGTTCTTGAATAATCTGGGCCAGATAATGGTCTCTGAGTGTACTTAAGAACCTAAGCTCCCCTTAGCTGAAATGCTGGTCTCAGTCATCCAGGTTATTTCAGGGTAGTTAAAATTTCCCACTAATAAAACGTGACCATGCTTAGCTGCATTTCTAATCTGTAACAATAATTTCAGGTCCTCACTTTCAATTATATTTGAGGGTTTATAGCATACTCCTACTAATATTCTTTTAGAATTTGCTGTTCCGCTATTTAACCCACAAACATTCAACATTACTGCTAGTTCCAGCATAAATATCTTCTCTGACAATAGGCTTAAATTCAGGCTTAGCATATAGACAAATCCCTGCTCCTCTTTTACCATTGCCCCTATCTTTCCGAAATAGGTTATAACCATCCAGATTAACAGTCCAGTCAAGAGATTCATCCCACCCTATTTCAGTAATGCCTATTAAATCATATTTCACATTACCTGCTAATAATTCTAACTCTCCCATTTTTCCTGGCAAGTTTTTGGCATTAGCGAGCATACACCTTATCTTATGAGTCTGTAGTTCTGAAGTGCCTACCACTGTACTTGAGTTACCTAGCAATTCCTTCCTATTGACAATGCTAACCCTCCCCATCTCCTCCCCCTTGACTAGTTGATTTATTCCTTTCTAACCCATTACTTCTATCTCCTCCCTCCCTCCACCTATTAGTTTAAAAACTCCCCAGCCGTTATACCATCCTATCCCCTATCACAAAAGCTTCCTCATCATTGAGGTGCAATCCATCCCTGCTATAGAGATTGTACCTAAGTGAGAAGTCAGCCCAGTGCTCTAAAAACCCAAACACCTCCTTAATCCACCACATACATTTTTAACCACACATTAACCTCCCTAAGCTCCTTCTGCCTCCCTGGGCTAGCACGTGGCACAGGTAGTGTAATGGCTTATAGTGAAGTACTGCAAAAAAGTTGTAAAATGTAATACTTAATGATCCTTCATTGTTTAATTTCACAACGTATTGACAATAACCTCTTTTATGCAACATTTTATTTACTAGTTCTATAAAATCATTATCCATCTTCCACTAACTCTGTCATTGGTACCAATATGTAACAAGACCGCGGTTCATTTTCAGCCCCACCCAATAATTTATCTACCCAATCCACAACATGCCGAACCCGAGCACCCGGGAGATAGCAAACTGTTTTATGCTGGGATCTGGGTGACAAATCACCCCGTCTACCTTCCTAATAATAGGGTCCCCAACAACCAAAACCTTTCTCTTGCTCTGCCTATGCTGCCCTCCCTCTCCTCCAGTAAACCTGTTCTCCCGGCTGTTAGACGGAACAGCTCTATCTGGCATTGCCATTCCTGAATGGACATCTCCAGCAGTTTCACTCAATCTGGCAAATCTGTTGGTGTGTGCCAACTCAGAACTGGCCTGCCTCCTCCTACAGCTACCCCTACTTCCCCTTGTAACTGTAACCCTTCTGCCTCCCTGGACATCCTCACTAGCCGCATCTCTACCCTCCATGCTAGGTCCAGCTGAACTGTGCTCTGTGAGCACCAACCCCCTTTCCAGAGCAGCAATATCACTAAGTGCTGCAATTCACATCTCCAGTTCTCCAATTTGAGTTTCAAGATAGGAAACATGCTCACACTTGCCACAGATGTATGGACTCTGGATCAGCTGTTCCAACAGTTCATGCATATGATAGGATGCGCACTGAGTAAGGCTGTCACTGGACTGACTCATAATTAAAGGGGGGACAAAAATTGTATAAAGTACTACAATGTGCTCCCCTTTTCTTTACACTCCCTCCTTTTATTTAAACTCTTACAGTTATACTATAGCTGCACTTGACACTAGAAGTGTTCTCAAGCTTACAAGTTTACTCCAACCCCTGTTTATATTAGGTTCTTACTACTCACCTGCCCACTCCTCATTGCACAAATACACAAACTCACTTTACTGTTCAGGAGAAATCACAGAACAGATGCAAGCAGACCACAAAAAGCCACACACTGATTTACCTTTACACAGGCAAAACCACAGCCCCTCTCAGCTGCCCACTAATCACTGCACAAGTACACAACACACTTACTGTTCAGGAGAAATCCCAGAACAGATGCAAATAGACCACAAAAAGCCACACATTAATATAACTTTACACAGGCAAAACCACTCACCCTCTTAGGTGCCACTAATCAATGCACAAGTACACAACACACTTACTGTTCAGGAGAAATCAAAGATCAGATGCATTATAATGGTTAGCTAAAGAGTGTGTACACGTATGGTTTTGTTGAATATTTCTGCAATTGATGTTCAATGTGGATTACTGTTGAGATGAGGTGTTGCAGTCAATCTAAATAGTGTTCTGATTGATATCATGTTCTGGTCCGAGTAGGTCTTAATAGCCCAATCTCACGACCATGAAGGCATGTTCCTCAACCAACTGTGGTCACAGCTAAGCATCCATTGTGGAATGACACATCAGTATTAATTTTCATGGCTAGTGATGTATCATGACACCCACCTAATGGTTAGTAATGCTTGCAAATGAAGATCAGGTAAGTTGATATATTGTTACTGTTACTGTAGTTAGCACTATACGGTACATGCAGGTTTTTAGGTTTTATCATCCTCCGCCTTTTTAATGTTTGGACCACCTTTTTTTCAGATTTTTATTTATTTAATTTATGCATCTGTTTATTTGAGCAGATGATAACCAGATGTAAGTGTTATGCACATTACTGTCTACTTCTATTAAATGGAGTGATGTATGATGAGATTTATATATTATACAATATTACATTTAACCCTTTAGATTTCCCTTTTTTTTAAAACAGTCTCTTGCCCTTCCAGGATCTGCCCACACCACACCCATGATATTAATACACAGTTGTATACATTTCCGAGTGTGTATATAATAACGTTTTGTTATACCATTATCATTGTTTCTGTGTTTTTTCAATGGTTAAAGTTTTGGGACATCAACATACATTTTTGCAAAGATAATATATTTTATTGGTAGATGATCTTCCTGTACATCAATCCTTTCATGCATTTAATTACTGTCATCATATGTTTGCATGTAACTAATCTTCACTTAATTGGGATGCAATGTTATTATGGCCGAGTGTTCACACTTCCAATGTTAAAGGTGATGTTTACATCATTTCACATACTGGTGCACCTAACATCTAAAATATGCATGAAGTATGCCATTCTTCTGAAATAATTCTCCTTATTTACTGTCCATGACATTGTTATGTGAACATTCCAGCCCATTCCAGTGACACAGATGTGGTTTACAAGTGATAACATGTATTACAGAGTTAAATGCAGGATAATAAAATGTGGTTTTGCACAACCACAGCCTGGAAGGCTCCCAAGTACTGATTTTGACCTTTCTGGTAGTTACCACCGGAAGTAATGGTGCAGATGGAATCACATGGTTGGGCAGGGTCTGAGCTCATATCTGAATCAGACCACAATGGGAGGGGGTGACAGGTGGAGAGAAATATATACAGAAGGAGGGAGGTGAGAGAGATAATATCTGTCTATAATAATTTTCGACTGTCAGAAATTACAATATATTTTTCTAACTTCAAGGTAAGTGTTTAAATGTTTATTCTGGTATTTTTTCATGCAAATTTTTTTTTGCACACTCTACTGATTCTCCTTTATCAGATGCAGTCATAATCCAGCAAATGTAGGTATGCCTTTAAAGTACAGAATTGTGTGTTTAGCAGCTTTCATTAGTATTACAAAAAGTATTTCTGAGTCCTATTTGTGCCCCTATTATTTTTTTAGAAAGAAGTTTGATACTTTTGCGACTTATGGGTTAGAATTAATTTGTGAGCTACTTAAAATCTGTTAACTGAATATCGATTTTGCATCTTTAGCACTGTTAACTTTTGCCGGCTCGAAAGTCAGTGGAGTAGATAGGGAGCAGATTACGTTTTTGGCTAGCCTGCAGTGATTTTGATCAGGTAACTCGCAATTGGAACGCAAGTAGCTTAATGTAGCCAATTGAATATTCATAACCTATACAACCTGCTTTTCATGTTCAAGTAAGTGCGATTTGGCCAACTGAATATAGCTCAAAGTTTGCAAGTTTTCACTCTTGTATGGAGCTTTGGGGAAAGCACTATATATGTTTGATTTTAAGCTTAATAACAGGATTCTCCATTCTTTTGCATTGTGTTAAAATTATTGACATGTACTTAATCCCTGTATAAAGCTACAGAATATGTTGGCGTGTTACAAGTAAAGGATAATTATAATAATAATTATCTTGCTCTAAATTATCTCTGTACAAAATGTGTATTAGTATGAACTAATGTTACAAACCTCCAAATATTCTAAAACTTTTTAGAGGTGTAAAATCTGTTCAAAATGATTTAAAATGATCATTGTTTTAATTTAAATATATTTAATATCATTACATTTTTATATTTATATATCATTTATATTCATAAATGTAGGCATTATAAAATATTTGACTGATAAAATTCCTCACTAATAAATTTATGTCAAGTTAAATTAATATTAATACAATTACATACCTTCCACAGAAAGCAGCACAAAGAAACATATTAGAAAATAAAATGCAACCGCACATTCATATAGAATTCAAAAGGGTAAAAATATTTTTTTGTTTCAGATCAGAATAATTGTTGGCCATTATCAAGTTTAGTTATTCAAAATACCAAATAGAAAGAATGGCACCAAAGAGAGATCCTTTTAGGGGATGCAGTCACCCAAACAACAAGTTGAGAATTTAAAATCTATCAAAGTCCATACATTGTACTGCTATTTTTCTCTACATTAGATACTTAATGAGATATCCAGTATTGTTTGTGTGGCTCATTTATGCTAATGCCTATCTCAATATCCTAATTAGCTGCTCAGAATGTTTGATAAGGGTTGGGGAGGATATCTAACTGCATGATAGCCTTAGGGGACATTGTTTTTGCCACCATAGAGACATATAAACATCAATGCAACTAGTTATTATTCAGGAGGCGCTCATTTACAAAGTTATATATTAACACAGTTACATAGTAATTGAGGTTGAAAAAAAATACTCTTAGTCCATTTCATCCTTACTAAATCTCCTTTGATCCTTATAATTTGTGGATGATTTGTTAATTGATCCAGAGGAAGGCAATTGTCTTATAAGGAAAAAAATCTAAATCCTTCCTGACCCCAGATACTGGCAATCAGATTCCTCTCTGGATCAATGCTCCTCCTTCTCTATTTATCCAGGATATCCAATCCCTTTGTAAAGTTTTCTATTGAATCCGCTGTCACCACCTCCTTTGGTAGAGAATTCCACTGTGTAATCACCCTTACTGTGCAGATCCCTTTGCTTTCCTTTTGCATAGAAATACAACAAACACAGGAATAATCATTTTTAGAAACAAATGGTTAGTACGAGGTATAGCTAGTTTTTCATACGCTTTAAGAATACCTTAAAAATAACTTGAATTAGAGTAAACAGTCTCATTATGCAGCTAATAAAAAAGAAGTAGCTCATATTGCTGATATGATTCATATCACGTATTATAACAAATACATTTTACATTAACAAAACATCACTGGAGAACATAATTTCCTATAATAAACACAATTCCATAAATTGGTTATGTCAAAATAGCTGTTAATGTGTTGAAGGAATAAAGTATTTAGATCAAAGAAATGTGATATAGAAAAGTATTTCATTTCATTTCTGTTTCTGGCGTGGAAGTTGTGGACAAATAATGTATCGCTCGATTATAGTTTATACTTAAATAAGATGGCATTACTATTTAGAGCAAACAGCAAAAAAAGAGCTGATGGTTACACCTCCACCAGAAAATCTCAACAACTTATTAGATCTGAATGACAATACAAAAATGTAAGTACTCTTTGCTCAAAATATACAAAGTGACATGTCCAATGTAGTCTTTATTTGTGCTTTTAGACTACGGGCCTATTAAATTTGCCTAATTATAGTTCCTGAAGCCCGTAAAGGAGCCCGCAAAAGTTACGACTATTAAAGGGGCCTCTTTTAGCTACCCGCAAACAATCTGGTTACAGGCTGAAAAACAACACCAGTTGCCAAAATCGGAACTCAGACTCAGCTAAGCCTTTAATCTTTCAAGCCCGTATATGTTACAATCACAAATCGTTTTTTTAAATTGCTGCAAGTCCTTAAGCTTGCAATTGTTTTCACACCCGTAAATGGCAAATGTAGCCAAAAATTCTATGGGTACTAGAGAGGACACGCAAGGGGAATCCAAATCCATAAACCATGCTTCAGCACGTAGCATTTCCGGGAAAGAACATGATAAATTATTAAAACCCGTAGTTATGGGTTTAGATGGAGCCAATAGTAAATGAGACCGTCATCACTACATCACTAAAACATGGAGGTTAAATTTCAATCACTTACATTTTTGAAGTCTGAGTTGCGATAGGACCCGCATTTCAGAAATAATGCAATATGAAAAAATATATAAATATAATATTCTAGTCCATGCAAGTTCTATCATATGTATTAACACATTGATTGCCAGGATCAATATAACACGGAAATTAAACATGAAAACAAATATTTTTCTTTGCAGATTTGCGAGCTTGAGAATGTTGTGCTATTAATTTTAATACCTAACATCACTTTCCCTGTCATTTAAAATACAGCAGTGTGTGTATATTTGCTTTTACAGTTCTACAGACAGGAGTTTAACACCCTTGCGGGTTCTCTCTACTACCTGTAGGATTTTTGGCTCCATTTGCCATTTACGGGTATAAAAACATTAGCGATTTGCGATTGTAATATTTAAGGGCTTGAAAGATCAAAGGCGTAGCTGGGAGTTTCGGTTTTGGCAACCGCTGTTGTTTTTCAGCCTGTAACTCGCAATTTGCGGATAGCTAAAAGAGGCCAATTTAATAGCCTTAACTTTTGCATTCTCCTTTAAGAGCTTCAGTAACTACAATTTGGAAAACTTAATAGGGTCCTTAGTCTTCTTTAGCAGTTAGAAGCACAGATTCAAATCTATATTTTGACAGTAGAAAAATTGTCTACACTATTCATATACTATTCTAGGAAAACCTTAAATAGTTAAATCATATTATTCAGAAAAAGGCGAGTTGGGCCCCTATGCTAAACCCTGAAAAATCAATTAGAAGTGGCGTAGCAGCACAGTAAATCCTACCTAGCTATGTTAATCCCCCATACCTAAAACATTGTAAGAGAACTGCTACCAGTCACTGCTACGAGTGAACTTTACGACAAAGCCAAAAAGAAAAGCAAAAAATATCCATTGATTTTTCCACTGACAGTACATTATGAGTTACTCCCTCACACTTTTATACCCAAAGCGTAAGCTATAAGATTTTATGGATCATTCGTAGATCAGGACAGTGTTGAAGAAAGATTTACGGGTATCAGAGACCACTCACAAGTGGTTTTCAAAAAACATTTAAACACTTACCTTGAAGTTAGAAAAATATCTTCAAATTTCCTACAGTTGAAAACTATTTTAAACACCCCCTTGAAACCATGGCACAATTAGCATGAATTTAAAATTTAATTTTGGCTAATCAGGAGGAGGCTCCGGCAGCTGATACATTTGTTTAAGCTCTGTGGTTCCTGTTTGTACTGCAAAGCAGCCTGGAATATGTAGTGTGGCACCATGTTAGACTCTTATATGCTATGTATTTCCATATAATAGTCTCCCTGTCTCAACTACTACTGCTGCTGTGTGTACTGTAGTGGAGTACTTATTACCCTCACACAGAAACCAATGTTCTAGTTTTTATGCTGTCAATAAATATATGCTTTTGAGTAGTATTTGATGTTTTTATATTACATTAAATTGATTTAACATGCAATACTGTGTGCACTCTGCTGCAGATTCATCTAGTATATCCACTTATATATATTATTGTATACTGATTTTTTATTTTATTAAAAAGGATAGGACTTACCTAGATTTTCTTTTATTGCTCCAAATTATGTTTCATTAATCCTTTAGTCCAGGGGTCATCAACTTTTTATACTTACCGACTACTTTTGATGGTAACATTTCCTTACTGCCCACCGGTACCACAGTAACTCAACTTACCCTGTCCCATTTCTGGTTACATAAATCATATGACCCAAGCTAGGTATCGCCCTGTACTTACTAAATAGTGATCTGGTCCTAACTGCTGTCCCTAGGTTCTTTCACCAGCTTTCCAACCAACCAAGCTCTGTGCTGCGGGTCTCCGGGGTGTGATGTCATCCATCAGCAACGCCACCTAGCAATTACCCTGCCACCCACCATGAAAGCTTGAATAGCCGGCTAGTGGTTGGTAGGGACCAGGTTAACTACCACTGCTTTAGTCTGTAAACTTGCAAGCCCTCAGTCTTGCAAAGCACTTTGTATAAAAGTATCATGATTGTTAGCTCAGTTCTGTCAAATTACATGTTCTCATACCTATGTTTTACTGTACCCCAGGGCTACAAAATACATTGGAACTATATATATAAAGAAATGACGATGATGATGGAACTGCCATACAATTTCTTTACACTTTCTTTGTTGTTAGTGCCACAGAAGATTTACAATTTTAAGATTTGCTGTTGTTAAATTGCAGAAGTCTTTCTCCACAAACAAGGAGCAGTAAAGACAAACTACACACGCTGCAAAACTTTTATGTTCATATTTAAACTGACTAAATAACTTTGGCAGAGCTTTCAAAACCAAAAGCATTTTGTACAACTGTCATCTAGCAGTAAGGTTTAAAGTGGTATTTAGAGAGAGTGCAATATGTTTGTTTTCAAATATAAATAATTTGCTTTTAGATAAGAAATCTGACTGCAACATATTTGTGGTGCACAATGTGTTATATGTTATTGTGGATGTGCATACAAATAGAGCCATTAACAAAGTGGGACTGTATTCACTAAGTTATATCATTTACTCTCAACTCTATACTATTATATGGCTGTGATGGAAACCCTATATGTGTCCATGTGGTTGTGTCGATGAAGGGGTTAACCCTAAAAACCTTATCCAAGCTACCAGTCAGTAAAAAAAAAGCTGTAATTGTTACCTACATGGCAGAATCATTATTATAATGCTGCCAGCGACAAGGCAATTTACGATGGAGTCTGCTGTTACCCAGAATGTTAAAAGTTTTAGAAAATCCCCAGTTTGGTCACAAGAGGAAATTTTACTCCAAATCTATATGGTAATGTGAGGTTCATCTTAGACAAAACTTAATGTATTGATATATTTACTCTATAGACATATGCAGTATGTATTTGAATAAAAAAACTATAAAAGATTATTCCATGATATTTAGGGATAAGAAAATCATATACTTCAGTTACAGTTACCAGAGGGAAATTCTGATGGCTTGGTCATGCTCTACATGTCTATATTTCAATGGTTCCCTAAGCAAGGCAAAGAACTGAACCTTTATTTTAGATTTATCTGTTAGTAGTCTCGCCCCTCTCTCACTTAATGCTGATATCCTGGAGCCTGAGATCTTGGAGAACCATAGAGAATATGGATAAATGTGTAGCAAGTATTCACCTTCACCACCTAACATTCCTTATTCACAATGAATAAAAAATTTAGTAAACCTCTTACTACCCAGCTGCACTGAGTTTTTAAACTCTTCACAAATTATTTGTTCAAATAATCCTTTTCTCAAGATAGCAGGAAAATGCAAGATCTTTTCTATCCCCATGTTATCCAGTGGTATTACTTTTTTTGATAAGCACACTTACCTTAGAAAATCTACTCCCATTTTATGAAATATAACATTGAGATGGATATGAAAAAAAGTTTACATGGACAGTACCATCATTTTCTGTGGCCATTTACTGTGAACTTTGTGCAGCATGAATGTATCGACATATTGTCCTGCTTTATGTAGCACTTCATTGCACTATATATAATGGACTACTTAGTGTATATGCCTATGGCCCCTATTCAATTGCAAGCCCACAGTTGCCTTCATACCGGCCGTAAGTCTGTGGTCTTGAAAATTGCAACAGTTACAAAGATATTCAATTGAACAAGCCCGCAACTACCTGTCCGAAAGCCTAAATCGTTCACCATGCACCCGTAAGTAGCATTTCAGAGCATGATCATGCTCACTTAAGCAAGGCAGTAACTACCAATTTAGAAACAGACAACAGTAAATGAGACCGTTATCATGACGTCAGTAAAACATGAAGGTTAAATGTCAATTAATTAGCGTTTAGAAGTACGATATGCGATCGGACTCGCAATTGTACAAAATAATAAAAATGAATTAAGAAAATATTATAGACCATGTGGGCCTGCTATGTATTAACTCCTTGATTCCCAAGATTGATATAACATGGAAATGAAACGTTAAATAAATATTTTTTTATTGCATATATGCGAGCTTGAGACTGTTGTGCAATTAATTCCAATGTCTTTCCTCGCTTTCCCGTCTTTTAAAGTGCAGTATTGATTTTTTATTTGCATTTACAGTGATGCGATAAGGTGTTTAACCCCCTTGTGAGTCCTATCTGGTACCCGTAGGATTTTCTTCTATATTTGACATTTACGCGTATGAAAGATCAAATGCATAGCTGGGTCGGAGTTATGAATTTGAAAACCGCAGGGATTTTCAGTCTGTAACCCGTAGATCATTTGCAGCTAACTAAAAGATGGCAAATGAATAGCAAATTACTTTACGGCTACATTACAGGCTCCAGTAACCAACAATTGCTCAACTGAATAGGGGCCTATATGTCCCTATATATTAAAGGAACATTGAGGGTTCCTTGTTTTTAATATTACAATAAACTACAATTACAATTTAAACATCATTTTATTAACAAGTGCTCTGGTTTTATTTACTGAAACAATACAAACAGTCCTTACAAAGGTTCACCTCTATAGCTTATACATTCACTGTTTCTATAGTACTAGATCCAGGAATCTGCTGACCTGATAACACTGTTTATCTGTCTATTTATCTGCAGTGTCTATTGAGGGCAAACTTACACCAGTCAGAAAACAGCTAGGACAGCCTCCTGGGCAGATCCTCTTTTACCTCCTTTGTTTATTCAAAGTTTGATTTTATTGATTATCAGTAGCCAATTAAATAAATTAAACCTTACTGTATGACCACTATAGTGATGCTTCAAACACACCTATAAATCACCCAAATTGTGATATGTTGTGATAGCTCACAATGGTCTTCGTGTTTAATAAATACGATGAAGACCAGCGAAGGAGGAGCATTATGCATTTTAGTTCTTGTGAAGCTTTAATAAATGTGCCTTATATCTTTGTGTGTAACTTAGATGTAAAATCCCTTATTACAAATATTTAAGGAACTACAAAGCGTAAGATTTATTTTCACACATTTATTTATTTATAGTAATAATTCCAACTTGTTTAATTTAGTGAATACATTGAAACACATTCGCTACTTTAAGTGCTTAACAGCTAATTAAGCAAAATCCACTAATTAAATTGATGTTCAAAATAAAACCTTACAAAAATAACACATTTTTATGTCTGTTTTTTTACCAATTAAAGACACATTTGAAATGTGTGCACTTTTTAAAGCAAATTTTTGGGTTTTTCAGTCTGTTTCTCAAATGTTCTTAAATTGCTACTCTCAATTAGTTTGATTATAGCACGTTATTTTAATAAAATACTTATTTTTGTTTCATGCATAGCTGTTATTATTTTTCATTGTATTTTAGCTACAGATATTTCTAGATTGAACCATAGTGCTTTTTTGACTAGATTAAATTGTGTAACTATTGTTTTATTATTAATGTGCTCTCACTGTTAACTTACATTTCTAATTATAGGCTTTATCAAATAAGACTTACGCGTTTTTTCACTTTATTGAGCCCATTGTAAAGCCTCTGCTATTTATCATGGCTTCACATTGCCCATAATAAAAGCCATGGGTCTGTTAAGGATTTAGGGTCCATAACAAAGTTAGTATTATTATTATTATTAATAATAATAATAATCATAATAATAATAACCTTTATTTATCAAGCATTAACATTTTACACATGACACGGCACGGTCTATCAGTGCCTTCCCCAAAATAAACACCCCTATCTAAAAGAAAAAAACACAAGACATCTGAGTGGAGGTACAACTGGCCACAGCCCATTTATTGATAAACATATCAATCTTGTAAACACCCAGGGAGGAGGAGGAGCCCGGAGCAAGGGGGGGAAAACCCTAACTACCCTAACTACACGCTTAGGGGCCCAACTCCTCAATCGGCACACCCTCCTAGGGTAGGGACAGCCCCTTTTTTGCCACTGGGCCGGGCAACTCCCCCCCCACCCGCCAACCGCTGTGACTATATTCAAAACAATATAATATACCTTACCATATAAAACTTTCATAAAATATAATTTATTTATATACATTTTCTTACTTTTTATTAGTATTTTTTTTTTTTTTTAAAGCTTATTCCTCTAGTAAAATATACGTATTAACCATTCCACAAACTGGATAACAAACCTTTTTTATTTTTTTTTTGACACAAGGATGAAGCAAAACAAGCACCATCCACCCCAAGGATCAATACCATTGCACATTTCATTAATTCAGGGAGGGAGGATGGGGGTCTCAACGCTGTCCGGCTGCCTTGTGCTCAAGATGGCGCCTGCACGAGCAGGCATAGAATCTAGGCCATGTTAAGGTCCCTCCTCCGTTAAGGACCTTCAGGTCCTGCCTACAGGGGGTTTCAGCATTATCTAATAAGGGAGAATACATATATTCAGGGGGTATATACAATAACAAATGTTGACACAAAAGTAGAGTAACTGGTAGTAGGCTGATGACTGAACCAGCAGGTAAGTTGATATCATCAAGTAGTAGATTTGAGGGCTAGAAGTGATAGATTTTCTTGAAAGTTGGGTTTTTAAGGAACTGTTGAAGCTCTGAAAGCTAGAGGAGAGTTTGAATGAGAAATAGGGAGTCCCAAAAGGCAGGGCGATTTTTTTTTGTTTTGTTTTTGCATTGTTCAGTTGTTTCCAACTCTTTGTGACCTCATGGACTGTAACACACGAGGACATCTTTATGTCCATGGCCATGCTGATCGGCTTGGTATTCATGGCAGATATAATGGAATACAAATACATGGAAGATAGTGGATTGGGTTGCCAGTTCTTTCTCCCTTGGGTCAAGTAAAGACCAGGCCCAATCGGCTTAAGGGTGGTGTGACCTCTTGGTTCCCTGACTGGGAATCTAACCCAGGTTGCCGTAGTGAAAGCATTGAATCCTAACCACTGGGCCATTAGGGAACTCCAAGGATGGAGTAGAAGGAAGTAATTTGTGAGGAGGAAAGAAGCATATCCTAAGCAGAACAAAGGGGATGGTTCATTTGAAGATGAAGGGGTGCAGACATATTGATGATTCTATATGTAAGAGTCAACATTTTTATTTTTTTCTATAGGGTATAGGGAGGCAATGTTGAGACTCACAGAGCTGTTAAGTGGATGGGGTGATTAATGTGACTCATGCTTGCACTGGTTATCTAATTTTTTCTGACAGAATTTATAAGATGCCTATTAAAACTTAAGTGTTAATGTGGTTGGAAAACATATCAAAGTATTTTCTTAGCCTCGTTAGCTAAGCCACATTTTTAAAGCACCTTTCAACACCCAGATGCTGCATAAAGAATGATTACTGGAATACCCCTTTGAAACCAGTTCCCACTTTGGTTGAGAAGAAAATGTACATGCCCATTGCAGCAGGATAAAGTATACTTTTCTGACTTTATTATATACTAGCGACTTGCCCATCAAAAAAATTTATAGGCAGGTAATGCTGTTTGCCACAGAGAGTAAGTGTTTTGGTGGTCTGAGATCCTTGTGCGCTCATTGCGAGGCTGGCCCTGAGCGACTTTGGCGCTCATTGCGTGGCTCTCAATGAGCGCCTTTGGCGCTCATTGCGAGCCTCTAGCTTGGTGTATTTGTTGTTATCATAGGTGCTTTTGAGCTTATTGTAAGGTCTGCAGTGATCTAGTTTTGTCTCTTATTGCAAGGCTCTCCCCTGGTGTAGTTTGTGTCTTACGAGTAGCGTTGGGGCTTCTTGTGGGTGGCGCGGTAAAGGTGTTTGTGGTTGTTTGCGCTTGTGTGCTGTTAACTTTTTTTTTGTTTTGTGGCGGCGAATGTGTATGATGTAGGCGTGTTTGTATGATTTAGCGTCCTTGCTAATGGTGTATGTTGTAGGTTGTACAGATTTTTGTAAAAGCCGCATTTGCTTTGTGGTATTTTGCGGCTTTAGGGGTCGTGTAGCCTCGTTTTTGTTTTTTTCGTCAGCCATGTTTTCTCTCGGTTAGGGGATTTTCGAGTGTATTTTTGTGTTTTTTAATCACTGTCGCTGTGCGCGGGTTGTCCGTTGAGGTTGTATTTTTGCAAGTCCGTAGTGGATTTTTTCTAATTCCCGCGGGTCGTAATTTTTCCTGTGTAAGTCCGCAATTTTTTATTTTCTAAGTCCCGCGGCTCGTATTTTTTTGTGTAAGTCCGTTGTTAGTTATTGCGTGTTTGTTGTTTTTTTCAAAGTGCAGCTTGTGTGGTCGTTTGTAACCGGTTATGAGTTCTTGTAGAGCCTCCACCTCTGCAAATCAGCCCGCCTGCTTCGCGAGGGTCCACATTTGCGGTCCGAAAGTTGTAGGGGGTCGTAGGGATGAGCGCCTATGGCGCTCATCTCCATCAGCGTAAGGAGCGCCTTCGGCACTCCTTGCCAGAAACTGCGGGCCTCACTTCGCTACTTGAGCCTGAAAGCGTTAGCAACAACCCGTATTGCTGACAACTATATATGTGATAGTAAAATAGTAACAAATATTTCTAAACATGACGTAGGTCTAGTCTAGAAAGTAGAAGTAAATGCAGATTATTTATAGGAGTCTAAAATCTCCCCAGAAGTTACAGAAGACCAGTAAAAGTCAACAGCTAAAACTTTTGTTTTACAAATTAGATAAAATCTGAATATTCTAAGATCAAATATTGCAAAATTGTTAAAGAGTTTTCAAATGTTGTTAACATTATTATAGTACCATATGAAAACCAAAATACTTGATGTTCATAACCCTACATATAGCTCATTTAATCATTTTATTCTGAATTATTAATGTTGCTAAAGATTCTATAAATAATACAAAACAAAACAGTGGGGATAATGGGCATCCGTGTCTAGTTCTGTTATAAAGCGAAATAATGAGCAAAGCAAAAATAATGTCAGCTGTTTTACTTTAAAGAGTTAGAACTACTTGAAAGAGAAATCCATTTATTCTCACTATTTCTAAAGTTTTGTTTAAAAAAAAAAACAACTGACCATAGGATCATGTACTAAAGAGTTTTAATTTTAGCCATACAAGTTCTGAATAACAAAAATTTTAACCAGTAGCAGAGCTACTGACTGGAGGGCCCCAGTGCAAAATAAACTTGAGGACAACTATTATTCCCATTATTTCTCTCCTTTCTCTTAGTTTTTACACGTCAGTACTTTTCTCCTATATTTCTCTCCCTTCTCCATTTTTCTTTACTCCTAATTCTCTCTCATTTTCTCTTCCTTCTTTCGCTCCCTTTCCCTTCTCTATATTCTGTTCTTTATTCACCTTTTCTTCTAATTTGTTCTCTCATAAATTTTGCATTATTTTTCAAATTCTCTCTTCTTTTAATTTTTTCACCCATCAGCTCATATTTTTTATCAACCTCTCTTATTTTGCTCATGCACATACATAGGCACCACCATATATGTATCACCAGAATCTATGCCCCTGTATTAGACATATAATATCTAAACGTTTATTCTCTCCAAATTATCATCTAATTGTTTCTGAAGATTTTTATTTATTTGTTTTTTAATTACAATTATCACTTGAGCAGAGTACAATTAATTGTATATTCCTTCCAAATTCATAATATTTTTTATAACTATTGTAATAGCAATCCTTGTTTATGTTTCTGAAAAGCTTCAATGATAATTGAAATTCCTCTTATTATTGGTTTATGGGCTCTCCAGGTGCTCATTTCGGCCACATCTGGGATAGAATTCCTTTAAAAAAATTTATGTTGCTCTTCATTTATTTTCTGCTTATGTCCGTTGCAACTCAATATAAAATCTTTACTAACCCAATGTAGCTTTATTTTTAAAGAGTGAATCCCAGCCCGGAGTTCCCTGTTTACCAAAGCATGATCAGACCAAGTTACTGATTCTATTTTGTTGAAGCAAAAAGTTTATTTGCTAATTGCAAATTGCAAAATATATCACCCAATCTAGAGTAGTAATGTCACGTAACATAAAAAAAAGTTTAACATATTACAAAGCAACCAGACTTGCACAACTGTCTAAATGATTCACCAAAGAAACACCTCCTAGATGGGTAGAAATTGAAAGTTATATACTTAAATAACAGAACATCTTAATACAACATATGCTCTGGCTAAGCCTAATTCAAAAAATAATACGTAAAATTCTTCCTCAAAGCATTTCACACTGCTTTATTTCGTAAAGACAAATCAATAAAATAATGCAATTATTAGAGGGTGGATCTTGTCTCACTCCACTATGGCTACCCCATAAGGAACCCATGAGTGATGAAAGGCAAAATATAACCATTGCAGTCGATATCCTAACAAAAACTTCAAACTTGTCACCAACGGGGTTTATGGATAAATTCCACTTATCACAAAGATAATGGCTTAATTTAGCCTCAATGTATATAAACATGTTCTAAGGGACAACAAATCAGCCAGGGAAACACCTTTTAAGAAATCCTGCATCTACAACTCCAATGGAAAGAAAAATATCTCCATTCTATATAATTACCAAAACAACCAGGCTACAACAGTCAAGTTACCCTACAAAATATCCTGGGAAAAATAATTGAATATAACCCTTGGCGAAGCGCAATGGGGTAAAATTGTAAAAATGCAACAAACTCCTCTCTCAATATAGTTTTTAAGAGAAAATGCCTCTTTTAAGATGGTATCTCACTCCAGCGAGACTACAAATATCAAATCCATCCCTGGATGGTAAATGTTTTAGAGGCTGCAAAGAAACAGGTACACTGAGACATCTACAATGCCCTAAAATCTCTCGTATATGGGAAGAAACATACTCTAACTTAGAAAAACTGGGATTTCATATTCCCCAAAAAAGTATTACTAGGACTTCCCATTCCAAAACTCTCGAAGGAATCGCAATTCCTAACAAATGAGATTTTCTTCGCTTACAGAAATGTCATAGCACAAACATTCCCACATTTGAAGCAGTCAAGAGAAAAATACAATGATACATTTTTAACAGAACTAGATGAAAAATATAAAAATGGGCATCCTGCTGGGACATATAGACTCTAAAATTAGGTCGCCCTGCATTATGGAGAAGGTCCACAATATGTCATACCCCCTGTTTCCTACCCCCCTTTTATTCTTTCATATATTATTATTGTTTTGTTTTTATGTGCTTTTAAGCCTTTATGGTTAATCAAAATCAGTAAGGAAAGAAATGTTTAAGATACATGGAGAAGTTTATTATACCATTATACTGTAACAAACTTAAAATGTATAATTAGATTTTGTGTACTTTGCTTGTATTTCAATAAAAATAATTTAAATTGATAAAAAAGTGAAATCGTATAAACCATATTGACTCATTAATTGCCAATTTTTTTTTAGATGTTTGCATACTTTCTGCTTGATTTTTATAAACTCTAACATATTATCTATAGGCATCAATATTCATAAAATGTATTTATTTTTCCCACAATTAATTTTGATTGGGATATGACAACAGATAAACGAAAATATATACATTTGATAAAAACATTTAATGGAAAAGGTAGGGGAGGAGATGCTGACCAGTCCATGCATCTCCACCTTTACACTAGTCCCTAAAAGGTACAAAATTACTTAACTTTTTTGACTATTTCTATTTACCGTATATACTCGAGTATAAGCCGACCTGAGTATAAGCCAAGGCACCTATTTTACCACAAAATACTGGGTAAAATGAGTGACTCGAGTATAAGCCGAGGGTGGGAAATGTGCTGCCCCCTGTGTCCCTCTTGTGCCCTCTGTGTCCCCCCTCTCTCTCCCGTGTCTCTTCTCCCCTCTCCCTTCCCTGTGTCTCTTCCCCCCTCTCCCTTCCCTGTGTGTCTTCCCCCCTCCCTTATCACCCTCCTCAACCCCCTCCTCATTCTCAACCTCCCTCCTCAACCCCACTCCTCATCCTCAACCACCCTCCTCATCCTCCCTCATCATCCTCAACCTCCCTCCTCATCCCCCTCCTTGACCCCCCCATCCTCATCCTCAACCCCCCATCCTCAACCCCCTCCTCAACCTCAACCCCCATCCTCATCCTCAACCCCCGGAGTTGGAGGTTGGTTCTAGTTAAAGATACAGTAGGAGAATTTTGACAGCAGTAATTTGTGGTTTTGTTCATTTATATTATACCATTTACTATTTTACAATTTTTGCTAATCTACATAAAGCTCTGCCAACATATGAAAAAAAATAAGATGTACAATAAATTATAGGTAAATACCAATTATCTATCTTTCATAGTATTATGTACAAAAAATGGTGCAATAATAGTAGCCCAATGTGAGAAACCACCTTCGTTGTCAGGTGGAAAGTATATAGGCGAGTAGGGGAAACAAGAGAAATTACCTCTGTGGCCCTAATTAACTAAATGGTAGCAGGTTAAGACAGTAGACCCACTATTTACCTCCCGATCTGCCTCACCTTATATAGTCTACCCTCTCTATTATAAGACTATGCACACCACTAGCCCACTTATCCACCCGACAAGACCTATGCAGCAAAAGTAGATACCACACAGCACCAAAACAGCTTCTTCAGTTCAAGTAACACATCTTATGCAGATCGGTATCACAAATGGAAGGAGACAACTGGACGTGGATCCGAAGCCCGCGTTTAGTGTTGTTATTATTTTAATAATTGGGATATGCTGATCATCGCTAATATCTAGATTACAACTAATAGTGCCCAAGGTTTTAACTCTCTGGCTCTCCCCCTTTTTATATACACTTAGAAGAGGGACAGAGGGGGAGGGGCCTGATCCCGGGGGGTGGTAGTTCGAGGGAGGGACAAGCCTCAGGGACAGGTCAGGGAGGTAAGGATCCCCGTCCACAGTCAGGAGGGCAAGAGGCTAAGGGCAAGCACACGCACCAGGGCACACGCACTAGGGCTCGGGCATGGAAGGAGGTAAGGGTGGAGTTTACAGCAGTGGGCACAGTGCAATGTGATGTGAGGTACATCAAGCACCATTTTGAAGACCCAGTCTCCATCTCAGGTGAATATCACATACACCAACATGCCACCCCATGTACATCACACACACTACACCTGTACATGATGACCAACAATGACACTGACATGTCAGCTCCATGGAACTAACAAGGGATGGATGGATGCCTCATTAAATCCATGAAGCTAACAAATCACTGTCATTCTTTAGATTGTAAGTGGCGAGTGTCTAATCCTGTGGGGTGCTTTGTGAAAAAGCACTTTTACAAGATTTGAAGCTCAAAACAGGGCCATCCATGCTTTTGTCAATAATGTATGTTGTATATTTCCTTGTTCTCCTCCCCTGTACAGCGCTACGGAATATGTTGGCGCGATACAAATAAATGATAATAATAATAATAATAAATTCCTGGGAACTACAACAGTAATCAACCAATAGAGTCCTTGTATTGATGTGCCCACCGCAGCCTATACAGTTACAGACCGCAGCCGGAATCAAGATAGCGATAGGAGCCAAGAACGATCAAGACCATAAACCAAAGAATAGATCACATCTAGAAAAGTAATAGCTAATCTGAGTTGCAATTAGGAGAATCACCCGGTTCAAGTCTAGATGTCAGATAGTTAGGAATGCACACAAAACAATGTATTATTCATCATACTAATGACTTATATCTTTCTTTTCTATATTTCAGCATCAAGGAGGTCTGGGTCCAGTGGTGAGCCAGAGGCGGGGTATTCGGCTCCTTCGGAGCAGGAAGTGGAGGAGCAAGCCCCCATCCATCAGGAACTGGTGCAGGGGGAGGAGGAGAAAAGAGGAGCCGAGGCCCTGGTTTGTAAGAGGAGGCTAGTGGGGTCACCATCAGGACCACCGGCCACACCGCTGGTATTCAACCCCACTATCCCCCTCCTCCAGAGAGCTTTCGCCAGGGCCCTCCCACTGGAGTCATCACAGCAGCCAGCACCTTCTCCCCCCAACAGCAGTATGCTGGACTCGCCACCACCGCCCGTTTTGCACTATGCTCCAGCCGGGCCCCAGACCCACCCCACTGGGACAACACAACTACCCCCTCCTCACCAGGCCACGCCTCCATCACCAACATCAGGCCAGGCTGCGCAGGCGGGGAGGCTGGCCATCATGTGGCAGCACTTGGAGTGTCTTTGTGGGATCCAGGCCAGCATGTCTGCCAATCATGAGGAGGCACCACCTGATAATTGAATCCTACCTGGCCGGGCTGCTTAGGATTGGGGCGGACCAGAGCACATTCCAGGGTGTCACCGCATAAGCCACGCAATGCGCTCTAGCCTCCACCACTGCAGGTGCGCTGCCTCCCGGGGGTATCTTCCCCCTGCGCCCCACCCCCACCCCCACCACAGGCAGACGGAGGCCGGCCATGGGGGATTTGGGCCCTGTGCCTAGGAGGAGGAGGACCTAGGGGCTGCGCAGATGTTTGTGCCTTCTCAACAGCACTCCTCAGTGACAATCTATTGGTGAAGGGGCTTGTGTACCTGAATTAAGCTGTGAACTATACCATGTATTGGGGGAATTTAATAGGGCTGTGTGTTTTTAATATGTGTGAAAACTATTTCACTTAATAACACAGTAGTTAAAAAAGTTGAACGGATATATCAGCACCAAAGCTGAAAGTACAATACTTCATGAAAACTATGAATATGGGACATGGCAGCACATTAGCATTATATTCGTCTGCCACATATCAGTGTGTTGAAGATTGTCTCTAACCTATTTATTTATTTACACATTCAGCTGTCCTTTTATCTCTTCTTGTTTAATAAATTAGGAATTGCTGCTAACCCTGACAAGAATTCCTCTTGGAATCATGCCTACAGAAAGATGATTTTTATTAAGTATGTATCTTGAACTTTTCACACATTTTCTAAGTTATTGAAGTTGTTTCTTTTACTTTAAAGACTAAAGGTCACATTTTATTTAACAGGGTCAAGCTCAATGACTCTTTTCTATAATACAATTATTTTCTTGCATTATCTTTAATCACGTTTGTGCCTATGTCAAGAAATAATATAATAATAAATAATAAAATAATAGCAACTGGGAAATGATATCAAGCCTTATTTACATTTGATGGAGTAAAATTAAATAATGTAGCACTTTTCTACATTGTTAGAGTGATGTAAAATTCAAATTCTATCAAACTGATTTTCTATATTCCATACAGGAGTGTAGGAACCAAAATAATTCTGGGGGATACAACTCACTTGATATACAGAACACTTAACAGCTTCTATACGCATACAGACACGCAATGAGAAATCTGGGGGGGGGGGGCGAATTGTCCCCCTCACCCCCCCCCCAGTTCCTACACCCATGATTCCATAAAACTCAGCTATTATTTAAACTGTCTGCCTCTCTGCAGAGTGTGTGCAGATTCTGTAAGCAGTAAGCATGTGCATGCTTAATACTTTAAGAAAAAAGTGAATACTGCAACTCTCTCCTTGCTGGCCGTCCCATCACCCGGCTGTCTCCAGTCCAATCCATATTTAACGCATCTGTTAGACTCATCTACCTCAATCAACACACGGTGTCCACAGCACATCTCTGTCAGTCACCCCACTGGCTTCCCATAGACTCTAGAATAAAATTCAAAATCATGACCTTAAAATATAAAGCCCACCACAATATTGCATTGTGCTATATCTCTGGCCTGGTCTAAAAATAAGTTCCTACCCACCCTTTTCGTCTTCAGGAGTTCTCTTGTGCTGCCCCAATTCTTTGGAACTCCTTGCCTCGCTCCACTAGACTATCTTCCAGCCTCAAATCTTTCAAAACCACATTGAAAATGCATCTATTCAAATTCATCTTTAGCCTCTATATGCACAATACATGATCACTCTCCTGTACCTCAGCCATACCCTTTAGTATGTAAGTTTGTGAGTTTTCAATCTTGTTATGTTCTTTAGAGAAAACACTGTGTGTGTGTTTGATTGAAAGCTCAATAACAGGGCCCTCCATTCCTTTGCATTGTGTTCAATTTGTCTTTGACTTGTACCTAACCCCTGTATAGCGCTAAGAAATATGTTGGCACGTTACAAATAAATTACAATAATAATAATTTATTATTGTAGTAAAGACAAATATAAGCATATAGAGGGAGCTTGTAATTTATGGTCCATTCAGAGCATGAAAGAATATGACTATAATCAGAGGTTCCTGCTTAGGGTTAGATTTGAGTACCATAAAAACTAATGGCAGCATTTATAAAACAACCTGGTCTTTTTGCTTCTCACGTCCTAATCCCCAGCATCATCCCCCACCTCCATCACATGTCTCTACTGAGCAGAGTGTAAAAGAGCGTTTAAGAAAGGGCAATAGATGTTGTCTCCACTCTGCATCAGGTCACTACACTGGCTCTTATTTCTCTTTCTCTCTCTCTTTCTCGTTATGGTGCTGTAAGAAGTTGATAGGATGCATCTAAAAGAGTGGATAAGATTTAGGCATTTCCTATTTTTTCTCTTCATAATATACTCTTTCTTTCATTCCTCCATTCTCTCCTCCATTCCTATTTTGCTCAGTTATTCTTCTATATCCTCCTTTGGTACAGACTATACTTGTCCCTGGTTCATGGCTACAAAAACAATCACAATTGGAGCTCTCTTCCCCCAATTTATAAATGCTGTACTTTCATAAAAATTCTGCTGGATCTGCATGCTTCCCCAAGGAGTGCTGCTGGGACGCTAGAGATCTCTGTGGATGAGTGCCTCTGGGACCGAGAACCAATATGTCAACCAGCCAGGTAGATCTATGCCCTCAGCCGTGTGAAGTCATCAGTCACCAAGAGGACTTATTGAACTTACTGTGTTCCACCACTGCATCATTTTATTAGTCTGGGGCTATTTTTAATTTCTTTGACTCGCCTCATTTCTATTTGGCAGGCCCTGAAATTACCAGTAAAGAACCCAGCCATGTGGTGGATTGACATGTTTATTGCCTTTATTAGAAGAAAAAGAATCACAATGTTTGAAGATCTGGTTGCATTACCAGTAGAGTTGATGGAGATGGAGACAGAAATACTTGGCTTCTTTTTGCTATGTTATTCAATAAAGAAATGGTTGATCAGAAGACATGTATTTGGATGTACTCCTTGATCTCTAAGGATCACGTTCCAAGAGTTTTAGTTAGCTTAAGGGCTTTATTATCCCGGATTCTGATGACTATGGTGATTACTGGTTGCTCCAGTCAGCTGGTGTAGGAGAGAATCCAGGTCACTGATCACATATTCTAACAAGTAGTACTCCCAGCTCTGATCTGGCCCACACTATTTTGTCACATCCATCTCTTCGTGTTTTTGTGGGGCAGGTAAGACACATGACTGAACAGAGATTTGTTGGAAGGGTGGAGACACTCTCATACCTCTATCCCAACCTTCATTTCTTGGTTAGTGCTGTTTTGATACTCTTCTTTTCTCCACATTTATTCCAACTTGAATCAATATAATAAAACTGTACTCTTCCAGGAGAGCAGTGTTCGCCCTTTGTAGCTTTCATCACCTTTGTATCCATATGCCATATCTACTGTTATACCCATACATATACAGAGTCTCAATTCTCTACCTTAAATGGCACACCGATGCTGTTGAAAAATCGAGATCTTGGATAATCCAGAAACTAGTTTTAGAGGGATAAAGTTAATGTAAAAACATTACATAGTAAGATAAACACTGAATAACGAAATAAACTGCAATTTGTTAATGTAACTGTAATTATATCTCAAAGGGAAAAGTCATTTGAGACTCACTTAGAGCAACACTCTGTACATATCAGATCACTATGTTGGATAATAAGGAGTGCTGGATAATTAGGAGTCGGATAATTGTGACTCTACCGTATGTTTATATATATATATATATATATATATATATATATATAGTAGACATACATGTACATCCATATACATACAAACATATGTGAATATACATAATATAGATATAAACTGTTATGCCTCTGGAGGACCCTGGTGGCATCCTAGATAGAAGTTTGTGTGTGGGTTGGGCATTCAAATTTGTGAAGAGTTCTGATTGCATCTATTGATGACAACTTTCTGCTTTTTGGGCTTGTATGGAAAAGGGCTGTGGTGTCAGTTTCAGTAAGATACAATTATCTACCAAAGACTATTGATGTCACCCTGTTCTCTCCTCCCCCACTCCTTCTACTGATAAATACATACACACACTGTGATGATCCAGCTGAAAATTGATTTCTATATTCATGAACAAAGCCTTCATAAATTCATTTTTCTAAAAAAATGTTTTATAGCTTACATAAAACAGCTGCTATTATGCATTTCAGAAAGTGCCTTTTTTTTCTTGAACTACAGTGACCCTGTAATAAATATATATCTAAGGCAACTCTGCGCTGTTCGTTGTTTTTGATTCGGTTGATATTGATGTATTATTAAATGGAAAATATAGAGTATAGCCCAAACCAATCTCAATATTTGTATGACTGTGAATACTGGTTTTACCATTTATACTTAGTTTTGAAACGTAGTGGTTCAATACAGGCATTGATTTCAAACTGGTTTATTTGTTACAACTGGGACAGAGATCATCATAACTGAAATATAAGAATGCATTTTACAGTAGAAAAGTAAATTACAGTATTTTTTAAGCATCAAGCAGACAAAGCCAGGCATTTCAAGTGCTGTTTTAGAAATACACTAAACTTGCAAATTGCTGACCAGATTTTTATTGGGCACCTTCGAGAATAGGGTTGTTTGTCAGGAAATGAAAGAAAATGTTTTGCTTGTAACATTATATAGAAAATCAATGCAGTATTCAAGCATTTACTTGTGTTATTTTTTTTTATTTTAGTCTAAAGAAATCTGTCAGTGTGATTTCTCAACAAAGACCACAGTGACTTGCCATTTCAAAATAAAAAAGAAAGAGAGAGAGAAGGAGAGGTTTAATGATTAGATTATGCTTTAGGAAATAAAACAAATTGACAGTATAATATAATGTAGTTTATGATTATAAAATATAACTTCCAAAAATCAAAAAGGGTCTAAAAAATAGAAGGCTCATATTAATGAAATTATAAGTTAATAACTTTAAAAGCTATGGGCATAATACATTTTCTGCTAGTGCAAGGAAGCTGCCATGACAGCAACACCTCCTTTTAAAGTCATAAAGAGGAATACAGTACAGGCCAAGTGAGACGTTCACATGTGAGAGAGGGAGAAAGTGTCCTGTACTGAAATCTTATCCAAACTGACCAATCAGCAAACAAATCCTTGTCCCTCCTCCTTCCACTCTTGAATAGATAACAATTAGGAGAACACATCTACTCAGTCTCCAAGCCAACAGAAACAAACATGACATATTCAGGCACAAGCAGTGTCTACTAAAATTAAGATTTTGCCTAAAAATGCTTTTTATGCCAGCAGTTAGCATAGCTGCTTATGTTGATAATTTGTTAGAAACTCCACAAACATATGAAGTTTTTCCTGATCTACAGTGGTTCTTTATTGTCTACAATAGGTTTATTGTATACTTTACTAAACAAATGTTTACTGATTATTAGAATCCTATTAGTCTAATTTTCTCACAGCTGACTGATCAGGCCCAAAAAATATAAAGCAACACTGGGAAGGTATTGCACGGGCCATTGCAAGATATAACACGGGCTGCATCTGTTCACATATCTTAAGTGAACATACTAAAGTGTAGAGATTGGAATGGTACAGCAATGGAACAGGACTGAACAGGAAATAAATTACACTTAAGAACATTTCACCTCCAACAAGAGCAATAAAGGCAAGCCCATTTTATTTGTTTTGTTGCTTTTTGCCTTACACAGATTCTGTCAACATGTTCGCTCACACTTTCATCTTCTTCAAACATCCTGCCTCTTCCTCACCTTCTCCACATTATGTCTTATAACATCACTATCTCACCTTCCTTCTCTCCTCTTTGTTCTTACAAGCTCCTCTCCTTCCTCCACACTATTTTCTCATTCTTTTGATAGCTGCAGAAGACATCTCCTCCTAACAAGGCCCCCCAGTCATTCCCATCTATTGTCAGCCATGTACAGTCCAAAGTTCAGCAAACATCCAACATCCATCACAAACCATCTACCTTACTCTTTTCATGTTTCCTCTGGTAAAAAAACAGCATTCCATCTGCAATAAACTCACCTCCATTCATTACCTATTTATTTGTAACTTCCTTAATCTTTTGGCAATCACAGAAACTTGGCTCACTGCATCAGATACTGACTTTCCTGACGCACTCTCATATTGTAGTCTACACTTCAGTCATATACCTAGGCCTGGGAACATGCAGGTAGTGGTGTAGGCTTACTACTGCATATCCCTCCCTTGGTTCTCTCCCTCCAATTCTCATCATTAACACTTCACACTCCCCACCTCTTCTCACTCCTCTCTGTATGAGTTGCTGTAATCTATCATCCTCTGGACCATCCTCCCAATTTATTTTCTCATTTTACTGCCTGGATCTCTTAGTTTCTGTCCTCTGGTGTATTTATACTTTCTCTTGGAAACTTCTACATTGCAACCAACACACCCACCTCACCTACAGTTACCTCTTTCCTTTGCCTCTTGCAATGTTTGCTCTTTCACTCCCATGTCCTTATCTTTATCAGTCTCTGTGCAATCTCAAACTTGTTATCTACTAACTCCCTCGATCTGACCATCACCGCCTAATTTGCAACCTCAACACACCTTCCACACACTGCTCTTCTTTAATTGCCACCACCGGGACCCAAAACAATTTCTCCACTTTCCTGTACCTCTTCGGGAGGCATTTTCAGCTGTGCCTGGGGGTTGGACCGTCATTGATTTAGGCAGCAGACAGGGCTATGACATCTTTGGCCCCACCCTGTGTTGTTGTTATTGGCCCGGCCTCTATTGTCCACACGGAGGTATTGAAGGTAAAACCTCCTTGCAGCTACCCCATTGACCATGTCCAGTGACATCACAGAGGTGGAGAGAAGCATTATTAGTATAGATGATGATTGTAACTGTTTACTGTACATTTATCAGTTCTGTATACTGTGACTGTGTTATACTGTACATGGGGAAATACTGTAGGGGACAGTACGTGTTTACAGCTATTAGTGGTAGCTGCACTCCTATATTTATTTTATACTCTTTTGAAGAACTACACTTGAAAATAACTAAAAAATATGAACCTGATTCAATTGAGCAATAGTAAGTTATTGGAGGCCGTAAGAGAGGCCATAAGTTAATTTGCTATTCAATTGGAGTCTTTTTGTGGGCTCCAAATGCATTACAAGTTACAGATTTGAAAACATTGCGGTTGTGAAACCTGTAAATTACAGACCCTAAAGCCATGACAAAAGTTCCAATTGCTAAAAATCGCAAATCGCTATTCAATTGCAAAAATCTCTCAAACCGCACCCACAGTCAAGCCTGCAAACAGCAAATGGTGGCCCAAAGCTTACGAGTTCCAAATAGGACCCGCAAAGGGTTTAAAGACTAGTTTGGAACACTGCAAAACACAATAAAAACACACCAATGGACTTTAAAGTATGGCCAAAGCAATGGAAGGCACAACAACTCCCAAATATCAAATATTTTAAAAAAATAAGATTTTATTTTTCTCATAGGTTGTAATGGTCATGCATATGCCAATATGAAAATGTATGCTGCAAGATGCTAAAAGCTATTAAAGACACACTCCCTCATTAAATTGCAACAAAAATACATGAAAATTGTTGCCATATTAACCTTTTTTCACTCATAGAGGCTCTAATGTGGACCCTAAAAATACAATAATCATCTCATATACTGTACATCTCACTCATCACATCTAAATAGGGAAAACAAATAGTGGACAAATTACACCACCACATGGCATATATCAAGTACAAGGGGAACCTTTTATTTATGGTTGTTTAGTCCCTCAGTTGTGTCCGACTATCTGTGACCCTACGGACTGCAGTACTGTTACCTATGTCTCTGTCTGTGCTTATCCCCAAGGTTTGCATGCCAAAGATACTGGAGTGGGTTGTCAGTTCCTTTTCTAGTGGTCTTTAATTTGTCTGAAGCCTCTGCTATGACCTGCCCACCTAGAGTGACCCTACAGGGTATAGCTCACAGTTTCATTGAAGTACACAAACCCTGTCACCACCATTTAGCAATCCTGAAGGGAACCAGGGGAGCATACACCACACTAATCTACTCTAACCCATAAGGAAGGGCCTGTAAAACACATGGAGGCTGTGCAGAGGCACGTGGAGCTATAGCCAACTCACCTCCATCTCCGCTACGCCCATTCTGGAAAGTCCCACGCCATTGCTGGTGGCCATGTTCCAAGATGTATACCCATTATCATTTGGTGACCTCCCATTAAGTGTTTTGCTATCAATCAATTCACCTTATCACATGTCACATTCTTATCAGCCTTCAGGGGAATGTTGATACTCCACACTATCACAAATTGGACCTCTTATGTGTATTAACCTCATATTATTATATTAGTATTATTATATATATTATTATATTAGTATTATTATTTTATGTATTAATCTATTGCACAGTAACTAGGCCTCATTAGTTTACTGATATAGGAATTTGATACAAATGTGATGTACGTGAATGTCCCAAAATCCCAACCATTGACAACACACACTGACACAGTGAGAATAGTATAACAAAGCTTTATTTCAGACACAGAAAAGGCTGTGCATTAAAAACCATGGTTGTGTGTAGACAGATACCGGGTAGGCAAGAGGCTGTTTTTATGAAAAAGGGGGTAATATCATAATCTAGAATAAGCATGATCCATAGCACCTACCAGGGTCACATGTGGTCACTCCACCACTGCAACCAGAATCTGATAAAAGTAAGAACCACCAGAAATCACTCAATTCAATTGAAGAAACCATTTAATGTGCATAGCACTTACAACTTGTATAAATCTGTTCAATTAAACAGATGAACATAATCATGGATAATGTCATACAGATATATTCCACATACAGTGTGTTTTCCGATATTAAGGAATAATCAGAAATTGATGAGCAGCATCTGTGACACAGAAAGAGTAGGTTGAGGAACATACCTTCATGGTTTTGAGATTGGGCTATTAAGACCTACACAGACCAGAACAAGATATTAATCAGAACACTATTTGGATTGACTTCAACACCTCATCTCAACAGCAATCCACATTAAGCATTAATTGCAGAAATATTCAGCATAACCATACATGTACACACTCTGTAGCCAGCCAATAGTATGTCAACATTAATACAATATAATATATATTGAGGAGCGTGGATGAGGAGGGCTGAGGGCAGTGGTTCTCAATCCTCTCCTAAAGAGCCATCAGACAGGATTTATGTGAAACTCAGGAACCAAAAGTGTGGCAACTAGTATTCAACAGGTGGTGGAGCCTCAAATTGCTTCACCTGTGTATTCACACAGTGTTTTACCTAAACCATGGTCTGTGGTGGGTCCTGGGGAGAGGTTTGACAATTACTGACCTAGGGGATGTTCACACCTACTTCCTCTTTCTGAGCACTTCCATGCCCGTGTGCTTCCTCCCTCTACCACGGCCAGGTGTGTTGGATTGAGGTGTGCGTCCAACTGGGGTGGCTGTGTAACATCTGGCTTTGGTGGTAAGGGGTGAGATGAGGAGGCCCAGGCTCTGGTTGCGGTGGGGGTGGAGCCTGTGTAACCGAAGGGTGGAGAGTGTTGACGTGGGCGTCTGCTAACTGCACTAGCCAAGCCAAGGCTTGTCTGTCCCTATGCGCCATATGGTCATACCTCTCCATTCTTAGATTATGCCTCCTCACCTCACCATATATTGCTCTAATGCTTTCGATCTGCTCTTTACCAATATTGTTTCTGCCTTTAAAGCTGAGCTGTCAGCTGTTGCCCTACTATATTGTCACGCTCATCATCCATATGGATGTGGGGCAAGATGACCCTCCAGGTGCCTTGTAAAAGCACAAAGTTTTCCTGTGGATGTGCTGTGTTGAGGCCAGATGTGTTGCCCATTGGGATGTTGTTGCAATTGGCATTGGTATTGCCATTGGGGATGGTGTTGCCCGTTGGCATGGAGTTGCCCATTGGGATAGTGTTGCCATTGGAGATGGTGTTGCCCATAGGGGTGGTGCTGCCCGTTGGGATGGTGCTGCCCGTAGGGATGGTGTTGCCATTGGCTATAGTGTTGCCCCGTAGGCATGGTACTGGCCCAGTCTGTTGGGGCGACAACTGCTGGAACCATGATGGGCCAGCCTTCTGTGATGACCCCAGGCTCTCGGCTTCCTCCACCACCACCTACGTTGGTGTTTGTGGTTCCTCCTGTGATACCACCGCCTGGGTCTCTGCATCCAGGATACGCCTCCTGGGTACTTAAATGAGAGGACAATAGTATTTGAGTATTGATTCTCTAAACAATTGTTTGCTGTGTGTTTCCATATCCCTGACATCATGGTCACTTGTAATAGGCTATGGTGATTGGTTTCCACACATAAACATTGAGCTGTATTATAAGCATTGTGGATCATGGCTCATATTAATATATTGTATGCTGGTGCGGTTTGCTATCTGCAGTTCATTAGGACACATGCTCATCTAAATTTGCTGTGCAGTGTGTGAGACTGACCAATCTGTGACCAATTCTCAGCAATGGGTGTTAACATGCTTATGAGACTTGGTCCAGGTTAGTCTAGTACATGGCATGCACATGCAGTCCTTCAGAGTCTGTATCCGCATATGCTGTAGTGTGCGCACCATACATGTACTATCTTTTGGAGGTAAATCAATGTTGATCTACAGTTATACCTTGTTTAACGCTGAGGGTAGGTTCCAAGCAGTATGAGTGTTAAGCGAAAAAGCTTTAAACGGTGCAGTTTAACATGGGGATGATAGGGATAGGGGAACTCATGACAAAAAATATACAAATGCAATTGATATTTAAACGGTTTTGGTTCATATGATCTTGGAACAAACAGCAAACATAATTCTAACACAAACTGGATTGGCAACTGCTATTCAGAATCCGTTTTAACTGCAGGTATTGGACAGACATTTAATTGATAACAATTATGATAATAATATTTATGCTTCATGGATGTACATGGTTATTGCTGCCCCATATATCTGTAGTCGTAACCAGAGACCTTACAGTGCTATTGTATGTCAGTTATCTATGTGTGTGGGGTTCATGTGTGTGCATATGAGGGAGTGATGGTGCATATGATAGTCACATTGCACGGTTTCCTGAAAGCCATTGTTCAGCTGTCCTGGAAGTCCCACTACTGCCGCTGGCTCCAATGACTCCTTAATAGTCCGCTCCCATCCACAGTAGGGGAAGTTGAGTGGTGGGACACCACCGGTTGCACAGGCCTCCGCTGCCATCTTCTTATTGACCTTCATCAGGCAGTCATCATATCAGTGTTTCACAGACATGACATCCCTGTTTGCAACCTCTAGTGATGCAACAGCTGCAGCAACCTTATTTCAGGCAAGTATCTTATCGCTAGGCTTCACATCCCTCCCACCATGGATGATGGTGGCTATTGCGGGCTTGTACTTCCCTTAGGAGGGTTTCTGTCTCCTCTGGGCTATAATTGTGGGCCCTCTGCTTTGGCACAACCTCTTACCCTAACAGCTGTGCCTGGGGTTCCTGGCCTCCCTGTTCTCTCCTTGTGGCCTGCCCCTCATCCCCACTACCTCCCCCCTTGGGATCAGGCCCCTGACCCCCTGCTCCTACACTTTGTGTGCATACACCTAGGGGCACATCCCTGTCCTGCTCTCCTACACCCTACCCCTCCCTGACCTGCTTACTCCTCTCCCTCTTTCCATACCTTTATCTTTCCTCACTCTCCTCCTCTCCTCCACCAGTGTTCTCCTCTTACTTATCCCAGCTCTCGAACATCTATTCAACCAGTCCCTAAAAAGTGGCAAGTTTCCAACACCTTTAAATCATGCAATAATTACATTTATTCTTAAGAAACCATTCTACATCCAACCCTTCTGCATCTTATTACCACCCTATCTCTCTACTGTTTTCTAAACTGCTTGAGTGTATCGTCTAAAATTGCCTTTCCCAATTTATTTCCTATAATTCCCACCTTAACCCCTTCCGGTCTTGCTTCCAGTCCAACACTCGACAGAGACAGCTCTTACTAAAGTCACTGATGACTTTCTTACATCCATGTCAAATGGTCACTTATCTATTATAATCCTCCTGGATCTCTCTGCTGCCTTTGACACAGTTGACCACCCTCTTCTAATCCAAATTCTCTGCTCTCTTGGCATCCGTGACACTTCTCTCTCCTGGTTCACATAATCTCTAAAAAATTGAACATATACTGTCTTCTTATCTGGCTCCTTGTCTTCGCCTCGTCCTCTGACTGTTGACGTACCCCAAAGTTCAATCCAAAGTCCGCTCCTTTTCTCCATTGATACTTCCTCCCTTGGTACCCTAATACATTATTTGGGATTTCAGTATCATCTATTTGCAGATGACACCCAAATGTATCTCTCTGCACCAAAATGTACCCCTCTTTCTTCTAGCTCAAGTGGCTAACTGCCTCTCTAGCATATCCTCCTGGATGTCCACCCATCAACTCAACATGTCTTCCACAGCCTCCACTCCTCAGATATCTCTCACTCCCACCTCTCAGGCTCATTGTCCTGGGGTTCCACTGAATCCTGCCCTCTCTTTCATTCCTCACATGCAATCAATCATGAAATCTTGTAATTTTCACCTAAAAAAGCTCTAAAATTTGTCACTTTCTCACACAAGACACAACCAAAATTGTAATTCACTCTCTCATCATATCTCGCCTCGACTACTGCAACTCTCTTCTTGCTGGCATCACCATTATCTATGTCTCCACTCCAGTCCATAATGAATGCTTCCGCTAGACTCATTTACCATACTCAATACTCAGTCAGCAGTATCTCTGTGTCAGTCCCTCCACTGGCTTGCCGTAGCCTCTAGAATCATATTTTTTTTTATGACCCTAAAATATAAATCCCTCAACAATAATGCATCCTTTTATATCTTAATATATATATATATATATATATATATATATATATATATATATATATATAATGATCTTCTTCTTCCCACCTCTCTTATCACCTCCTCTCACTCCGACCTTCAGGACTTTTCTCATGCTGCCCATATTCTTTGGAACTCCTTGCCTCGCTCCAGTAGACTATCCTCCTGCCTCAAATCCTTCATAACCTTGATTTTAACCTCAATAAAAGTTCCTTCCATTCTTTTGTAACTTGTTAAAATTATTTTTGAACTGTATTTATCCTATATAGCGCTATAGAACACGTTGACAAGTAAATGATGACAATAATAATAATAGGATTAATCTACTTCCTGAAGTTAGGGGTGCCTCAGGGTTAAGATGTCATTGGCTCCACTCTGTATTATCAATGCCTTTGCCCCAGCTGCCCACACAGAGGTATTGAAGGTGAAACCTCTTTGCAGCTGGCCCATTGACCCAATTGCAAAATGTACTCTACCCTTCCTGATTTATTTGCTAAAAGGTTAAAGGACAGCTATAGTCATTTTTCTGTATCATATTTTAAATAATTAGGTGTCATAATTGGCATATTTATCTTAGAAATACAAAAATACAGCTAGCTTTTACATTTTTAACTTTTTACATTATTTACATTATTTTAAGCTGCAGGATTCCATTTTCTTTCCTCAGTTTATTCAGTCTGTACTTTCTTGTGAGAATGTATCACAAATGAGCTTTTCATTACTTTTCATTAACTCTTATTTAAATACTTCATCCTTTTATTGTGACTAGTAACTAAGTAAATAGTTGTACTCATTGTATGGCAAGACATAAAAAGCCAGAACTGGATCATTGCTAGTTAGAGTCTGTAAGTAGCCATCAGGATTCCCCTTACACCAATATCCACAGGGGATTTCAAGCCGTTGGTAGGCATTAACACTTGGTAACGTAGAGCTAAAGGTGTACAGTTCACAATATGTCACTTCAACCAAGTCTTGTTTATTTAAAGTCACATTTTCTGTACAGTGAAAAAAAATAAAACAGTCCCATATCAAAATCTGGTAACACAAGCAAATGAAAAAGCCCACATGTAGCTCTTTGGCACCAGCTCCTGAAGCCGCACTGTTACACTTAATAAGCCCCCTGCTGGGATTGAGAGTCTACCTACATATACATGTGGGATCCTTCCTCCCCAAACCCACATAATATACAGTAAAGTATAACCTCTTCCATTTTCATAATATTATTCACTAATATATAATATCCATGTCATGCTAAAAAAATGCAGAAAAAATCCTACAATTAACTAACAACTGGGGGAAGAAAGTCCCCCACACACACACATCTATCTGATTATAATTCATTGATAGTTTCTGTCACATCAGAAGAGCCAAGACCATAGCTAACTACCTTGTTAGATAAGATCATGATTTTTTACTTCCATTTGCACAGTTTCCTAGATTGTTAAGACAATGATTAATTTACCAAGAAACTGACTCTACAAGTGATCACTTGCCCTTTACTTACTGTAAAGGTCTTGTACCTCCTTGTTAAATCAATCATTTTTTCTACACGGTAGGAAAAGAGAAAATTAGGAAAAATGGATGGGCTGCTTTCATCAGAGGTATCAATTGCCCTCCATTTCTCACCATTACAGAATGTGAAAATGTCAGTGAAGTTAATTTTTGATAGAGCCTATTATTATAAAAAATGTTTTTATTCATTCTTGTTTTTATGCACCTTGGAGAGTCCTAGCGATTGAGTGTAGATATATAAACCATACATCAGAGCAATAGGTCAATTGTCTTGAGTGCAGTCACCTGCACAAAAGGAGACTAAGGCCCCTATTCAGTTGAGCAATTGTAAGTTACTGGAGCCCGTAATGGAGCCCATAAACTAATTCGCTATTTAATTGGCGTCTTTTAGCAAACGATCTACACCCTGAAGCCATGCAGGGTTTGGCCTGGTCAGTACTTGGATGGGAGACCACCTAGGAATACCCGGAGCTGTATGCTGTGGCCCACTGGAGAAGGAACTGGCAACCCACTCCGTTATCTCTGCCATGAATATCAAATAGATCAGCATGGTGGGTTGCAGTCTATAAGGTCACAGAGATTTGGACACAACTGTACAGCACATAAAGAGGGATAAGAAAAACAAGAGGTTAACACAACTTATATTTGTAAATGTCCATGACCTGTTTTATCACTACAGTGTCCCTTTTGAATAATTTAGAAAAACATATCAGGAAGAATCAGCCTGTAAAGCCCACTTCAATATTTTAAAAAGGTAACAGAATGCTGTCATTGAATGTGAAGCAGTTGTGAGATACGCAAAGAGTCGCTACATAGCAGTAAGGGGAAAATAAAGCAAGTGGGTGTGGTTGAGAAAACTACATTTGTCTAAATGATTATTTTATTAGCACATCTGTCAGCCACTGCTCCTCTGAGCTCCATCAAGCTCATGTTCATTGCTTCAGTTACCTTATCTATCCATCTCCAACTCTGTCATCCAATTCGTTGGGTGCCTTCAATCCTCCCCAGCATCAATCTTCTCTAGGGAATCCTGTTTTCTAATGTTATGAGCTTCAGCCTCATGATCAAACCTTCTAGTGAACAGTTTACTACTGGATCTTCTTGCAGTCCAAGGTACTCTAAGCAATTTTCTCCAACACCACAATTCAAAGGCCTCAATTCTATGGAGCTCAGACTTCTTTAAGGCCCAGCTCTTATAGCCATATGTTACTACTGGATTACTATAGTTCTAACTATGCAAAACTTTGTTATTAGTGTAATATCTTTACTTTTCACTAGCTTGTCCAAGCTTGCCATAGCTCTCCTCCCCAGTCTTTTAATTTCATGGTTTCAGTCTGAAGAGATCTTGGATCCCAGGAAAATAAAATCTGTCACTGCCTCCACTTCTTCCCCATCTATTTGCCAGGAAGTGAGATTGCCGTTTGCCATGATCATCGTCTTTTTAACGTCGAGCAGCAGGCCAGATTTTGCACTCTCTTCTTTCATTTTCATCAATAGGTCCATTAGTTCCTCCTCACTTTCAGCAATCAGAGTAATATCATCCGCATATCTGAGGTTGTTGATATTCCTTCCAGCAATAATGATTTCGGCTTTGGATTCATCCAGCCCAGCCTTACGCATGATGTACTCTGCATATAAGTTGAATAAAATAGGTGACAATATACAACCTTGTCGCACTCCTTTCCCAATCTTGAACCATTCTGTTGTCCCATGCTCGGTTCTGACCATGGCTTCTTGGTCCAGGAGGTGGATGAGATGATCTTGTGCTCCAATATCTTTAAGAACTTGCCACATTTTTTATATTATTATCAATAACACATTACTTCTGCTTGCTAAACCACATATAATGTGGGGGAAGATGATCAGCACACACATTCTGTTACAAGGTATCTCCAGTAGAGGATTGAAGGTCTTGGTGACTTAAACAATAAATTAACTAAATTAACATTTACGACATTACCTATAAAGTAAACATCGAGTAACCATATTTATACTCTGTACAACAATGGCAGAGATCATTCATTAATTGTGCAAATTTGCATTTTCCTCCCCACATAGCTGTTGCCCAATCACAGCAGTGCCTACTGTTCATGCACAATAACATGAGGTTTGAGGTGGCGGTATTTGGTCTAGCTTTGCCTGGGATATGAGGGAACATGAGGTGCCGGGGCACGTAGACACAGGGAAAATGGTGCCAGTAGGGGTTTGATTGTGACAGGTACAGTTTTCGAGATTGCGGTCTGCATGTAATGCTACAATACGCAATAACCTTAAAGGGACTCTTCCCGCAATTTGTTTGGTTTATTATAAATGTTTTCAGTATATTGCAATATTACTGAATTAATCATTAATAGTCTAGCAAAATATATGTTTGCTGTTAGGCAAGAAAACATTTCTAAAGGTTTATTTTTCTTCTCTCCTGTAATCATTTCTTTTATTTTCTATTTCTATTTCTTTTTTCATCTGTTTTTACGGAATTAATTTTTGGTTGTTTGAAGTGGCATAAGCTCACTCCTAATCAATACCTGTATAGATCAATGCACAGCATCTACACGGTGTGACAAATGACAAAAGTGCCTTTTTATTGTGTTCCTTAGTACATTCTGTGATTACATGAATTTGGTGCGTGGTGTTGCTTCAAAGACGCAGTCAGACAAGTGATATATTCTTTGATCAATCTCAGGTTTCAATACCATCTTTTTGTCCGTATTTGCTTTACTAATATGTCAGACTTCTCAATTCACACCTTACTAAAGGACCCCTGTAGTCTAATGTTGTCTATATGTTGTTGTTTTTTTAATATAAAAATGTCCACAGTGAAATGGAAACAGCTTTATATGTTTGTGTAAGCTGTGGCGCTGACTTGGAGACTGAGTGAGAGCGTTCTTAATTCTTATAAGGCGTACACTCTCACTATTGGAATTTGCTGATTCATTGGTGGCTTCAAATAAGATTTCAAGCCAGGACACCTTCCCTAATGCTCCCATATGTCCAGTAGAGGCAGCCTAGCCTGCCATGCTCTATAATCACCCAATTGGATACAGCAAAGGAAGTATCACTATCATGAAGTTCTCCATGCACTGCAGAGTCTGCTGAAATTAAGATTTTCTATGAAAAGGATTGTATGCTCATGACTTACAAAGCTGCTAATTAGTTAGTTTGTTCCAGGACCCTCATGACACAAAGTGTAAGCACTACACCATTTTAACCCGGTCTCTTATGGGGGTCTATACAGACCCTCATAAGCCTTTATTTAACCCCATTAGTCCCATAAGTTAGAAGCCTAACATTACCCGTAAGTGCAATGAGGGTTCTCAAGTACTCTCATGACACTAAGTACAAACACTACACTGCACTAAACCCACCCCAATAAACCATTAAATCTAAACTAACACCCCTCTATACTAACCTATTAACACCTACACTACCTACCTAAACTACCAACCTACCCACTAATCAACCCCCCACCACTCTAATTACAGAAAATAAAAAACCTAAGTCACAAAAAATAAAAAAGGAACATTACAGAAAATAAAAAAATATACATTACAACCCCCCCACTACAGAAAATAAAAAATACGAACCTGAAAAGAAAATACAAATAGAATACATACAACACAATACACTACAATACAAATAAAATATAATACCCCCTATCTAACATACAATTAATACTATTTATCTAAAATACATTCCCCAATCTATCTAATAAACAATAAATCCTGACTATCTAAAATACATAACCCTATCTAACATACAATAAATACTATATAATTTACCATAAATCCTAACTATCTAAAATACATACCCCTAACATACAATAAATCCTAACTATCTAAAATACATACCCCTATGTAACATACAATAAATGCTATCTACAGATACAAACCCTAATTCTCAGCTAAAATAAAATAATTTAGACCACTTACCTTTGCAACCTAGGGGAAAATAAAAAACAAAATAGTACACCACATTTACATAAAATAAATAAACATTCTAAATATTCTACTCACCTTTCCAGCATGTCCCCGTACTTCTTCTTTTCTTCTCCGGCGAACCCCCTGTTAAAAAAAAACATTACATTACTACAACATACATAAACTTAAAAAAAAACAAAAAAAAACATATTATACATTCTACTTACCTTCCCCCGATATCCCCAGCCTCCTCCACTTCTGCCCCGTCCTGGAACAATCCATGCTCTTAAAAAAAATGAAAAAAAAAAGAAAACTAATGGAGATCCACACTCGCAGACCTTCCCGACGCTGATGAGCCTCCTACAGAGTTTTCCAGAAGAAAATTGTGAATGGCGGCTTCTGATTGGCTGAAAATGCTGTATATCAAATTCAGCCAATCAGAAGGTGCCAATGTGTGAGCCAATCAGAAAGGGATACACCCCAAAATCCCACTCTGATTGGATAATGCACCTGGCAATCTTTATTTAAACCAATCACAAGGCGCAGATGCCTTCAGACAATCACAATGGGATACACCCCCACATAGTGATTGGCTGAAGGCATATGCGCCTTCTGATTGGCTGTTGTCAAGGGGACATCTGCAAAGGTAAGTGGTCTTAATTATTTTGTTTTAGCTTAGAATTAGGGTTTGTATATAGAGATAGCATGTATTGTATGTTAGATAGGGGTGTGTATTTTAGATAGTTAGGATTTATTGTATATTATGGGTATGTATTTTAGATAGTTAGGATTTATTGTATGTTAGGGGTATGTATTTTAGATAGTTAGGATTTATTGTATGTTAGGGGTATGTATTTTAGATAGTTAGGATTTATTGCATATTATATAGTATTGTATGTTAGCTAGGGGTATGTATTTTAGATAGTTAGGATTTATTGTATATTAGATTGGGGTATGTATTTTAGATAGATAGGATTTATTGTATATTAGATAAATTGTGGGATGTATTTTAGATAGATAGTATTGATTGTATGCTAGATAGAGGGGTATTGTATTTTATTTTGTTTGTATTGTATTGTATGTATTCTATACGTATTTCATTTTCAGGTGTTTTTTTTCTGTAGGTGGGGGGAGTTGTAATGTATTTTTTTATTTTCTGTAATGTCGATTTTTTATTTTTTGTAAGTTAGGTTTTTTATGTTCTGTAATTAGAGTGGTGGGGGGTTTATTAGGAGGTAGGTAGGTAGTGTAGGTGTTAATAGGTTAGTGTAGAGTGGGGTTAGATTAGATTGACGGTTTATTGGGAGGTATAGTGCAGTGTAGTGTTTGTACTTAGTGTCATGATGGTCCTTGAGGACCGTCATGGCACTTATGTGGTTAATGTTAGGGTTGTAACAGCCCCAAAAGGGTCATATTATACCTTTATGGGACTGATGTGGTTAAATAGAGGCTTATGAGGGTCTGTATTGACCCCCATGAGTGACAGGGTTATTTATTGGCTTATGGGGTCTGTATTGACCCCCATGATTGACAGGGTTAATTATGGGTTTATGGGGTTCTGTATTGACCCTCATGAGTGACGGGGTTAATTAAGTGCTTATGAGGGTCTGTATTGACCCCCAGGAGTGACAGGGTTATTTATTGGCTTATGGGGGTCTGTATTGACCCCCATGAGTGATAGGTTAATTATGGGTTTATGGGGGTCTGTATTGACCCTCATGAGTGACGGGGTTAATTAAGTGTTTATGGGGGTCTGTATTGACCCCCATGAGTGACAGGGTTAATTATAGGTTTATGGGCATCTGGATTGACCCTCATGAGTGATGGGGTTAATTAAGTGCTTATGGGGGTCTGTATTGACCCCCATGAGTGACAGGGTTAATTATAGGTTTATGGGGGTCTGGATTGACCCTCATGAGTGATGGGGTTAATTAAGTGCTTATGGGGGTCTGTATTGACCCACATTCGTGACAGGGTTAATTAAGGGTTTATGGGGGTCTGTATTGACCCCCACGAGTGACAGAGTTAATTAATGTATTATTGGGGTCTGTATTGACCCCAATGAGTGCCAGGGTTATTTATTGGCTTATGGGGGTCTGTATTGACCCCCATGAGTGACAGGGTTAATTATGGGTTTATGGGGGTTGGTATTGAGCCCCATGAGTGACAGGGTTAATTAAGTGCTTGTGGGGGTCTGTATTGACCCCCATGCGTGACAGGGTTTTTTAGGGTTTGATGGGGCTCTGTATAGAGTCCCATGAGTGATATGTTTTGTTTTGTTTTTTGTTACAGGTCCTTTAAGGACCTTACGGTCCTTTAAGGACCCGTAAGGCAGGAATTTTGTATTTTCATTGCAGCGGGAGTCCTGGATCCCATGCGATCAGAGACCCCCATTGCGATGGTTAATGTGGGGTTAATGCGGGTTTCCAAGCTTATCTCGGATCCATTCTTGGGTAAGTTGTATGTGACTGGGAGGTCCAGGGTCGTGGAGCCTCGTTTTATTTTTTTTCGGCGTCCTTTTTTTCTCGCTTAGCGAGTGCCAAAACGTTGGAATTTGGGGTTAAATTCACGTGTAACCTCAATTCCAGATGTCCTGGCTGTCCCCCCGTGCTGTGGGTGAGTGTTTTTTTTTTTTATTATTGGGTTTATTAGTGTGTTTTTAGTGTTTTTGTGCTTCCGGGGTTTGAGGGGTTAGTGCAGTGTTTTGCTAGACACAGGGGAGGGAGGGGTGGAGGGGAAGGACTAAGTGCTGCGGGTTAACGGTTGTGTGGTGGTGGTTTGGGGCACCGTAGGACTAAGTGCTGTGAGTTTAGAGGTGTGTGGGGTGATGTTGTTTCTAAGTCATGCGCCGTAAAGCCTCCATCTTCCGCAAATGCGGGCCCTACCAAAATGCATCCCTTGCTTCGCGAGGGATGCAGTTTTTGCGAGCTGACTTTGCGAGCTCGCAAAGCGTGACAACGTTTTGTATTTTGACAACTATTATATGTGATTTATTAAAATCCTTGTTGATAAAAATAAAGAGACACACAGTCAAACCTACTAATGGAATATAATATGAATCTCTGTTGGTATCAAAAAATTATCAGCATATATTATAAACACCTAAAAGTATTGGGGCAGACCATATAGAGAGTAACTAAAACAAAAAATATATATGTACCAGTAAAAAGTAACTTGTGCAAAAGTGAAGGTGCTGAGTGCTATAAGTGCTGCAGTAAGGTGCTGCAGTGACATTTTGCATCATGCAGTATAAAGTACAATTAATAGTTTGTTCCATACTTAAAAACATAAACATGAGAAGTTTTTGCTCATGTACAGTAGTCATTTAAGCTTCCTAATGGGGACATTTTTTAGCTTTTAAATGTAAGTACCCTTTGCAGCAGTTTTCATTAACCAGTCTCTTTCTTTCTCATGACACTTCTTCAAAACCAATGATTTTTCCATTATTTCGATTGAAACCAGTTGCAGTTTTAGATGCCTCATTTCCACTATGCAAATAAAAATGCCTTGTACAGTCTGCTCTCCCATCAAGAAGTTGATAAGAATAAACAAAATTGGTATATTCCACAATAGCTTTGTTCCATTTAACGGTAAAAAAGAAAATAGGTAGTATTGTTAGTTTATTTGCTTGTTTGTTTTTTGCATTCTAAAAACATTTAGCCTATTTTTTAAGTGCTTGGATGTACTAAATAAAGATCATTGTAGTAGCCGGTGATGTGATTGTGAGGTTGGCTGCCCATCTCTGCTGTGACCATATGTTCTTTATAGAGAAAGCAGCACACAAATCTAAGTTTTAGTTATGCCTGGACTTAGAATGTTATCTCATATAACACATGGCAGTGTTCATCATGTATTTCCTTTTAAATTACAGTAGTGATTATATGATTGTGTTGCCCAGTCTGAAAAAGAATGAGAAGGATCTGATAGTTATTATACAAGAAGTCACAACTTCTGAGTTATTAAAATTCTTATTGTGGATTGAGACTAAGTGTAGAACTTTTTTTTCTAAAGCCTTCTTGTAGCTAATAACCCAAATAACCATAAGAGGCAGTCTCAGACCATCGACAACACTAGAAATTACCGGGCAAAGGATGCGTAGAGCATAAAAAGGTCAACACAGAGTTATAATACATATTGTTAATGACAGACTATTCCACAAATAGGTATATATTCAGTAGGTATAGCAAAGTAATATCTTTCAGCCAAATTTTCAGTAGCCATTAATACAGTCCCACTCACACTAGGGCACAAATTTTAGCTTATGACCCTTCTGGTTGTATACAATTTTGTTGCCAGATATTGGTGACAAATCAGAAGGGATAGCCATATTACCCGAGTCAGGATGCTAAGTATCAAGATAACTATTAATGGAAATCATACTACTGGTGTCCTCAGCCGTCATGGTTAAGAAAGACAGTAGAAGTTGCTTGTAATGTTAAGTGGGGAAGTAGAGCTAAAAAAAATCTATCCACAAGAAGAACTAAACCATGGGGAGATACAGTCCCACTCATTCCTCTAGGTCTAGCTTTTATGCTCTGGGAAAAAAGATGATCCCTGCGTACACCACAATGTGAGTACATGGTCCATATAGGGCAAATCACTTAGGAGGTAGGCAGGATTATCTGTGGTATCGTTATTAGGTGGCTCTGTGCAACCTGGAAGCATATAAGTGTCTCCATGGGTCAATGTGCTGACATCTACTGGTACTTGCGTATTGTTACCTTTTGCTTTAGCACCTTGTTTCATGATCAAGTAAGCTGGTGGTCGACATGTCCACGTAAAATAAATTGACTATACAGCTTTTTAAACTTTACAGTAATTATGTTACTTATTTACTTTTGTGTGTCTGCAGAAAATAATATATATGACATACTTATTAGCTCATTGTCATATTGTAAATGACTTGTTCGTATAATATATATGGCAGAGATATTTTGCTTACACTTTAATACACAAAGATCAGTTCAGTGTTGGGCTACTGTGTTTTGATGGGGAGTTGTATGTGAGGAATCCGGCAAATGAGTTTGAATAGTGTTGGGGTTTATTTTGGTTTGAGTTCATTTACATCATATTAGTGTGATTAATGAACATCATTTTAGCAGAACCATTAAGAATGACAAGCTGAGGTTAGATGGCACTAATTAGTTACATTTTAATAGCCCTAATGGATTTAAGCCTCCGTTTGTTGCAGTGGAAGCTGCTCCAAAAGGATGCCAATTCTCAGACAATCATGGAGGTTCATGGAGGAATAATAGAATGTGACCTGTAATAGAATAGAGATAGGATGTAATTTTCTCTCTAATGAAAACTGCCAGAGGCATTATGTATTATATTGTATTTTTTAATATTGTATGTTTATTTGTATAACACCATCAATGTGCATAGTGCTTTACAGAGACAAGTACAAAACAGATAAATAACAATAGAAATACATAAGATAGCTCCTATAGTGATGAGTTTACAATCTACTTATTAGGTGGAAAAGAAAAATACAGACACTTTAAGTTAAATGGTAAGTGCATGTGGCAAGAAGAATGCTACTAAGTATCTCCAAGTTCATTAGCTAATGGTGCTGTGCATTCCAGAAGACGAGCTGGGTTAAAGCGAGATATAAGGAGGACATGAGGAGTGAATAGACTTGTCTTGACTTGACTGAAAGCCAGTTAAGGGATGCTAGCATGGTACAAGAAGTAAGAAGTTTAGAAGAGAATGATTTATTTTAAGTATTGACTGAAGAGGAGAAAGATGAGAGGTAGGAAGACCAGTGAATAAAATATTGCAGTAGTCTAGACGAGACAAGCTAAGAGCTTGAGTGATTGTCCTGGAACTGCCAAGAAAATGGTGCATTTTTGCTATGTTTTTAAGGGAAAAATAGATATTTGTGAAAAATATTGGATGTGAGTGGAGAATGTTAGGGACGAACACTTCAAAACCTCACTCAAAACGCGTCCTTCACCCAATACCATTAGTTTGTGAGTTTTCAATCTTGTAAGGTGCTTTAGTGAAAGTCCCACATGCACTAGATTCTAAACTCAAAGACAGAGCTCTTCAATCTTGTGCCAATTTTGTTTTGCCTTTTACTTAACCCTTGTACAACACTACGGAATATGTTGGCATGTTAGAAATAAAGATAATAATAAAAATAAGGTGCTTTACCTATTGGAATGTGTCATTGGTCTTGATACATAAGGGCTATCCAGGTTCCATTTGCATTGAGACCCTCTACTACCTTTACTTGGTAAGGGCAGGGATATAAAAAATAGAGTTGTAGAGCAATAGTTAAGATCTGCCTTTTTTGTTGGGCGTATTTAGGGTAAATTCACAAATCAAAAGCATTCTTATTTGTGTAGCACTCTGGTTTAGTTTTATGCTACTGCTGCTTCCTTGGTAAGAAAAACATTAGAGTCCATTTAATGACACAAACAATGAACTAGATTACGTTTACTGCACACCATGAGAATTAGTCATTTGCAGGGATGTTATTGCAGAGATAAATGTTTTAGGCTTGAGATTTTTATTGAGCCAACTTAACGAACCTTGGTGCACCTTCTCCTTAGTGACAGAGAATAGAAAGCTTTTCTACTGAGGTTTCATTGCTTCATGAAAATACAACTACTTTGCAATACAATATGATTATTAGATGTTTCCAAACATCATCCATGCAGGAGATTATCTGTGACCATTTATACAGTTAGTTAAAAATATATAAATATAAATAATATATAGTTAATAATATATATATATATATATATATATATATATATATATATATATATATATATATATATGTGTGTGTGTGAGTGTCTAGTAATCCAGATGAATAATCAGAGTATTGCAGTATATAGTGATACATTTTTTATTGGACAAACATATTCCCATTGAAATAAAAAAATAGCAGGCTTTAAAAAAGAAAAAAAAGAAAAAGGAAAAAGAAAGTTCTGTTCAGTCAGCTGTGAACAAAACTGCATAAGTGTAGGTCAGAGTAAATAAACAGGGTCATAAATATTTGTACATCTTATAGAGTTTAGGTACCATAAAACTATAGGAAGACAGATGAACAGACCAGAAAGAAGCCAGAGAAAAAATCAGATTCATATCAGGAATATTGAAGGTTATAAGAAGTTTAGATAATGCAACAAAAATTTCATATTTACATTAGGTCCCGAATTTTTCATATTAAAGGGTGTTATTATTTTCATTTCAAGGTCTTTCTTTCTTGTGTGTTTTTAAAGTGACCTCTGAGTATTTTAATTTTCACGTTCTGGAGGGAGTGGTTATTTTGTGAAAAGTGTTGTCCTACTGGGGTACAGTTCCTGTCTTCATTGTGATTTCTGATGGAGAGTTTGTGCAGATTCATCCTTAAATGTAGTTTCTGGCTGGTTTCTCCAATGTTGCATCCCCTTTCACACACAGTATATTGTGTCATGTAGACTATATTGGATGATGTGCATGTATATGACATGCCCCCAGGGCCTCTTTGGCCTCATACCCCTAGCCTGGAATTGGTGTATTTCTACTGAAGATCAAAGAGGGAGCAGTGTGGAGTTGTTCAGAAAACTGGGGATATGTATCAGGGAAGAGTTGAGAGAGAGGGTTACAAAGTATAGTAAAGTACAGAGGGTGGGTTTTGTGAAGTGGGAAGCAAAGGAGATAGGGTTTGGTGCTATGTGAGGTAGGTGCTGTGAGGGGATGGGTGCTATGTGAGGTAGGTGCTTTGAGGGGATAGCTGCTGACAAGAACTTGGTGTTATGTAGGGATGGATGTTAGGAGGGATGGATGCTGTGTGTGGGTGGATGTTGAGAGGGACTTGATGCCATGTAGAGATAACATATATAGGCTTTCGGGGAGGGGCACTAAGTAAATTGGTACCGGGTCACAATGCAAACCAAATTTACAATCACTTAGGGGGGCTACATTTCTCTAGTTCCACCATTGGATGGTATAATGCATAAGCCATTAAAAAAAAACTTTTATTCAATAATATATTTGTCTTTGTTTTATACATTTATGAAAATACCAGTATTCATGAGTATTTTGTGTTGTGTTAATAGTGCCTTTCCGTACATGTGTACTGTTGGATTCTCATTGTAGGTTGTTTGTCATGCTTGATGATTAGGTTAAAAGTGTTGTTGAGGTTATAAGGTGGTCATGTCCGGGCAAATTGTACAAAGTGCTGCCGTTATCAGCTTATTTGCCTGTAGGGGACTCGCAGACGCTCCTGAAAATAGTAACTGCTTGCCTAAACTCAAAATACAAAATACCTTCCGAACACAGCTCTCTAGTCAAAAAAATAAGTTCATAAAATGCGTTGGGTTACATTGAAACAGACACTTCGGTGGCAAAGTCAGTTGCAGAGGTAAACACTGATACTGTGGTTTTCATATAACCAAGTGAATATTGTTAATTTATATATTTTAAATCTTATTTTCAGTATTTTAAACAGGATTTATGTATATATTCATATTTTATATGCAGTTAAAGGACCACTGTACAAATAAATATGCTTAAAAACATTGAGTTTGACTAAGAGCACTATTAAGAAGAGAAAAGGTCATACAGATAGATTTTCATTAGAAACAAATATTGTTAATACCTCTACTGTACCCTGTAGGTATCTATGGAAGTTGTGGGTGGGAGAGTGGCGTTTACATTTCTGGAAAGTTGTCTATTGATACAAGCTAACTGTTTATTGGTTTAATGGGTGTAATTGGTGTTGTGTTAGTTTCAAACAGATCCAATTATATAACAAAGCCTATTGGTTTCTCACTGTTCCGTTCACCCATAACCTTCCTCCACTTATAGATAAAAAGCACACCCTCCTGAGGTGATGTAACAAACACATAATTGAGTTCTCTATTCATAGATAGAGTATTCAAAAAAGTGTTTTATGTCCATGATTTACACAGATACTGATGTCCTAACCTTTTAGTGGAGTTAAAACATACGATCTAACCTTATCCTATGTATTTATGGAACCTATTTATCAAGCTGTGATAAACTTTAAAGGGCCTCTCTAATAGTCTAACTTACATGATGTTATCAGTAAAAGAAGTTTTTCAACATTTTATTCTGAAAAAAAATTGATAATCATTTTCAAGAAGACTTATTCTTTCCTGTTGGGTGGCCGGCACTAGGTTTGCGAGCTGCTGCACCATTCTGTGCTACTGCTACTCTCACTGTCATTTTTTTTTACAGAGATTTGAACATAGAGTAGCAGAGCAATAGCAGAACTAATATAATAACCCTAGCCCCTATCCTAACCTTAACCCTAACTCCTAACTCCAAACCTAACCCTAAGCTTCCAACCCCAGGCCTAACCCTAACCCTAAAACCTAACTGTAAGCCTAAACCATATCCCTAACCTACATTCGCTAACCCTAACCCTAAACCCAACCCTAATCCCCTAAATCAAGTCTAACCCTAAACCTCTATTCATTATCTAATTCACCCCATTCATTCTCCCCATTGATGCCCCGATACAGGTATTCTTCTCCCCATTAATGCTCGCTTCAGCACCACGCGCAGCACAATGCATTACTGCATTCCAATCACTAGGTGGTGCTGCATGACAGCCTTGAAGAGCTCTCACAACACTGGGGGCCAATGAACAAGAAAGGTCCAGTTGCTGGTTTCCCCCTGACATTTACGCTGGAGCTCTTCTGATCTTTTACAGTTCATTCCACCAGATTCTGCAATTAGGGTTTTGCAGTAATGTTTTTTTTTCCACCATCACTTTCATTTTCTCCAAACAGTTGTAAATTCTGAAGTTGACTCCCTGAATATCTTTATGGCAGAGCCTAGGAAAATATGCTGCACGGTCAGCCACAGTTTAAAAAAATTGGGCGGAGCTCTAGCCTAAATAAGTGGGAAACAATGTTCAATGTACATTTTTTCATAAAATAGAAACTATTTTAATCACAATAAATGCGAAACATATCACAATGATGCCCTTTAACTTTGCTAAGTAGTTTCCATAGAAATCCTCATGAATATGAAAAAAAAAAAATAATGAGATATGTTGCCTTGCCATATTGTAACAAAATTTTCTCAAAATGTAATTATTTTCCCAAAGGTGGTTATAGTAGTGAATCAATGCTAGCTCTCCCACATAGACATTAAACCCTTGATTATAATCACGATACAGTTAACTGCAAGTAAACAAGATATTTTAAGACAGAAATTAGATATGATAGGACTACAGTAATTGTGAATGTCCTTTACATTCTTTAAGGTCATTAATCCCAGTATGAAATAACGGCAGATAAATAAGTATCCTGACATTTAGATATACAGGTTTTTCAATCCAATTTAGCAACTTTCGCAGGGCTTCACACAGTATGATTACTTTTCCTATTGAATTCAGGCATTCCAGCAGGTGCCTGTATCTTACAATTAAAATGGGTAATTTTTTCTAGATGAAATTTATAGTGCTTGTCTCTTAATTAGTATTGTGCTCTACAGTCTGTATACGATACAAAAAATGCAGCTATTTCAGGCTTATACTGCTACTGAAACTTTCAATTAAGAAATGCAAATGGTAGTTACATAGACAAATATAGTAATATAACTATATTAAATGGAAGGGTATTTAAATACATTTTATAATATATGCTGATTTTTTTCCAGTTATAATTTACAAAATATTCCCTTATACTTAAATTCATTGAACTTGTTTTAGTCAATAACAGAACCATATAGGCCCTTTTTTTCAAGCTTTATGGCAAAGGGGAATAGTTGGCTACATTTCTAGGCTGGACTGCTAACAGGATCCAAGCCGTTATATCGCTATGCCCCTCATATATGGTGTCACATAGTAAATAATTAGTAAATTTGTGCCCACGTTTGTATATCCCTGTCCAGGTTCCCAGAATGCAGCGCAATAACTGTATTTCTTGGAATTCTGAGCAGGAAATATGTTTTTTAAATTGTTTTCGACTTTCAAATGTGAACACAAATGTACGGTAGAGGGCTTCTATTGCTCTTTTGCCCACCATAAATTTAATAGTTGTTGTGGTGGACTACCTCTACTCAAAATCTACTACATAAGCCAGGAACCAGGCCCATGCTGAGGCAGTAACCTCGAAACAGTGCTGTCTGTGGGTTGGTTTCCTGGCTTGTGCATAATTCATCCTTAGCTTTGCTTAAAGCTGTGTAGTACAGCAGGCATATGCTTAGAAGGAGCCATGATTGAAATGGTGTTTGGATTAAAGCGCAAAGCCTTTGTGGGCACATTTGAATGTCCCTGCCCAGGTTCCCAGAATGCAGTGCAATAACTGTATTTCTTGGAATTCTTGCATGAAACAAGTTTTTTATCTTGTTGTAGACATTCAAATGTAAATACAAATGTACTATTTTTTTACTGTACGGTGAAGGGCTTGCATTGCTGTTTTGTCCACCATAAATTACCCACCTATGCTAGTATTAGACTGAAGAAATTACTCCACTATTACTGTTTGAGGCCTAGCATATGAATTTAATACGGCCATTCCACTAAAATGGCTGCACCTTCATAAACCGACCTTTGGTATCAAATCTGATTCCAATTTATGATTTTCGGAACCACTACACAAATATTCACCAACATTAGCGTGACTGAAGAAAATGGTTGATGACTGAGTTAATTGAAGAGCTCTAAAGTCAGTCTTCAACCTGGTGCCATTCAAGCCCCAGTAACTGTCTCAGATGGGACTCCAACACTCAGATGCAAGCAGAGTGGAAAGTCGAATCTAGACCCCCTCTAGCTGGTAAATCCATCATTAATAACTTACCTAAGGAACTCAGTGGGGAGATTGGGAGCCACCCAACAACTATCACTTCTCTGTTTGTTAAGTTCAAAGGGAGACTCATTTCAGATACCTCCTAAAGGTTGGAAAAATGGCAGTCACAATGAAGATAGAGCATGGCCACATTAGTATTTCCAGCCAAGAAGCCACAAGACAGCAACATAAAAACTAACCAATGCAAGCAACAACCGCTCCGACTAGGGCATGGAGTATCGTGCTGTGTGTTAGGGCATGGAGTATCCTGCTGTGTGTTAGGGCATGGAGTATCCTGCTGTGTGTTAGGGCATGGAGTATCCTGCTGAGCGAGTCTCACAAATCTTCCATCAGCTTTGTCCCAAGTCCCAGCAATAACAGGAAAGTTGAGATGCAAATCGACATACTGAAAACCTTCAAAATAAATGTTGAACCCTAAACTGTATGAACTACTCCCCTGAAATACATTGAAATCAAATTATATTTTGGGTTGAATTTGCTGGATAAAGTTCTTTTATTCTTTCTGATCCAAAGCTGCACTTTCTTTTTCCTTCTCTCTTTTGTTGTGTATATTATTTGTATTACTTTATATTGCATCACATATTTACTTTATCTTAATCTAAGTAAATCATTTAATAAAATACCATTCTAGCAATAGCACCTAAGGCCAGATTTACCATTACACAGATTAGGCAGGTATTAGGCACCTGTCACAAAGGGGTGCCATGTTTATTTATTGAAAATCCATTAAAATATGCCTAGAAAGTAATGTTGTGTTCCATGGAGGAAGTACAGTACTTTGGAAGTGGGGATAACAAAGCTTCTCTCTAATTGGCTTAATTGTGTTGCCTTTTAAGCACTTCCTCTTTTCATTGTTGTTGTTGTTCTTTTGTCACTCAATCATGTCTGACTCTTTGAGACCCTATGTACCACAGCATGCCAGGCACATCTGTCATCCACCTCCCCTCTAAGATTCCTCAACCTCATGTTCTTTGTTTCAATTACCTCATCTATACATCTCCGCCTCTGCAGTCCTCTTCTTTATGTTCCATCAATCTTTCCCGACATCAGAGTCTTCTCTAGTGAATCCTGTCTTCTCATGATATGGCCAAAAGTATTTGAGCTTTATCCTCATGTTCAAAACTTCCAGTGAACGGTTTGTTTTGATTTCCTGTAGTATTGATTTATTGGATCTTTCTGCAGTCCGAGGGACTCCAAGCAGTTTCCTCCAACACCATAATTCAAAAATGTAGTTAATTATACATTATTTGCCTACAGTTTTCATTTAGTTTTTAGTTTTTTTTTTTTTTAAACATTAATATTAAAAACCATATGTTTTATTTAGGGGCACCTGAGAAATTTGTGCCTGGGGCACCTCAGAAGTAAATATAGCCCTGGAAGCAGCATTGCTAAGCGTTACACACGAAGAACAGAGTCAGCATTCAAATGAATTTGTTTTTCACTGAGTGTTGATCTATTTAAGAAGTAGACTATTTGTTTCTTATTAGATTTACAGAGCATGTTGTCATTTAGCTCTGTATTATTAGATTCAAACAGCATGTTTCATTTTCAACAAAAATGCATATGTACTTTTGTATATTTCATATTTACTTTCTTTAATTGAGATGTCAAGATCATCAAACCCTGCTTTGGGGAAAACAAAACACTAAGACTTTTTATAAAGCAGGTAATTAACTTATTACTGTCCTAATATATTCATATAATATAGCTATGAACTGGCCCAAACTGATATCACCTTATAGCTTGCAATATAAAGGTGAGGGACAGTGGAGGCACACAATTCAGTAGAAAATGTATACCGCAAGTTCAAGGGAGCCTAATTACTATGCGCCCTATGCTATTCATGGCAAAAGCAATTACAAGTACCGTAATAGCACTCCTCCCCCTCTCTTTCTCCCTCCCTCTACTTCTTGAAAATCACCTAGCGAGAGAAAAAATGGCCGCCGGAAATAACGGAAACAAGGCTACAGGACCCTAAAGACGCAAAATACGAGGTACAAGATACACTCTTAACAAGGACGCTACATCATCCACAGCCGCGTACCACGCACATTCGCCACCATTTTACAACACTAACTTAACACAATCCTGAAGTACACATCTACCCTAACTATTTACAATACACACACTTACACAGCAGCTCCACAGCACTGAAAACACACATTGTATGCCGCAGCAACATGAAAACAGATTGTCAGCTCTTCAACACAATGCTTCCTGCATATATTACTTCACAATAGGTAAATTATATTCATTTATTAATGTATTATTTATTTGATTACCATACACCAAACAGCATTAGCTCACTTACAATTTCATTGTCGTCATTTTTTGACGGGCAATATTCTAGTCACATATATAATTGTCAGCAGTGCGGGTTGACAAAAGTTGTTTCTAACGCTCCTTCGCGAGAGCCGCAGTTGCTGGCAAGGAGCTCCAAAGGCGCTCCTTGCACTGCTGATGAGAGCCATAGGCGCTCAACCCTACGACGGGACTTACACCACAAAATTTATGGACTTAGCATCCACAAATACAACCTTAGTGCCCGAAACCTGCGCACATGAAAACATTAAAGACACAACAAACACATAAAAAGCTTACCCACAGCAAGGGGGGGGGGGCACCCAGGACCTCTGCAAGTGAAGCTACAGCTCAATTTAAGTAGAAATTCAAGAGTTTAGACCCAAAATTCCCCTAAGCGAGAGAAAAAATGGCCGCCGAAAAAAACGAAAACGAGGCTACAGGACCCTAAAAACACGAAACACCACCAAGTACATACAGCTTTTCAAAAAAGCCGTATAAGGTACAAGATACACTTTTACCAAGGACGCAACATCATCCACAGCCGCGTACCACATACACATTCGCCACCATTTTACAACACTAACTTACAGAATGCAGAAGTACACAGCTCCACAAACGGCTTCCCTCGCGCACGCAGCCTATTTACACTACACACTGCACATATTGATGACACTTACACCTCAGCTCAATAACAGTGCAAATCTACATTGTATGCTGCAGGAACATCAAAACAGATTGTTAGCTCTTCAACACATTGCTTGCTGCATATATAATTTACAAATAGGTAAAGTATATTAATTAATCATTTCATTAATTAATTAATTATCATGAAAAAATACATATACACAAAAAAAACACAGTATCGCAATAAATGACAAAGCCCTTCACCGCGCGCCTTACAAGGAGCACCAACGGTGCTAATTGGACAAAAAGTACACCAGGGGAGAGCCTTGCAATAAGCGCCAATAGGAGATCAGCGCCTCTGATAACAAAAAATACACCAGCATATGTTCTATGCATTTTTTTTAATCTGTTGGCTATAAGGGCAAGGCGTGGATGGTGTGTCCTAGCTATAAGTGTATCTATGTGTATTTTTATCTTATGTTTATGTAAATTTTGTGATATCAGTATAAATGTGAAATTAAGTGCACAGTATTGAATAATTATCTAGAGTAGGTAAAAGAATAGAAATCTGCTTTCCAAGCTGCCACTTTTCACCCTATCTCTCTCTCTTTCTCTCCCACTAGAACCAAACCTGCATGCTAATTTGTCATCGCTTTTGCGGGAAGCTCGCAAATATATAACATATTCCTGTTAATCACTAATCTGTTGGTCATTTTCCACTGGTTGCTATGTGTGTGGCGCAGCCAGAATATCCCTAGAAGTTAATTGATTAGTGAAATTTTGCATGGGTGCCGTGATCTAGCCCCTTCAGTGCTGCTGATATAAACATGGTTTATGGATGTGGCCTGACTGCCGTAATGCGAGAGAGATTCACATACATTTGTAATGTGGGAAAAAAAAGCTCCTGCAGACGATTAACGGCACTTTTGCAATTCACAACGCAAGATTGACATAGGGCCATAAAAAGCTAGCATTTATTATTTTCATTGTATTAATATTTTGCCCATGTTTAAACAGTCTATTATATTCATGCTATAATTTCATAGAGCCCTATGTAAATCAGGTGCTCTAAGTCAGGGCACTGCCGTAAATTGACTGCGGGAGCTTTTTTCCCTAAGTTCTACAATAATGTAAATCATTCACTCCAGATTAGAGCACTCAGTGCACAGCTGTAAATACTGCAGATTTCTGTGCAGGGAGCAAGTCAAACCAAGCTTTATGGATGAGACATGGCTGTAGGGGCTAATAGGAAATGCAAACTTCCTAAAACTTATAATGAGTGGGAAGTGCAGTACAACTGCCCGTAACTAGCTGCTACAAGGGAACAGGTATATATATATATATATAAAGTAATTGCTTTTTTTTGTTAAAAATATATTTTGATATTAAAAAGATGGGACAATTGTATTTATAGCTTCAATCAGTAAAAACATTTTTATTTGGTGTTAAAATATGATATAGTCATAGACAATGTATAGACTATGTAATTGCTACGAGTGACTACGGCAAGACAAAGAATGCAAGTTTTCCATAATTTTTTCCACTTCCCCAATATTGCAAGTGACTCCTTTCCCAAAACCCTCTTCTATTCAATTGAGACTTTACTGAGCCCACGTAAAATAGAGCAGACCAGTAAAGTGTAACAAAAATAAGAATAAACATTCACGGGTACTAAATAGCACCGGCAAATGGTTTTAAAAACAATTTCTGACAGCAGGAGTAGCAGCTAAAGAGACGGTTGTTTATTTTGTCGTTCAGTCGCCTCCGACTCTCTGTGAACTTATAAACCACAGCACACCAGATTCATCACTCTGCCACTGCCCTTCTGAGCTCCATCAAGTTTATGTTCATTGCTTCAGTGACCTTATCTATCCATCTCCTCCTCTGCCACCCTCTTCTTGTGCCTTCAATCTTCCCCAGCATCAGACTTTTTCTAGGGAATCCTGCCCTCTCATGAGCATCCGTCATCATACTTTCTAGTGAACAGTTTGTCTTGATTTCCTGAAGTACTGATGTATTGGATCTTCTTGCAGTCCAAGGGACTCTAAGTCGTTTTCGCCAACACTACAATTCAAGGATTTCCATTCTACAGCGCTCAGCTTTCTTTATGGTCCAGCTCTCACATAGTTACATAGTGACATAACAATTGATGTTGAGAGAATTCCACAGATTAACCACCCTTACTGTGAAGAACGCTTTCCTTTCTTTAAGGTGGAATCTTTTTACTTCTAACCTCAAAGGATGTCCTCTTTTCAGTTGAAAACCTCTTGGCACAAAAAGCTCCCTTGACAAATCTTCATACTGACTGTGGATTTATTTATATAGGGTAATCATATCCTCATAACTCAGCCCCTCCATTCCCCTTATTAGTTTTGCTGCCCTCCTCTGTACCTTTTCCAGCTCTAAAATGTCCTTTTTATGAAGTGGTGCCCAAAATTGTACTCCATATTCCAAATGAGGTGTACTAGGGCTTTGTATAGTGGCAGAACTATATTTGCTTCCCTTGCTTCTATACCCTTCTTAATACATGCTCATATTTCATTTGCCTTTGCAGATGCTACTTGGCATTGAGCACTGTTATGTAGGTGGTTGTCCACAAGTACTCCCAAATCCCTTTCAGTATCTGATACCCCTAGATTTGCTTCATTAAGATTATAAATTTCATGGCTATTTTTCCTTCCCAGATGCATAACCTTACATTCAATTATATTAAATCTCATCTGCCATTTAGCCGCCCATTTCTCTAATTTATGCAAGTTCCTTTGGAGGGAAAGTACATCATTTTCTGATTTAATTACCTTGCACAACTTGGTGTCATCAGCAAAAATGGAGACAATACTTCCCCGTCCTACTTCTAAGTCGTTAATACATATATTAAAAAGGAGAGGACCTAATACTGAACACTGAGGAACCTCACTTACCACATTAGTCCAGTCGGAGTATGTTCCATTTGAATTTGTCCAGTCCAGCCTTACACATGATGTACTCTGCATATAAGTTGAATAAATAAGGTGACAAACAAACAACAAAGTCAGAGGTGCCCAACCAGAGAACAAACTAACATGTTAGTTCTATGAACGTGATTATCCACTCTGAATGCAACCTCTTTTAGCTCACGTGTGCCCTTCACGGAGATAAATATCCTACTCACTAGAGTGACCCAGCCCCAAAATACCAGGCAATTCTACCCTGAACAGGAGCAACAGCAAACCCAGACGTACGCTTTGGCCCGTCTGGAGTCCCCTAATAAGGTGACAATATTCAACCTTGTCGCTCACCCTTTCCTATCTTGAACTATTCTGTTGTCCCATCTCTTTAAGAACTTGCCACATTTTGTTGTGATCCACACATTCAAAGGCTTTAGAATAGTCTATAAAGCAGAAGTAAATGTGTTTTTCTGGAACTCTCAAATTTCTTGAAGATATCTTCACTCACTCATTCTGTTATTATTAGGTGTACCAAAGATGTGGTTTTAAAACCTTTGCTGAGTCCCGCTACAGTGACAGTATAGCACCAAAAAACACTAACAAATGATATAATTTCATTGCTATCTGACACTTAACATATGTGTAGTTAAAAAATATGATATGTTATTATTATGGCTGTTTTATTATACAACATCCAGGGTAACATACAACCCAGTACTCAAGGGGTTAATACACTTCACGAACCCAAGCTGCCTAGGAACAAATGCTCTAATGCATTGTTTATAAATATATAACCCTTATGAAGCTATTGAAGCTATAAATACAATTGTCACATCTTTTTAATATCAACATATATTATCAAATAAAAGAAAATGTGCATATATAAATGTGCAAAAGCAGTTACAGCACTTGTTACAACACTTCTCACTCATTACAATATTCATGATATTCCCATTTCCTATTGAGTCCTAGAGCCATGTCTCATTCGTAAAGCTTGGTTCGGGTAATCGCTACACAGAAATTTGTTGTGACTAAGGCAGCATTTTCAGCTGTTGGCTAACCTGGGGTAGCAAAATATTTAAATTAGTGTATAGCTTGTGGTTCCCTGGTGGTCCAGTGGTTAGGATTCTGTGCTTTTGCCTCCGTGACCTGGGTTCAATTCCAGTCTGAGAACCAAGAGGTCACACCACCCTGAAGCCAAGCAGGGTCGGGCCTGGCAACCCACTCTAATATCTCTGCCATTAATCTGCTGTGAATCAGCATTGTGTGTTGCTGTCCATGAGGTTACGGGGAGTTGGCACAACTGAATGACACAACACACACACAAAACTGGGAGCGGGGGGGGGGGGGGGGGAGCTCCTGCAGCCAAGTTATGACAGTGCTTTAAATTATAGCACTTGATTTAGATGGAGGCCTAAAAAAATAGGAAGTGAGCTACAAATTGCATTCCTGGCCTTATTATACCTAAATATTGTATCACACATACTGTTTCACACACTGTATCACACACACTGTATCATACTGTATCACACATATTGTATCACACATACTGTCTCACACGCTGTATCACACATACTGTATCACAGACTGTATCACACATATTGTATCACATACTATATCTCACACACTATATCTCACTGTATCACACATACTGTATCTCACACGCTGTATCTCACATACTATATCACATACTGTGTATCACATACTGTATCTCACATACTGTATCACATACTGTATCACATACTGTATCTCACATAATGTATCACACATACTGTATATTACATACTGTATCTTAGTTACTGTATTACACATACTGTATCACACACTGTATCACACATACTGTATCACAGACTGTATCACACATATTGTATCACATACTGTATCTCACACACTGTATCTCACATACTGTATATCACACACTGTATCTCACGCTGTATCTCACATACTATATCACATACTGTGTATCACATACTGTATCACACATACTGTATCACATACTGTATAACATACTGTATCTCACATAATGTATCACACATACTGTATCTCATACTGTTTCTCATCACACAATGTATTGCATGCTGTATCACATACTGTCTCACATACTGTATGACATTATTTATCACACACTGTATCAAATACTGTATTTCTCACACTGTATTACACATACTGTATCTCTCACACTGAATCACACACTGTATTTCACATGCTGTATCACATACTGTATCACATATGTATCTCACATACTGTATCACACATACTGTATCACACACTGTATCACATACTGTATCACACAATGTATCACACACTGTGTCACACATACTGTATCACACACTGTATCTCATACTGCCTCTCACATACTATATCACACATACTGTATCTCACACTATATCTCACATACTGTATCACACACTGTATCTCACATACTGTATCTCACATACTGTATCACTCACGCTGTATCACACATGCTGTATCACACGCACACTGTATCTCATACTGCATCTCACATACTGTATGATGCACACTGCATCACACATACTGTATCTCACACTATATCTCACATACTGTATCACACACAGTATCACACACACTGTAGCTCACATACTGTATCTCATAAACGGTATCTCACACACTGTATCACACATACTGTATCTCACATATTGTATCTTACATACTGTATCACACATACTGTATCACATACTGTATCTCATATAATGTATCACATACTGTATCTCACATACTGTATATCACATACTGTATCACACATACTGTATCACACACACTGTATCTCACATACTGTATCACACACTGTATCTCACATACTGTATCTCACAATGTATCACATACTGTATCTCATATGCAGTATCTCACACACTGTATCACATACTGTATCACACACTGTATCACATACTGTATCTCTCATACTGTATCACACATACTGTATCACACATACTGTATCTCACATATTGTATCTTACACTGTATCAGACATACTGTATCTCAAATAATGTATCACATACTGTATCTCACTTACTGTATATCACATACTGTATCACACATACTGTATCACACACACTGTATATCACATATTGTATCACACACTGCATCTCACATACTGTATCACACATACTGTATCACATACTGTATCACACATACTGTATCACACGCACTGTATCTCATACTGCATCTCACATACTGTATCACACATACTGTATCTCACACTATATCTCACATACTGTATCACACGCAGTATCACACACACTGTATGTCACATACTGTATCTCGTATACGGTATCTCACACACTGTATCACATACTGTATCACACACTGTTTCACATACTGTTTCACACACTGTATTTCACATACTGTATCACACATACTGTATCTCACATATTGTATCTTACACTGTATCATACATAATGTATCACATACTATATATCACATACTGTATCACACATACTGTATCACACATACTGTATCTCACATATTGTGTTTTGGTAAATAACAAAGTATTTTTCAGAGATATCTGTCCCTAGCCAAATTACCAGTATAGTGTGCACACCTTAGAGAAATAATACACCAACACATAGTTCTGGTATACAGCTTTCTCTCTGCTGCTTTTATTACGTCAGCCATCCTTTATATCGTTTTTAGTAATCAGATAAAAAAGTTACAATTAAGCAAAACATCAGGTTTATTCGGTAATTCATTGGTTCTGAGGTGTCTGCTTTTACGAGACCTTGATCAGGCATTGGGTTGAAACATTAAGGAATCTCTAGGTCTCATCCCACAGGGGGATGAGTCTTCCTCTCATTGGTCAGAAGTTTAGAACAAAGGCAAGATGGCGTTTTTCCTCCTCGTGCTCAGCTGTGTGTGGTAAGACTCATCATCCTTAACAGACCAGAAATAGTGCTGCCTACATCTTGTAAGAAAAGGGGAGTGACAAATACTCCATTTTAGAGTTCCCAATGATTCAGCATTTATTAGTAAAACTTGGTTATACGATAATACTGCAAAGATAAGATATATAAGTAGGTGCACAAATACTGTTATGCATTTTGTACTGATCCTAATCCATAACAGTCCCCCCTAAAATGACATAATATATTCGTCACACTCACAGCTAATAGTAAAACGTACTGATTATAAGTATAACACCCTATTCTTATATCGGGTGTCTAAAACTAAATATCTTGTTCTAATAGATATATGTCTCAACTATGGTCCTTCCAGAGCACTATTCTTTGTGTCTATTTCCGGATGTTGAAAGCATTGCATGTGTGTAAGTGTGGGGAAGACCTAACAAGCCTCTAATATCTAATAGTGTAGCTAAGCTTGGAGAGGGACCATAGTACTCAGATATAGTGTAGCTCAGCTCACAGAACACTCTCCTTAGAGCCAGTTAGAGTCCGCATCAGAAGACGGGATGTCTAACAATCATCATTCTGTCCATACAGATCTATGTCTAAATCTTGGTGGATAAAGGTGGGAGAAGCCTTGTCCACAGCTTTCTGAAGGTAGTTGCGTATACAGGGGATAATGCAACATAAGAGGAAGGCTAACAAGATTATGACAATAAAGATAGTCATCCCTATCTGCAATAACACTTTCTGCCAGCCATTCATCCAACTAAACCATGATTCCCAATAGTCTATAGTGCCAGAATTTTCTTTTAATTCTTGACCAAGATTAGCCAATTTCTGGATTGCCAGTGTGGTCTTCTACTTGGTTACGGGCTTTAAATTCATTGGGCACCCCCCTTGGGACTCCAATAGAATCTATGTACACATGGGAATCAAAACTTTCTCTAGGTTTAGATGATGATGTATATCTCTTCCTTCTGGACTGTGTCTGAGGAACACTATCTAGATCACCATAATAGATTGGAACAATGTGTAACGGCTTTATGGCTTTAGCCAAGGTACATTCCCCACGCCATACTTCTGACAGTCTTACCCTGAGTTTCATATCTCCACACAACCAATATATGTCCCCCAAAGATCGGGTCTGATTGACTAGCAGTGTGGATGACCCATCTCTATATGTGTGACAAAACCCACTTGGGAACTTCTGCTAGTTGAACCCCTGAGAAACGTTTCTCCTGTTACACGTATAATTTCCAGGGTACACAGTTATACCTCTCCCTGGGTGGGGATTACTAGTCATCACAGTGTACGTTTCCTCCATTGTTTACTTCTTCTGGACCTGCTATCTTTTGCAATTCTTTGAGCAATTTTAAATCTGTTGGCAGAGTCTGCATTGTATAAATGTTTATTTCTCCATCCACCTCTCTCCTTTCCATTTCCTGTGATGTCATTGCTGCTTGCTTAGCCGTCTGGTCTGCTAGATGGTTTCCTCGTGCTTCGTCTGAATTTAGCTTCCCATGTGCCTTTACCTTCAGTATGGCTACTTTCTTTGGGAGTGCTAAAGCATCTAGTAGTTCACGGATGGCTTTGTCATGCTTCACTGGAGTGCCTGCGGCTGTCATGAATCCTCTAGCTCTCCAGATTACTCCAAAGTCTTGAGTCACTCCCAGAGCATATCTTGAGTCTGTATAGATGTTAGCTCGGACTCCTGTCGCAATCTCACAGGCTTTAGTCAATGCAATCAACTCTGCTTCTTGTGCTGACATGGAGGGAGGTAGTGAGAAGGCTCGTATCACATCTTTTTCCGTAGTCACAGCATATCCTGTGTGATATTTTCCATTCTCATCAGCATACCTTGATCCATCCACATACAGAGTGATGTCTGGGTCTGTCAAGGCAAGGTCTTTTACATTCGCAAGGTGTGAGGTTTCCATTTCCATTTGCTGAAGGCAGTCATGGGGTGGATTTGTGAGTCCTGGGACTGCATATGGATCTCTGGCTTGTATACTGGGAGTGCTGTCTGCTTGCCAGTGGAGATTTTTCTTTTCCACTCCTTTCTCTTCCAACTCCTTTTCCTCTGCAGATTCCCACCATTTTAATGCAGCTCCCAATGTCTTCCATCCATCCGGTGCGAACTTGGATACTGCAACATGTGGAATTTCTGTATCCCAATGTTTGTAGAGCGCTTCTGTTTCTTGAGGGAGCTCCACCGAAAATGCACTATCACCTGCTGCATTGTTGTACAATGTCTTTAGTTTTAAGGTGACCTACTTCAATTTAGTGAGTCTTGCTTCATATTGGAAATCTCGGCCTGGAGATTGTTTATTCCACAGCGTGCAATATAGAGGGTCTTGTGTCTCGTCTGTGAGCGTCTGGCTGTTTCCACCACCTTCCAGTAGACAGCTTTTTACATATAGATTGGTTATTCCTGAGTTTGGGTTCAAAATCAGGCTTTACCAAAAGTATCCATCTTCCTCATCTCCCCCCTCTGGAAATGGTAAGAGAGTGGCTGGATTGAGAAATAAACATCTCTGCAAGGTAACAACTGTCAGAGGATAGCCAAGGACTATATACATCATATGTGTAGAAGGATTAATTTGGGGGTTAAGAGCTGTCTGTTTTCTCTTTCCGTATTTACTATTTGCAATCTATTCAAAAACAAACTCCATTTTGGATCAAATTCACATGCAAAATCTCTCTTCCAAATCACTTACTATAACATTCTAGGAATTATTCGCTTTAGTCCCATACTTAACTTACAATAATTCCCAACTAACACTCCACTTCTTCCTTCATAGTTACCATAAGTGGAACAGTGCCTAGGTGAGGTGTGGCACTTACACAAACATAACAATTAGTCTTATTATGTGACTCTACGTTATATTTCGTCCATTCCAGTCATAAGTTGAGGTCTGTGAACCCAGTCTCATTTGCTAGGGTTCCTTCGTACGTAGGTTCACTGATATTAGTCATCTGGGGTAATGCCTGAGTGTGTTGTACTTGCATTAGTCCTTCTGATATGAGTGGTGCATTTAGATTTCTGAGCATAAATTTACCAATCCGTCCTTTTGCTTTTCCTTTAACCCAGCCACCCATTAGTTATGTACCTGCGTCTGTGGGTCTGGGGGTAAGTCACATGTTAGCTCCAGTCTTGCCATATGGCGAGCATTTGCCTGGCTTTATTAGAGTCATACGTTCAAGTAAAGGGCTTCCACTCAAATCTGTTCTATCTAAGGCACTCTGTGGTCTGTAGCCCCAAGCTGTCCCAGTGTTCCATCCTACAGCTTCCCAATGACTACAATCTTTTCCCCAAGTCTGGTCTGTAACACATATGTATATAGATGTGCTGGGAGTGTCTTCGTACAAGTTACATTGTTGAGTCACGCTTAGCTGTTGGCAACATACAACATGACAATAATCAAAGGAGAATGTGAACATATGTGTTTCAGATGGATTGTACCAAAATGTAATACCATCTTTCTTCTCACTAATGAATGCATAAGGTTCTACTTTAGTTAAGAACAAACAGAAAAGGATATGTGTTATGATCATCATGATGTTGGCTGCTATGGGTCTGGTTCTGAAACTTTTCTTGCAATGAGATGCATGGATCCAAGTAGGCCGTCCTTCAAGTTTAACTGAAGAACTTGAAAGGGACCATCATATATGGATTCCAGAGAATTCTTTCTCACAAATCTCTTGACCAGGACCCAATCTCCAGGAAGTAGTTGATGAGTGCCAGTGTCTACTTCTGGATCTGGAATAGGAGAAAATAATTGTGCATGTATTTTAGTCAGTGCTTGAGATAAAGCAATCACATAATCAACAAATACATCAGATTTAAATTTCAATTGCTGAGGATAATAACACCCTAATCTAGAAGCAGACCCAAATAGGATCTCGTGAGGGGACAGACAAAACTTCCCTCCAGGGGTGTACCCCACGCTTAACAGTGCTATAGGGAGACTTTCTGGCCATGAGATACAAGTCTTTTTTTTTTTTTTATCAAGAACGATCCTTTATTGTTACACAATATATTTAGATCCTTGATGGGTAAAGCATCACTCTGATCCGGTGTAATATCTGACAAATTAATAGCCTGATTTGCTATTTCATCCAGAGTGCATGCTATTAATAACTCACAGAATACTGTATCAGCGTTGCAGACAGGCATGTAGGAGTTAACCTACATGAGCAGAGACTAGCAGGGGGAGCTGCTTCACAGAGAATCTAAAAATAATAGTATATGAGACAGAAATTGTGTCGGAGTAAAAAACATCCTAAAGTAACGTTGTGTTTACTTTTCTTTCGTATACTTCTTGTTCCATAGTAAAGCTTAATGAAACATTGAATATCTACCAATATCTTCCTTTTAATAAAGATTTATATTCCCAAGGAGTAGTGGATACAGGGCACTGACTCCAGCAGAGGTAGTATAGTAGATGCTTCGTCATAGTTTTAAAAAAAGGGGTTGGTCCTAAAGTTATAGTCAACTCCCATTTTTCTAAGTTGGGAGCCATGATGGGGCGGTGGCTGTGTGTTAAGAGTTTAAAGTTACAAACACACAGAAACTTCAGACAAAATGTTTCAAAAGAATACACGCATATACATACATATACATATGTATGTACTCACAAACACACCTGTCTTACACTTACAAACAAGATAGACTATAAATCCTCCACTGTTACATATTTCTGGAAAAAGATTTCCTTTTTTTCACATATATGCCGGCTTTAGAAATATATTTCAGTGCTGGACACAAATTCTCTAACCTGCATTTCTCAATTGTATTGCAAAGAAAAGAAAGTACAGCAAACACTCACAAATTTACTTGCAGCAAAACACAAGACAATCCATCTACTTTATAAACGAAAGAAATCAGAATATTATATAAATGTATGTAAAGAAAAAGTTCCTTAATATTTCTGTGTTCGTATCTTAAACAGCATAGCAATACAGCAAAATATGTTAACCCCTTCAAATGCGACCTTAAGCATTGGCATAGAAAGAATTCTCCTAACTAAGATACGTCCTTGAAAGAGTTAAACAAAATGGGAGGGGGGGAGTGAGGGATTTCTCCCTTCTTGCAGTCTGTGTCGTTTGACCTTGAGGTCACACAGCTGCAGAGAAATCTGCTTTCAGCTTTAGGGAGAGAAATTCTAAGCTACATTTCTCACCAAAACATGCATCACAACCAGCAATGACATAGCATATAACATTATAATCATCAAACCTTTTCTGCAGAAAACTTTAGATTCAAAGATATGTGATTCGGGATTATGCACTATTATGTGCTACAAACAGACAATTTATATGTCACACACACACGTTTTAATCACCCGTAGTGAATGACAGACGTCTCTTGGGGTTATCAAGCTACTTACGGCCCAAACATCATGACCCCCAAGAGATATTCATCTATCCAGCATGCATAGACCCTTCCCAGGAAAATATATATGCAAAACAATCCCAATCCCCAGGGCACGTATATGCAAGCCCATATGTGTGACCTCTGGTTTATGTACGTCTCTGGGTACAAGTCATCCGTCTCCAGAGAGTCACACATACACGTGTGTGTCACCTGAACCACAATATCTAAGAAATCACAATCGTTCAACCCACACTACCAACAGACACACACAGGTGACAGATATCACTATATCTTGTACAGGATTCCAATGGACTTGAGGCAAAATATCACCTGTACTTTTTGTAACTTCACTACACAGCGGAATTGGACAACGGGCAGAATTCCAAGAACAGGTCTACACGGATAAGGTACTGATCATGTCCTTACCGTGTAACGGAGGTGATCAGGCTCCGCCTGTTCTCATGAAGTCTGTCCGAATTTCTCTTGTCCGCTGTAGTTCGGTTAAACCTCAAGTCCCATCTGGGGTGCCATTTGTTTTGGTAAATAACAAAGTATTTTTCAGAGATATCTGTCCCTGGCCAAATTACCAGTATAGTGTGCACACCTTAGAGAAATAATACACCAACACAGAGTTCTGGTATACAGCTTTCTCTCTGCTGCTTTTATTACGTCAGCCATCCTTTATATAGTTTTTAGTAATCAGATAAAAAAGTTACAATTAAGCAAAACATCTGGTTTATTCGGTAAATCATTGTTTCTGAGGTGTCTGCTTTTACGAGACCTTGATCAGGCATTGGGTTGAAACATTAAGGAGTCTCTAGGTCTCATCCCACAGGGGGATGAGTCTTCCTCTCATTGGTCAGAAGTTTAGAACAAAGGCAAGATGGCGTTTTTCCTCCTCGTGCTCAGCTGTGTGTGGTAAGACTCGTCATCCTTAACAGACCGGAAATAGTGCTGCCTACATCTTGTAAGAAAAGGGGAGTGACAAATACTCCATTTTAGAGTTCCCAATGATTCAGCATTTATTAGTAAAACTTGGTTATACGATAATACTGCAAAGATAAGATATATAACTAGGTGCACGAATACTGTTATGCATTTTGTACTGATCCTAATCCATAACAATTGTATCTTACACTGTATCATACATACTTTATCTCATATAATGTATCACATACTATATATCACACACAATTTATCTCACATACTGTGCTGGGAGATGTGGATCTCTGGGGTCCGGTACCTGGGGTCAGGTACTTCGGGGCTTAGGTCTAGGCTGTTTTAAAGTTTTGCGCTCATTGCAGCCCTGTCATTTTTACATTTTAAAGGCTTGCGTGCCTCGTGATGAGCACATTTGGCGCTCATCATGAGGCCTGAAAAGAGCAATTAAACTCGCGGAACTTAGCCACAAAACACTTAGTAAACTCACATTCATGTTAGCCTACAAGCTTGACAAACGCGGAACTTAGAAAAAAAATTATTACAAGACGCAGAACTTTGAAAAAACGAGATAGCAAATATACGAGGTTAATGGCCGACCCGCGAACATCCAAAAAACACAAAGAGAATAAAAATAAATACAACAAAAATATCACCCACAGCACGGGAGAACAGGCAGGACGTCCCGGAGTGAGGTGGAATGCAATTTAAATCGCCTAAGCAAGAAATAAAATGGCCGCCGTAAAAAAAAACAAAAAAAACAAGGCTACATGACCCCGGACCACGCAAAACACTGGCAAATGCGTAGCACTTTCACACAGGAATGAACGAAATACAAAATGCACTATTACAGATTACAGAAAGTGCTTGCCAGACGCGTAACACATTAATAACATTACGAATCTACAATGGCGCTTTACACAACTACACCAACGGATTTCCCTCGCACACACAAACAATTTAGAAAGCTCTGTTGGAACATTCATCACACTTTATCATCAGAGCACCAACACTCAAACTGTACATTGTATGGTGCCGGAAAATATAAACAGATTGTTAGCTCTTCAGGCTATTGATTGCTGAATATATTAATTACAAATAGGTAAAGTATATTAATTTTGTCAATAAATAATTAATTCATTATTGATTAAGTAAATATAGATAAATATATATCTCTCTTTATGAAGGTGATCAGAGGAGCAAAAATAAACAAGACAAGAGGCTCGCCATGAGCGCCAAAGGGGATCATGGCGAGCCACAAAATGAGTGCCAAAGGTGCACAGCACAAGGCTCGCAATGAGCGCCGAAGGTCCTCACAGTACAAAAATGTTTGCATTGTGTGTCAAACAGCATTCCCATGGCTTCAAATTGTAATGCCCCGTCATTTTTGATGGGTAAGTCGCTAGTATATATATATACGGTATATATATATATCTATATATAGATATATATATATTTATTTATATATATGTTCATGTGTATGTGCATATGTTTTTTTACAAAGGTTTTGTCTTTGTAGAAAATACTACTCTGAATCATGCTTTGGCAGTTGCAGTTTGTGATGTTGCTACTTCCTAAGCAAGATCCAGCCTCTATCCATGATGTCACTTCAATGCTGGGCACATACCCCCTGTCACTCACCAACAGTTCCATTGAGTCTATGCATACACATCCCTGCAATTTGATTGGTGCAAATCAGTTGGGGAGTGTAACAGCAATGTTTCTGATCTGAGCTTCTCCCTCTGGGCTGTCTAGAATCATGTAAACACAACAATCACCATCATTTTTAAAAAATACCATATCTTTCTAAAAAAAAAAACATGTATTTAAAAAATTAAAAAAAGTATTTCAACTTGCCTTTATGAGATCTTTCCACTAGTATCCCCCAAATTGTGCTGAATTTATTATCCCTTTAATAATAATACTTAAGATTGCATGGTCTGACCAAGAGATACCTCCTATCTTTACTGATTCAACAAATTCTAGGGTATATATGCCTGTTATATAAGTAGTCAATCCTAGTATAACAATCATGTCTTCCTGAGAAGTACGTATAACCTTTTACCTCCGGGCTAAAGGCTCTCCAACAGTCATACAATCCATTTTTAGAAATGTCTAATGAAAATTGTTTTGCCAACCTTTTGGAAATGTCTGTTGCTCCCTTATTCGAGAATTAGAGCTATCCTATTTAATGTATGATCTATGAGCATGTTGAAATCACCACATATGATTAGCCTACCTATTTTTATCTGATTTATCTGTTTAAATAATTTCTTCACAAATTTGGTTTGGTTAATGTTAGGAATATATAAATTTGCGATGGTATATATTTCGTTATTGATTTTCCCTTGCCAGATAATAAATTTGCTTTCTTTATATTGTTCATAAATAGTCATGACCCTGGCAAGATCCAATGGGCTTTAGAATAAATAAACACACTGAAACAGTATATCTTGGGAAAATTACGGGCCACAGCTTTATTAAAGCAACCATAAACCAATAACCAATTAACATAATTAACATTGTTAAATCACAGCTCAATTAACATCCCGGAGGAGGAGCACGGCCCGGTCAGTAACCTCAGGCCGAGAGCCTCCCAGTGCTTTTCTAAGCACGCCCATGAGGCAGGGCAACGCCCACTTAAGCCCGTGGGCCGGGTGCCTCACCTCCCGCCAACCAAAGACATTCCTATTTTCATCCTAACTTAGAATTCACAGAATCCTAACCCACAACTCTTTTCCACCCCTTTTTTTTTTTTTTTTACATAGTTTAAGCTTCCTGAACTTTGCTCAACCAACCTCGCCCACAAGACGAACCCTACTTCCCATCTACTACCTTCCTATCGAACCACCATTTTAGGGGAGGGAGGGAATCAGATCAATGGCCGGCGCGGAGTGAGGAGGAAGCCTGCAAAACGGGCTTAAGTCCCTCCTCCTCCTCCCAGCCAATCCGGAGCGCCCAGGCTCCGCTGGGTCACGCAGCGCTGCGTCAGGCCATGACCCTGGCAAGATCCAATGGGCTTTAGAAAAAATAAACACACTGAAACAGTATATCTTGGGAAAATTACGGGCCACAGACTTATTAAAGCAACCATAAACCAATAACCAATTAACATAATTAACATTGTTAAATCACAGCTCAAATAACATCCCGGAGGAGGAGCCCAGCCCGGTCAGTAACCTCAGGCCCTGGGCCCTGCGCCCAGAGCCTCCCAGTGCTTTCCTAAGCACGCCCATGAGGCAGGGCAACGCCCACTTAAGCCCGTGGGCCGGGTGCCTCACCTCCCGCCACAGAGCAGGCAATGGATACCTCCTGAAGCTGTGATCCCCCCTCTTGCTCTCTTAATAAAGCCAAGGCCCGGCTAGCCCCATCCTTAAGCCCCAGGATAAACAGCTCTAATCCTATCTCCGTTAAATGGACCTTATCTGGGCGAAAGAAGTCATCGGCGCCTACGCCTTCGAATTCTTGGTGTCTAATGGTAATAAAACCCAAACTCCTTACAAAACTGGCCATCTGCTTGTTTATCTTTTGCCTTGCTCTATCCACCGAAACCGGATCCCTTGCGTTCCGCCAAGATCTCCTTTTGATAATTTCGGACCACACTATGAACAAGCCTGGGAACCGTTCTAGCCAACACTTCACATCCCTCTACATCTCTTTCAGCATTTTTCTCATAGGCATTACCCCCAAATCGTTGCCCCCGGCATGTATAATTAAAATGTGTGGGCTACCGTAATGCTGAGCGTTGCTCTCCAACAGGCCATTCACCTGTGTCCATCTCAAGCCGCGAAACCCGAACCATCTCACTTGCATGCTCGTCTCCAGAAAGCCCAGTTGGACCTTGTCACCAGTGACTGCGACTAACAGGTGAGCCCAATACATGTAGGAATGGCCGACGATCCACAGCTGTTTAACTTCTGCAACACATAAAACAAATTCCAATTAGACAACCCTTTCTGGCCGTATGTATGACCTAAAATGATGCGACTCCCATCTCCCAATCCTTTTAACCATACTCTCGGGGAGACCTAGCCTTGCCGCCTCCGTAGCGGATCCGATCCAAAACGAATGTGTGGTCAAGTCCGCCCGGTCCAAGCCTTACTGCCGTGCGGACTTCTTCAGCATCCTTTCGAATTGAAATCGTGACAAGGCCTGGTCATTGGCATGCAATAGCAGTGTGCCTGGCCCCGTTGGCCTTTTTTCCAAGTACAACCTCACACTTGCCTGGGGGCAACACTCCGTTCCAGTTTTGTATATGACCATTTCCCTTCCTTTTCCGACTTGATCCGTTTTTGACCTCCTCAGCCATACCAACAATTTGTCACCCTACAGACAGATGTCCTCCGCCAGCAGCCCCCCCGAACCGTGCCTGTTTTCCGAGACCAGTTCCCCGATCCTCAAAGCACCAAAGAACGCCATGGAGAAGGCCGTACGGAAAAGCAGGGATTCAAAGGAGTAGTAACAGGGAGAAAGTGATCGGGCGCCTCCCTTTGAACATGCCTTTTACCACCCGGCAAACCACAAACTCCTTCGTTAGGTCCTTCCGTCTTGCCAACCTGAACATAAATGCTAGCGCCGTCAACTGCCGAGCCACCGTTGCCCTGGAAGCACCTCTCTCTACGCTCCGAAGCAAAAACCACAGCAGAATTCCTATGGCTTTTTCTTCTGAACCCTAGCCACCGGCCTCCTCAACCATGCCGCTCCACATGTTCCACACCTTCCTGTAGGCCACCCACGTCTTTGGCGCTACCGACTGCCTGATGTAACCAGCTGCCGTACCACTCCAAGCTCCCAGAGTTCTGAAGGTATGTCCTCTCCTTTGTCCTTCGCCGCCAGTGCCAGTGTGCAAAACTGGGTTCCCTGTAACCGAGAAAGGGCATCAACCATCCCTACGTTAAGGCCAGGAATACACTCCGCCCTCACCCAGATATTAGCCCGCAGGCAACAAAGAACCAAGTGCCGTATGACCCTTATCAACGGCCCAGATGCAGCCGTCAGGCTATTAACTTCCCGGACCGTTTTCGGGCTGCCTGATTGAAAAAGGACCTGCCGGTTCCTGAAGCCCCTGCTCTACAGATGAACCGCCGTGGTGATGACGAACGTCTCCAGAACCGTAGGATCTTCTGTTAACCTTCCTTTGACCCATGATTCGGGCCATGGTGCTGCGCACCATGCTCCTCTAAAATAGGCTCCCATTCCGACCATACTTGAGCCCGCATAGAGGTCTAGCTTCCCATTCGTCACCCTGCTTGGCTGGATCAGGGTGTTCCCATTGAAGTTCCGTAGAAACGCCATCCACACTCGTGCATCTACCCTCATGGCACTGGACACCTTTATAAAATGATGCGGCTGAGATATCCCGGCTGAATATACGGCCCATGGGAACGGTCCTGCAGGCGAAATTCAGCTTTCCCAAGATGGATTGCAGCCACCGCAGTGACACTCGCCTTGCGCCTTCCAGGGCCGCCAGTTCTGCAGACAGGTCCAACACCTTCTCCAACAGCAAGCTGCATTCCATCTTGTCCGAATTGATCTGAATCCCCAGGAAAGTAAGATCCGTGGTCAGTCCTTCTGTCTTCTTTTCTGCCAGTGGAACCCCGAAATCTTGACAAATCCTTGCGAAGGTCAGCAGTATGAAGTCGCATGTGTCTAAGCCCGCCGGGCCCACGAAAAGGAAATCATCGGGGTAATGGGTAATCCCTTGGCAGCCCGACCCAGTTTGTGCTACCCATTGCAGGAACGTACTGAAGGCTTTGAAGTAGGAACTAGAAATAGAACATCCCATGGGGAGACACAGATCCACAAAGTACTGTCCGTCCACGAAGCACCCAAGGAACCGATGACTCTGAGGATGTACCGGGAGCAAACGAAACGCAGATTCGATATCCACCTTTGCCATCTTTGCCCCGACACCTGCCCGCCTAACCAGGTCCTTGGCCCTATCGAAAGGGGCATACGACACTGACGAGTGCTGCTTGTCAATCCTGTCATTGACGGAACCACCTGGAGGATAGGATAGATGCTGGATGAGGCAGAATTTTCCTGCTTCCTTCTTCGGCACTACGCCCAGAGGGGAAATCACCAGACCCTGGAAGGGGATGAAGGGAAATGGCCCTGCCATCCTACCCAGTTCTACCTCGGTCCGGATTTTTTCCGCCGCTACCCCAGAAAACTTCTTTACCGATTTTAGGTTTCTTAGATGTGACTCGAGCGGGACGAGAGAGCATGGAATCTTGAACCCTTCCTGGAAACCCTCCCGTAGTAGGGCTGCCGCCCCGGCTTTTGTTGCCAACCTACCATAGCTTTCTAGCCACGGCAGCATTGCGCCCAGCTGTATGGGTGTAAGCCCCTTTTTGAGCGGGCTCTCCAGCCCTGTATCCATCCTTTTGTCTGGTGCATCTTGAGGCCGCGTGGTCCCCTCCACAATTCGCACAGACGTGCTTGAACCGGCAGTTTGGTGCCCACTAGCAGTTGCCTTCATTGAATGAGTGACAGACGCCTCGACCAGCTGTGCTCGTAGCGTAGGTTCCCGCGAAAGGGCGGCACTGCCCGCATTGGTGTCATCATGTTCAGCCAATAGGCCACCGCCTTGTTGCTCCATGCCATTTCCGGACGGGAGAACATGTATTGCCGGAATTCCTCGTCATATCGCCACCACGCCATTTCACCATACGTCCGTTATGCCGGCTGCGGCTCACAGGAAATCCCACCATCAATACCTTAGTGCATCAGGAGGGACTGAGTTTGGCTCTCCGCGTCAGCCCGTCAGACGCCTCATGCGTCTGAATTGCTCATTTCCTGGCACTCCCGCCCTGTTCTTTCAAATGTAAACAATTATTAATACAGAAACATATAAGAAAATAGCACAAAATAGTTAAATGTTGTTTTGCATTGCATGACATACTTGTGATTTTTTTGGGCCAATTTGCACAAATCCATAGAGATTCACATTACTTTTTCTGTTAATGTTCTTTAACGTAAGAAATATCTCAGACATTTAATAGTACAGTGAAAGATGAGAACATTCTGCAACTCTCAATATGTTACAGAGGTCAAGTTTCATAATAACATCTGGGATAATAGCCCTATTTTTAGTTCACTTTCTGCATTAGAAGGTTTTCACACACTTAATTTGTATGCTTTTTAGTTAGGAATTATAATTTTTATGTTTCCTTCCCATACTGCATTTTTGAGAGATTGAGTATTATTACTAATAACTTGCCCGTCATAAATTACAGTATTATAGAATGTTATCTTGTATTGTCTGCGCTGTCTCTCTCATTATGTGATGAGTATTCTGTCTATCTATCTCTGTGTGCTATCTGTCTGTTGTTTGACCCTGTGCAGTGTCTCTGTGTGTTCTCTCTCTAAGCGCTCTTGCTCTGTGCACGATCTCTCTGTAAACTCTCTCTTTCTGTGCTCTGTGTTTGTGCTCTCTATCTCTCTGTGTGATTTCTCTGTGTGCTCTCTCTCTCTCTCTCTCTCTCTCTCTGTGCCCTCTGTGTCTGTTCTATCTCTCTCTCTGTGCTCTATTTGTCAGTACTCTCTCTCTCTTTCTCTCTGTGCTCTCTCTATCTGTGCTCTCTCTCTATGAGCTATCTGTGTGTGTACTCTCTAGCTCTGTGTGTCTTTCTCTATCTCTGTGTCCTGTGTGTGTCTCTCTCTCTCTGTCCAGTGTGTGTGTGTCTGTCTCTCTGTCCTGTCTCTCTCTCTCCGTCTACTTCTCAAACAACACATGATCTTCCATAGTGCTAATAACTCCTTTGGTTCATTTACACCAGTGGTAGTCTACCTTGTCCCTATCGCCCACTAGTGGGTGATTAAAATTGTCATGGTGGGCAGTGGATTAATAGCTAAGTGGTGTTTCTGACAAGTGACGTCACGCGTTGGAGACCCGCAGCACCACGCTTGGCTGGTTGAGAACCGGTGAAACAGCTTAGAGAGAGCAGTCAGGACCGGATCACTATGTACAGGGAGATACATATTTACGGTCCTATGATTTATGTAACCAGAAATGAGATAGGTGGAAAATTTACCATCAAAAGTGGGTGTTGGGTACTAAAATGTTGATGACCCCTGTTTTACACTCATAGGCTCCCATTCAATTCCAAGCCTGTAATTACAATGCTTGTGGGTGCAAGTCTGCGGGTTAGAAATTTGGTACAATTCTGGCTGCATTTAATTGACTCAAGCCCGCAATTACATTGCTAAAGCCTAAAACCATAAACCATGAACCTGTACATAGCATTTCAGGGCATGATCATGATCAATTAAGCAAGCCTGTAAGTTACAATTTAGAAAGAGCCAAAAGTGATCGTCCTCATGACGTCAGTAAAACATGGAGTTTATTCTACAATTAATTAGTGTTTAGAAGTCCGATCTGCAGTCGGACTCGCAATCCAGCAATGTAGAAATCAATACAAATGTATAAATAAATTGTTCTAGTCCATGTGGGTGGCTTGATATTTATTAACTCCTTGATACCCGGATCATTATAGCAAGGAAATAAAACATTAAAAAAAAATTTTTATTGAAGATTTGCGAGCTTGAGACTGTTGTGCAATTAATTCCAATGACTTTCATTGCTTTCCCAGTATTTTAGCATACCGTAGTGTGTTTATATTTGCTTTTACAGTGTTACGAACAGGTGTTTAACCCACTTGCGAGTTCTATCTAGTACTGGTAGAAATTTGTGATACATTTGCCATTTACGGGTTTAAAGCCAATTGCGGGTTTGTTGAATTGTTACAATTCAATATGTATTTTGTGTTTTTAACACTGGTAACTAGTGATGTCGCGAACATAAAATTTTCGGTTTGCAAACCGCAAACGCGAACCACCGCAAATGTTCGCGAACCGCCATAGACTTCAATGGGCAGGCGGATTTTAAAAACCACAGGGACTCTTTCTGGCCACAATAGTGATGGAAAAGTTGTTTTAAGGGGACTAACACCTGGACTGTGGCATGCCGGAGGGGGATCCATGTCAAAACTCCCACGGAAAATTACATAGTTGATGCAGAGTCTGGTTTTAATCCATAAAGGGCATAAATAACCTAACATACCCCTCCATCATCATCCTCCCCTGTGTCTCTTTCCCCCCTTCCTCATCACCCTCCCCTGTGTCTCATCCCCCCTCCCTCATCATCCTCCCACCTCCCTCATCATCCTACCCTGTATCTATTTACCCCCTCCCTCATCATCTTCCCCTGTGTCTCTTCCCCCCTCCATCATCATCCTCCCCTGTGTCTCTTTCCCCCCTCCCTCATCATCCTTTCCTGTGTCTCTTCCCCCTCCATCATCATCCTCCCCTGTGTCTCTTTCCCCTCTCCCTCATCATCCTCCCCTGTGTCTCTTTTCCCCCTCCCTCATCATCTTCCCCTGTGTCTCTTCCCCCTCCCTCATCATCCTCCCCTGTGTCTCTTTCCCCCCTTCCTCATCACCCTCCCCTGTGTCTCATCCCCCCTCCCTCATCATCCTCCCACCTCCCTCATCATCCTCCCCTGTATCTATTTACCCCCTCCCTCATCATCCTCCCCTGTGTCTCTTCCCCCCTCCATCATCATCCTCCCTTGTGTCTCTTTCCCCCCTCCCTCATCATCCTCCCCTGTGTCTCTTTTCCCCCTCCCTCATCATCTTCCCCTGTGTCTCTTCCCCCCCTCCCTCATCATCCTCCCCTGTGTCTCTTTCCCCCCTTCCTCATCACCCTCCCCTGTATCTCTTTACCCCCTCCCTCATCATCCTACTCTGTGTCTGTTTCCCCCCTCCCTCATCATCCTCCCCTGTGTCTCTTCCCCCCTCCCTCATCATCCTCCCCCCTCTCTTGATGATAAGGGGGGGAAGAGACACAGGGATAAGTGTGAGGGGTGTTAGGGTAAGGGGTGTTAGGGATAAGGGTGAGGGGGTTAGGTGTTAGGGTGAGGGGTGTTAGGGCTAAGTGTGAGGGGTGTTAGGGTGAGGGGTGTTAGGGATAAGTGTAAGGGGTGTTAGGGTGAGGCATGCTAGGAATATGTGTGAGGGGTGTTAGGTCTTAGGGATACGTGTGAGAATGTTAGGGTTAGGTGTTAGGTTGATGGGTGTTATGGATAAGTGTGAGGGGTGTTAGGGTTAGGGTAAGGGGTGTTAGGGATAAGTGTGATGGGTGTTAGGGTAAGGGATGTTATGGTTAGGTGTTAGGGTAAGGGCTGTTAGGGATAAGTGTAATGGGGTATTAGGGTTAGGTGTTAGGGTGAAGGGTGTTAGGGATAAGTGTGGGGGGTGTTAGGGTGAGGGATGTTAGAGTTAGGTGTTAGGGATAAGTGTGAGGGGTGTTAGGGTTAGGGTAAGGGGTGTTAGGGATAAGTGTGAGGGGTGTTAGGGTTAGGTGTTTGGGTGAGGGGTGTTAGGGATAAGTGTAAGGGATGTTAGGGTTAGGTGTTAGGGATAAGTGTGAGGGTGTTAGGGTTAGGGTAAGGGGTGTTAGGGATAAGTGTGAGGGGTGTTAGGGTTAGGGTGAGGGGTGTTAGGGATAAGTGTAAGGGGTGTTAGGGTTAGGTGTTAGGGTGAGGGATATTAGGGTTAGGTGTTAGGGATAAGTGTGAGGGGTGTTAGGGTTAGGGTAAGGGGTGTTAGGTAAAAGTGTGAGGGGTGTTAGGGTTAGGTGTTAGGGTGAGGGGTGTTAGGGATAAGTGTGAGGGATGTTAGTGTAAGGGGTGTTAGGGATAAGTGTGAGGGGTGTTAGGGTGAGGGTAAGGGTGAGGGGTGTTAGGGATAAGTGTGAGGGATGTTAGTGTAAGGGGTGTTAGGGATAAGTGTGAGGGGTGTTAGGGTGAGGGTAAGGGGTGTTAGGGATAAGTGTGATGGGTGTAAGGGTTTGGTGTTAGGGTGAGGGATGTTAGGGTTAGGTGTTAAGGATAAGTGTGAGGGGTGTTAGGGTTAGGGTAAGGGGTGTTAGGGATAAGTGTGAGGGGTGATAGGGTTAGGGTGAGGGGTGTTAGGGATAAGTGTGAGGGGTGTTAGGGTGAGGGTAAGGGTGAGGGGTGTTAGGGATAAGTGTGAGGGATGTTAGTGTAAGGGGTGTTAGGGATAAGTGTGAGGGGTGTTAGGGTGAGGGTAAGGGGTGTTAGGGATAAGTGTGATGGGTGTAAGGGTTAGGTGTTAGGGTGAGGGATGTTAGGGTTAGGTGTTAAGGATAAGTGTGAGGGGTGTTAGGGTTAGGGTAAGGGGTGTTAGGGATAAGTGTGAGGGGTGATAGGGTTAGGGTGAGGGGTGTTAGGGATAGGTGTAAGGGGTGTTAGGGTTAGGTGTTAGGGTGAGGGATGTTAGGGTTAGGTGTTAGGGATAAGTGTGAGGGGTGTTAGGGTTAGGGTAATTGGTGTTAGGGATAAGTGTGAGGGGTGTTAGGGTTAGGGTAAGGGGTGTTAGGGATAAGTGTGAGGGATGTTAGGGTTAGGTGTTAGGGTGAGGGGTGTTAGGGTTAGGTGTTAGGGATAAGTGTGAGGGGTGTTAGGGTTAGGTTAAGGGGTGTTAGGGATAAGTGTGAGGGATGTTAGGGTTAGGTGTTAGGGTGAGGGGTGTTAGGGATAAGTGTAAGGGGTGTTAGGGTTAGGTGTTAGGATGAGGGATGTTAGGGTTAGGTGTTAGGGATAAGTGTGAGGGGTGTTAGGGTTAGGGTAAGGGGTGTTAGGGATAAGTGTGAGGGGTGTTAGTGTTAGAGTGAGGGGTGTTAGGGATAAGTGTGAGGGGTGTTAGGGTTAGGTGTTAGGGTGAGGGGTGTTAGGGATAAGTGTAAGGGGTGTTAGGGTTAGGTGTTAGGGTGAGGGATGTTAGGGTTAGGTGTTAGGGATAAGTGTGAGAGGTGTTAGGGTTAGGTGTTAGGTTGATGGGTGTTATGGATAAGTGTGAGGAGTGTTAGGGTTGGGTGCTAAGGTGAGGGGAAGATGATGATAAGGGGGGGAAGAGACACAGGGGTGTCCTTGCAGCAGAGATCAAAAGAGTCCTTCAGGACTGTATTGCACACTGTGTACAGAAGCCTAGCTATGGTTTTCCCTATTGATGCAGTATCACCTACACTCAGCCTCCTCTCAGTAAGACTGCAAGTTAGTTATGATTCCAAAATGGCTGCTGTCCATGAGTTGGAAGGGTCTGGAAATCGGGGTATGATGCTGATTGGCTGGAATGTGTCTGCTGACTGTGAGTTGCAGGGTCAAAGTTTGCTCAATGATAAAGTATAGGGGGCGGATCGAACATCGCATATGTTCGCAGTTCGCCGCAAACGCGAACATGCTATGTTCGCAGGGAACAGTCCGCCGGCAAACTATTCGCGACATCTCTACTGGTAACATTTACAGGCTTGAAACATCGAAGGAGGAGGTAGGACGGAGTTACGTTTTTGACAACAGACATTCACCTCCAGATTGTATCTGATGCTTAGATGACCAATAGAGTAAGGTCAACAAATTATGTATCTTTGTGTATGTACATGTTTGCCATTCAATATAAATCATTGCATTGCTCAGATGCTCAATATGAGAGCAAACAAACAGAAGCTATCCTGTGGTTTACACTATTAAAGATTGATCTTTTTAGAGAATAATCTCTTTTAGCTGAAATCAGCTGTAAATAACCAGGGAATTCTTCTCAGAATGCGAGAAACAGCTAATTCAAGAAGAATGTTCCTTATATATATTTATCTAAAAAAAAAACAAAGGATACGAAACCAGTAAGGTAAAGAGACAGCATGCCATTAATATGTGAAAAAAAGGAAAAATGAGTATTGTGGTAGAGAATATGATAATTTCATCCCAATCTTCAGGGGAGTGCATCTAACTACATGATAACATTGGACACCATAAAAAAGACAAGTGTGTGTGATCATAATTAGCTCATCAATACAGTTAAAGGACCATTATAATGCATTTGCAATGAAAGCTCATATGTTTGTTTGTTGGGCATAGACTATTACAAATGTAGTTTAAAATAAGTTAATATTTTTGCCTGCTTTTTAACTTGTCTGTTTTCTCCTCAAATACAGTTGACTTACTCCTGGAGGCTGGAATATCATGCATCTCGGAAGCAGGCTGGGCTATGATGTCACTGGCTCAGCCCCATGACATTATTAGCTCCACTTCCATGGCCTACAAAGAGGGGGATTTTTGTGTCATTCAGTCTTTTCCAACTCTCTGTGACCTCGCAGACCATAACACGCCTGATACATCTTTATGTCCATGGTAATGCTGATCCACTTGGTTTTCATGGCAGAGATACTGGAGTGGGTTGCCAGTTCCTTCTCCAGTGGGCCACATCCAAGCACTGATCAGGCCCAACCTTGCATGGCTTCAGGGTGGTGTGACCCCAGGCTGCAGCAGTGAAAGCACCAAATCCTAACCACTGGATCACCAGGGAACCCACACAGAGGTTACAGTTTTATTATAAACTGCTTGCGGTTGCCCCATTGCCCCCTTCCTTACTAAACATGCTCAGTCTGACCTTTTTTTTAATCCAGCTTACAGGTAGACATGGCCACACAACCTGATAGGAACATGTCAAATAAATAAAACTGCATAGAACATTTCCAATCGTCTATGCCTAACAAACAAACGTGAGCTTTACTTGAAAATGCACTACAGTGGCCTATTAATTTTTATTTTAAAATCACTTCTTCTGTGTCTGCCATCTTCAAGAGTTTGCCACCTAATGATAAAACCATAGTTTTTTATCAATCAAAAAAATCAGAGCATGCATCCGTATGACAAGAAACCTTGAAGACAAACTTACTGTATATATTCGAGTATAAGCCGACCCAAGTATAAGTCGAGGCACCGATTTTACCACAAAATACTGGGAAAACTTAGTGACTCGAGTATAAGCCGAGGGTGGGAAATGTGCTGCCCCTATGTCCCTATTGTGCCCTCTGTGTCCCCCTCTTGTGTGCCCTCTGTGCCCCTTTCTTGTGTCCCCCCCCCTCTCTCCCCTGTGTCTCTTCTCCCCTCTCCCTCCCCTGTGTCTCTCCCCCACTCTCCCTCCCCTGTGTCTCTTCCCCTCCTCTCCCTCCCCTGTGTCTCTTCCCCCCTCTCCCTTCCCTGTGTCTCTTCCCCCTCTCCCTTCCCTGTGTTTCTTCCCCCTCTCCCTTCCCTGTGTCTCTTTCCCTCCCCCTATCTTATCACCCTCCTCAACCCCCTCCTCAACCCCCCTCCTCAACCTCCCTCCTCAACCTCCCTCCTCAACCCCCTCCTCATCCTCAACCCCCCTCCTCAACCTCCCTCCTCAACCTCCCTCCTCATTCTCAACCTCCCTCCTCAACCCACTTCCTCATACTCAACCCCCTCCTCAACCCCCCTCCTCAACCCCCCTATCCTCATCCTCAACCCCCATCCTCAACCCCCCTCCTCATCCTCAACACCCCATCCTCAACCCCCACATCCTCAACACCCTCCTCATCCTATCCCCCCTCCTCAACCCCCCTCTTCTACCTCCCTCCTCAACCTCCTTCCTCAAACCCCTTCCTCAACCTCTCTCCTCAACCCCCCTCCTCAACCTCAACCCCCCTCCTCAGCCTCAAACCCCCATCCTCATCCTCAAACCCCCATCCTCAACCCCCCTCCTCATCCTCAAACCTCCATCCTCATCCTCAACCTCCATCCTCAACCCCCCCATCCTCAACCCCCCTCCTCATCCTAAAACCCCCTCCTCATCCTAAAACCCCCTCCTCACTTTACCCCTCTAAATACCTCCCCCTCTCCCTTTCTACTCACTTACCTCCATCTGCAGCTGCTCCTACACTCCTCCGCGCTCCTTCCGGCTGCGTCTTGACCCGGCCAAAGCTAATGACGTGGCGCGCATGTGACGTCACGTCATTAGCATATGCCGGGTCCCGACGCTGACGGAAGGAGCACGGAGGAGCGGAGGAGCAGCTGCAGATGGAGGTAAGTGAGGGGAAAGGGAGAGGGGGAGGTATTTAGAGGGGTAAAGTGAGGAGGGGGGTTTAGGATGAGGAGGGGGGTTGAGGATGAGGATGAGGGGTTTATGATGATAAGGGAGGGGGAGGGAAAGAGCCACTGGGGGGAAAGAGAGACACAGGGGGTTAGAGAGACACAGGGGAAAGAGAGACATGGGGGAGGGAGAGTGACTCGATTATAAGCCGAGGGGGCCCTTTTCAGCCTTAAAAAAGGGCTGAAAAACTTGGCTTATTCTCGAGTATATACGGTACATATATTGTAGATTTCCAATGTGTTCATTATCTCTTCTCAAGGAATCATTATCTCTATTCTAGAAAAAATATGATTCATGAGCCAGACAAACCAGTCACTGTATTCTAAACCATTCTCAATATACTTATAGCTTGATCTCCACCTCTAAGGCACCTTTACATTTTAACAGATTGCATGCTTCCTGCATCTTATAAACCATGGGTTGTCAGTAGGTGGATCTGGGGCAGAATCAGGAACACTGGTCCCTTTCTTGTGGACTTTTATTGCATAATTTAATTTATCATGAAGCTTCTCAATGCTTAAAAATCTCTTGGCTAAATGCTAATATTATAGTCCCCCTGTCTTTGCAAGCATCTTGCTGGGCCCTTCTGAGTACCATTATATTAAAATAAATATGAATTCCTTGACTTTTTCATTAAAGGCATTCAGGCATTGATGAATTTTGTGACAAATAACTGACTACCCCTGTTATAGACTGTCACCTACAGTACACTAAGTCCACTTATTGTACAGTTTCAACTTACACTGTTTCATAATTAAACTGACTCATTTGCGGAGGTGGAGGCTATATGGCGCCTCAATCTCGGCAAAAAACAAACCAAGGAACGCGGGCTTAGAAAAAAAATAATACGAGCAGCTTGTACTTAGAAAAACAACACAACGCAGGATTAGGAAATCATGACTTAGAAAAAAAAATACCACCCGCGGGACAAAAAAATAAAAATGAAACATCATACACAGCACAGGGGGACAGCCAGGACATCTGGGAGTGAGGTTGTACCCCAATTTAAGTTGAATTTAAGGAGTTTCAGCACTTGAAAATCGGCTAAGCAAGGGAAAAAATGGAGGCCGAAAAAAATGAAAACGAGGCTACACGACCCCGAAGCGCGCAGAACACCTCCGTACGACTTTTACCCAGGCATGTACGAGGTACAAAATACACTATTAGGAAGGATGGAAAATGCTTGCGAGGCGCATAAGACATAGAATATAGCCGCCATTTTTCAGCACTAACTTGCAAATCAAAACATTACGATTCTGAAATGGCGGCTTTCCTGCCTAAACCAACGGTTTTGTCTCGCAAACGTAACCTATATGCCTTCAGTGTGCACACTTGGCACACTGAAGACACTTTCTCCTAAGGTGATGACAGTCTGACCGGACATTTTCTGCTGCTTGAAAATCCAAACAGATTGTTAGCTCTTCAGGATGTTGATTACTGGCTATTAATTATAAATGGGTAAAGTATATTCAATTATTTATTAATTAATTATTAATATAAAAAAAGAAAATGATTAAAAAAAAACATATTTTACATTACCTTATTTTATGAAGAAACAATTGCTTTGCTCTTTCAAATTCATGTATATTAATTTAATAATTATTATATTATAGTTCTCAAAAACTGCCAAATATTATCCAATTCTACTTCTAAAAGGAACTAGCGACCCACTCCAGTATATTTGCCAAGATAACATTATGGATAAGCATGACCAGAGACATAATGATATGTGCCTTGTGTGCTGCGGTCCATATGGTCACTGAGAGTTGAACACGACTGAACGACTAAACAACAACTACTAAATACTTATTTTCATTATTTATACCTGTATTACAAATGAATCCCATTTCTACAGCACTTTTTCCATTTTGCTTGGGGTAAAATAAAACGTTTTAAAGCTCTTTGAGGCCTTTTACGTACTCAGGGGCCTTTCAATGATTTACAGCCATATTTGACAATTGATAAATTTGCACGAATAATAGAAAAACAAGTAAAATTACAATCATGTTCACAAACTTAATGCCATAATATAAATTTGAGCTTTTTTGTCTGCATTTTTACCTCTTACATTCGCTTTTGCTTGAAAAAACAATAATGGACATTTTATCCAGCACTTTTCGTCAAGATGCCTAATAGAATATAAGATCTAAATAATTCAATTTCTGAGTGTGCTGTATAAAACCACAGCGATACATTAAATGCAGAAAATTTCTTTTTTTTTTTCCCTTCTTCCGTTGTTATTTGTAGTGTTCACAGTATTATTTTATCATTAACATCTGGTACTCTAAGAAGATGAAGCCAGGGCAATACATAATCTGACAGTAAGTACCAAGTAAATCATTTCTGTGGATTTTGAAGTCTGTGAAATTATTGAGAAGAAAGTATTTGAATAATGAGGTGGAAACACTGAAATGAGAATGGCTATTTTTTATTTTACCAGTCCTTGCTTTATCTGTTTTAAAAGGGACTATTTTTGTTTGTTTTATATACAAGTATGAGCTATGTTACTTAATTTTATCCTCTTAATGTATTTCTCATATTTATTTACATTTAAGAAGCCATCCAAGTAACAGAGTCTCAGCTTCTGGAACCTAGCCCTTTCTTCCTGTTCTTACGCATGCAGAGTGGCATGTTTCACAGCTGTGACCTTAAGTGGACCACAATACCCTCAGAAATTATTAATGATGTAATTTTTGTAAAAGTTTGAGAACCACTAATCAAGAAAAAAAATATGTTTTTATCCAAGGTACAACATAATTGTAACACACATTAATCATGTCCTACATTGACTACTGCAACTTATTCATAATGGGTGTTTTCCTTCACTAATATAATGATGAACATCACTGTTTGACACAAATAATATACTTAGCTTGATGGAAGTTGTGTGTGTGAGAGGGGCATTTACATTTCTGGAGAGCTGTAGTTGTATTGAATGATGCAATGTCTGCTTCTGGATCTGTGAAAAGGCATGTGGTGTCAATTTCAATCTTATCCTATTATCTAACAAAGATTCTGGACTTCTCCCTGTTCCCTCTCTCTCACCTCTCTCTCCACTAATAGCTTCAAAGACACATCATCGAGTTCCAGCTCTCAGGATATGATATAACAAACAAAAAATGGATTCCTGTACTTATAAAGAGAGTTTTTAAAAATGTAGTTTTTTCCCAAATAATATTTTATTCCTATGGCTAATATCATTAATTTGGTACATATCTGACAAACAATTGCCCAAACAACTGCAGTAGTTATTTAATGTTTTTGTGTTTCGCAATATTTTCACACAATGCAAGGCACGAGCGAGGAACCAGCCCCACACTGATGAGATCCAAAAGATCAAAACAGTACTGTCTGTGGCAGTGGCGGAGCTAGTGCATGAGGGCCGTTGGTGCAAACAGAACACATTTGCTTTTAAGCAAAGCGCCGGGTTGGATTTTACACAAACCAAGAACCACTCATATACAAGCCTGTTTCAAGCTTTTGGCTATCATCAGTATGAGGTAGATTTTGGTTTGTGCAATAGATTTTGTAGGATTGGGTATTCCACAACAATCATTTAGTGTATAAAAGCTGTTTAATACAGTGGGTGTATGCTTTAAGGGAGCAATGTATAAAGTTGCTATTTTTGGATTAAAAAGGTGAGGTACGTTGTATTCTCATTTGGATGTCCCCGCCTTTTAGACTTGCAAATGGGCTTATTAATGTATTATTTGTTTTCTGTACTTTGTACGGTGGAGAGATTTTCTCACTCTTGTGCTCACCATACACTAAATGATTGTAGTGGAATACCCAATCCTACAAAATCTATTGCACAAACCAAAATCTACCTCATACTGATGATAGCCAAAAGCTTGAAACAGGCCTGTATATGAGTGGTTCTTGGTTTGTGTAAAATCCAACTCGGTGCTTTGCTTAAAAGCTGTGTAATACAGCAGGCATTTGCTTTAAGGGAGCAATGTATAAAGTTGCTATTTTTGGATTAAAAAGGTGAGGTACGTTGTATTCTCATTTGGATGTCCCCGCCTTTTAGACTTGCAAATGTGCTTATTAATGTATTATTCGTTTTCTGTACTTTGTACGGTGGAGAGCTTTTCTCACTCTTGTGCTCACCATACACTAAATGATTGTTGTGGAATACCCAATCCTACAAAATCTATTGCACAAACCAAAATCTACCTTATACTGATGATAGCCAAAAGCTTGAAACAGGCTTGTATATTAGTGGTTCTTGGTTTGTGTAAAATCCAACCCGGTGCTTTGCTTAAAAGCTGTTTAATACAGCAGGTGTATGCTTTAAGGGAGCAATGTATAAAGTTGCTATTTTTGGATTAAAAGGGTGAGGTACATTGTATTCTCATTTGCATGTCCCCGCCTTTTAGACTTGCAAATGGGCTTATTAATGTATTATTCGTTTTCTATATATATATATATATATATATATATATATATATATACAGTAAACACCCCGGGGACTCCCTATTGCTGGATAAGTATAGTTTTCGGTTAATCGTGAGTCCCCGAATTTAAGTTTCTAAACTACCCTTAAACACCCCAAAACCCCTCAAAATGCCATTAAACAGGCATTCGCACCTAAACTGGGCCATTTGGGCCCGGAAAAAATTATTAGAAAAAAGTTCCCTTTTTTAATTTTGCAATCTCTAACTCCGGATAGTGCCGGTTATGCCGGTTTAGCGGGAGTACATTTAAAATGGGGAATTGATGCCGGTGCCGGTTGCTTCGGAGTGCCGGTTGGTTAGGTGCCAGAGAACCGGGTGTTACTGTATATATATATATATATATATATATATATATAACATATACATATACAGCATATCTAAACACATATACAGTATATATATATATATATATATATATATATATATATATATATATATATATATATAAATATATACTGTATATATATACATACAAGGGAATTGCCTGACAAAAATGACAGCAATAAAATTTTAAGCCTGGCAATGCTGTTTGCCACACAATGCGTGGCTCATAATACCTTTGGCTCTCATTGTAAGCCTCTTCCCCCCGTCTACTTTATGAGCCTCGTGATGAGCGCCTTCCCCACTCTCCTTCCCTCCCTCTCCCTCCCCTTTGTCATTTTCCCCGTTCTCCCTCCTGCTGTCTCTTTGCCCCTTCTCTCTGCCCTGTGATTTTTTCTTTTATCTCCCTCCTCTGTGTCTCTTCCCCCCTCACACCTGTTCCTCCCCTCCCCTGTGTTTCTTTCCACCCTCTCCCCCCTCTTCCTCCCCTGTGTATTTATCTTGTCTCTCCCTTCTCTGTGCTCTATGGCTCTCAACTCATTTGTAAGCTTGGGAAATTGATCAATTTCACCAAGCCCGAAATGGTCTTCTGATTTGCGGCCTTGAAAAAAATTACATTTTTACCGCCTCCATTTTTTTCTCCCTTAGTTGTTTTCAGACTTTAAAAAACGCCAATTGAAGAACAAATTAGCTTTTAACATCACTTACTGTATAGTCTCCCTGCCTTTTCCTTTGTCTTGTGTGTGAGGTTGTCAGTTAAGTTTGTAATCAATTAGCGTGTTTTGGGGGCCTTCGGATGACTTCTGAGGTACGGGCTTGAAACAAATGGCGGACAAAAAAGCAGTAATGTCTTGCGTGCCTTGGGATGAGCGCCAAAGGACTCCGGCCTTTGGCGCTAATCTCGGGCCTTGCAATGAGCACCTTTATCGCTCATTGTGAGCAATTTTCTAAGTCTTGCTAGCCTTGTGATCAGCGCCAAAGTCCTACGGCCTTTGGCGCTTATGGCTGGCCTCGCAATGAGCTCCTTCTGCAAAGCCGTGCAGGCCTCACGATGAGCACCTTTGCCGCTCATTGAGAATCCCGCAATTAGCACCTTCGGCATGCTCAAACACATAACTTTTAACATAGTATTACAGACAAACTTGCAATTACGACAACTACAGTGGATATAAAAAGTCTACACACCCATGTTAAAATGTCAGGTTTCTGTGCTGTAAAAAAATGAGACAAAGATAAATAATTTCTGAACTTTTACCACCTTTAATGAGACCTATAAACTGGACAACTCAATTGAAAAACAAACTGAAATATTTTAGGTCTGTCAGACTGAGAAGGCATCTCCGGTGCACAGCCCTCTTCAGATCACCCCACAGATTTTCAATCGGATTTAGGTCTGGGCTCTGGCTGTACCATTCCAAAACTTTAATCTTCTTCTGGTGAAGCCATTCCTTTGTTGATTTGGATGTACACTTTGGGTCGTTGTCATGCTGAAAGATGAAGTTCCTCTTCATGTTCAGCTTTCTAGCAGAAGCCTGAAGGTTGTGTTCCAATATTGACTGGTATTTGGAACTGTTCATAATTCCCTCTATCTTAACTAAGGCCCCAGCTGAAGAAAAACTGCCCCAAAAGCATGATGCTGCCACCACCATGCTTCACTGTGGATATGGTGTTCTTTTGGTAATGTGCAGTGTTGTTTTTGCGCCAAACAAATCTTTTGGAATTATAGCCAAAAAGTTCAACCTTGGTTTCATCAGACGATAACACCTTTTCCCACATGCTTTTGGGAGACTTCAGGTGTGTTTTTGCAAAATGTAGCCTGGCTTGGATGTTTTTCTTCGTAAGAAAAGGCTTTCATCTTACCACTCTACCCCATAGCCTAGACATATGAAGAATACGGGAGATTGTTGTCACATGTACCACACAGACAGTACTTGCCAGATATTCCTGCAGCTCCTTTAATGTTGATGTAGGCCTCTTGGTAGCCTACCAGACCAGTTTTCTTCTGGTCTTTCATCAATTTTGGAGGGAGCTCCAGTTCTTGGTAATGTCACTGTTGTGTCATATTTTCTCCACTTGATGATGACTGTCTTCACTGTGTTCCATGGTATATCTAATGCCTTGGAAATTCTTTTGTACCCTTCTCCTGACTGATACCTTTTAACAATGAGATCCCTCTGATGCTTTGGAAGCTCTCTGTGGACCATGGCTTTTGCTGTGGGATGCGACTAAGAACATTTCAGGAAAGACCAACTAGAGCAGCTGAACTTTATTTGGGGTTAATCAGAGGCACTTTAAATGATGGCAGGTGTATGCTGACTCCTATTTAACACGATTTGGAATGTGATTGCTTAATTCTGAACACAGCTACATTTCCAGTTATAAGAGGGTGTGCAGACTTATGCAACCACATTATTTTTATTTTTTATTTTTCTTCCCTCCACCTAAAAGATTTCAGTTTGTTTTTCAATTGAGTTGTACAGTTTATAGGTCACATTAAAGGTGGAAAAAGTTCTGAAATGATTTGTCTCATTTTTTTACAGCACAGAAACCTGACATTTTAACAGGGGTGTGTAGACTTTTTATATCCACTGTATTACATGTGATATAAATAAATATAAATATATATATATATATATATATATATGTGTATATATATATATATATATATATATATATATATATATATATATATATAAATATAGATTTACATATGTATATATATATATATATATATACTTATAGATTTACATATATATATATATATATATATATATATACTGTATGTACTGTAGGGCTGAGGAGGTCACAGAGGTCTGCGGGGAGCCACAGAGGCCCGCAAGGACCAATGGGGCCACAAAAGGCAGAGGGAGGCCGCAAAGGTCTGCGGGGGGCCACAGGGCCTGCAAGGAGTGAGGGGGCCACAAGGGACCACAAGGGCTGTGGGCAGCCACTGAGTTCCACGAGGGGCCACAGGAGGCTGAGAGGGAACACAGAGGGGTGAGGGAGGCTGCAGAGTTTTCAAGGGGACACAGGAGGCTGAGGGGGCATAAAGGGGTCCGTGGGGTGCCACATGGTCTGCAGGGGGCCACTGGGAAATGTGGGGGGCCACAGTGAGCCATAAGGGACCACAGGGGCTGAATGGAAGGTCAACTGGGGCCATAAGAGGCCATGGGGCAACAGGGTACCCGCATGGACAACAGGGTACCCGCGGGGCCATAGAAGATCCACGGGGGTCTACCAGGACCCGCTGGGGCCACTGGAAGTCGGCGGGGGCCCTCAGAGGTCAGGGGCCTCAGTGCCTTACACCAGTTGCTCCGGTGATAGCTCCACCTCTAGTCTGTGGGTATCAATGCACTGTGGCCCCAGTGCAGTCTTTAATTTTTTAAATAAATATAATTATTTTTTATATTTCTGTAGTTTAGGGGCCCACCCCAGTCCCTGGCACCCCTGCCCCCGAGACCTCTCTAGGCCCTCCTTTCTTGAGTGCTTCTTACTCACCTGAATCCGCAGTGTAACGGGAGCCCTGGAGAAGGAGGAGCAAGGCACTGAAAGAGGACTAGCTGCCCGATCGTGTGATTGAGCGCGCAGGTGGGAGGAAATGTGAAAGACAGGAGAGACAGAAGAGGGGAGAGAGAAAGGAGGGAGGAGAAGAAGGAGGAAAGGTGATAAAGAAGGGTGCAGAGTATGAGGGAGAGGGGTGGGAAAGGTGTGAGGAAGTAGAGAGGGAGAGGAAGGCAGAGAAAGAAGGGTGCCAGAGAGAAGGAGAAGAGGTGAAAGAGAGAAAAAAGGAGGAAACAGGCGGAGTTACCGCAGGTGCAACAGGTGCAAGGTCCTGCTATAGGGGGGTCCAGTCTTGTGCCAAGCTGTGGCCCCCGGAGACACTCCTGCGAGCCCCATGACACTCTTCTGCTCCTCCAGCAGACCCTGCAAGCCTCCCTCTGCACCATGGGGCCCCCTGTGACCCTTCCAAGGCCCCTGGGACCCTCTTGAGGTCCCTGCGATCCTCCAGTGGCCCCCATGACTCCGGTAGACCCTGTGCAGCTTGTGTCTGCAAGAGCCCAAGAACAGTCTGTGTAAGTACTAGTCTGCACGCTGTATCTGTAAGTGCCTCTGTCTGTAAGTGCAAATCTGCAGCATGTGCTTGGAAGAGCTGATCTGCATCCTGTATCTGTAAGAGCCAATGTACAGCCTGTGTCTGTATGAGCCAATCTGCAATCTGTGCCTGTAATAGCCAATGAGCAGTCCATGTCTGTAAGAGCCAATGTACAGCCTGTGTCTGTAAGAGCCAATGTGCAGCATGTGCCTTTAAAATCCAATGTGCAGCCTGTGTCTGTAAGAGCTAATATACAGCCAGTGTCTGTAAGAGCCGATCTGCAGCCTGAGCCTATAAGAGCCAAAGTGGAGCATGTGTCTGTAAGAGCCAATGTGCAGCCTGTGCTTATAAAAACCAAACAATAACCTATCTCCTCCTTCTTCTCTACATCGGCACCATCTCATTGGGCCCTGAAGTCCTTTCAGTACAGTTAAAGAGAAGTTCAAATCTATGTTATTTGATGCATTCCTGGTAAACGGGGCATTTTATCACCATAGAGCTAAACATTGCTATAGCGAAAAAAAGATCACTAAGCGATTACTATGCCCGTAATGCAATTTTGAGCACTATCGAGATTTAGCACTTTCCACGGAAAGGATGTTATTGCGAATCAGCGCTCAGCAGGGAAGCGCAAACCGGGGTATACCTGTAAATATCTACTGGGTAAGTTGGAGAGGGGCTGGGAAGTGCACTGGTGGGTGTGTTACCTAACTTATTTATATCCATCCTTGCTCAAACACTGTATTAAAATAACAGGTTTATGCTATAGAGGGGCCATGTTAAAATCTTTTTTGGATTAAGAGTGGGACACATTGTTATATATCTCAAAGGGCCACTGTAGTGGCTATAAATTATGATTACATTTGTGTATTGAATGGATCATTAGCAATAAAATTGGTACTTTGAGAAACAAAATCAGTGTTGTTTTTTAAATTTACTTTAAACTTCAGTTTTTCAGTCATGGTATTAGTCTTTATCTCCCTCCTTCCCTACAATGGCAAACATATATTGGTCTAGTAGCAGTTGGCTCCCAATTAGTAGACTGAAAATCTGTAACAGCTAAAGGGCCATTTACCTCACTGTAGGTCCTCTTCATGGTGTGACAGAGCACAAGTTTGTATGTGAAAATGATCTATTTTTTTTTAATTACACTAATAACAGCTACAAAATGTAAAGTTTTAAATGTCTATTCTGTCCACTCCCTGTTGCATGAGTAAGAACAGATTGCTGAGTGTAGCATGCAGTGTGAGTCTGAGTGAGGCTATGATTGATAACACAGTATCCCCTGGACTCATTGCACTGACCAGTTAACCCATAACTGTCCTGTTTAGGCGAGTCCAGCATTCCATGCTCTTGACAGATAGATTTGGTAAGTGTTATTTTTCTTTTGATCTCTACACAGATAGCACCAGAGCTGAGCACTGCTCTGTGTAGCTAAAATTCCAGAGAGGCAAGAGAGCAGAAACCTGAATTTACCATAAGCAATTACAAAAATTACACGGTCTGTTCCCTTCAAACTGGAAATGTAAGCCGTCTTACCATTGCCTTGAATATCACAGCATGTAAATACATATATGATTGTATTTGATATCTCTACACATATTTCAAATAAAAAGTATTTCACCATGCTTTTAAGAGATATTTACAATGATGTGGGCCAAATTATACTGAATTAAGTGGCCCTTTAAGCTGCACTGAGTTTTTTTTTTTACAAAATGAAACTCTAATGGATGGCCACTACAGTGGCCCTGTAAATATTGATTGACACAACATCATCCCTTTGACATAATGTCGAATAAAAATAAAATTGTGAAGCTCTTTTTTTAATATAATTTTGTCCTTCTGTAAAGATCTGAAGATACTGTTGACTTCTCTGAAAAAAGTTTTTTTGACTCTTAAGAGAGCTTAAGAGAGCAATATATTTCACTATTGTCATTAACTCTAAATTACCCTTGGATAATAACTATTGCAGCATCTACTTTCTTGTTTCTGTCTTCAGGTGCTAAAATTTCCATAAGGACAACTTGATATTGCCTAACAACCTAATCACTAATGTTCTGGTAGTTTAAAAGATTCTGACTTCAATGTTTATGTATTAGATCTGTATCATAGACCCTATCCCCTCGCCCAGAAATAGGGCGATACATTTTCACTTTCTAAAAACTAATTTGCCTTGCTATATATCAGCTGACATCCGTTTAGTTTGCAGCTGTTTTTTTAGGATTTGTATGTTTGCTATGTGTGTCCTTGTTTTGTTTTGTTTTTTGTTTTTTTTTGTTTTTTTCTTTGGGGGGGGAATCTCGAGCCATGGAGACACCCAGGGAACACCATATACATATACTTTAGTAAATTTTTTAATAAAGTAAAATGCAAATAAAAATAATATCACACAATGTGAATGGTCTTAATTCTCCAACAAAAAGAAAAACAGCATTTTTAGAGTATATTAAATAAAACGCCGAAATGTTATGCTTGCAAGAAACACACCTAAAACAGGAAAATTTAAAATATATGAATAATAAAAAATTCTTAACTAGAGTAGATTCTACCTTTAAGAATAAATCGAAAGGGGTTTCTATTTTTTTTTTTTATAATTTAAAAATGTTGGAAGAAAGTAGTAAGATCGACCCAGAAGGTAGATATATAATATGGACTGGAAAGATTGATGGGTTCTTAATAACATTGGTTAATGCTTATCTACCAAATAAAGGACAAATAAGATTTCTTAAAAATCTTCTCAAAGAGATTAATAAAATCAAAGGAGGCCTGTTAATAGTATGTGGTGATTTTAATATGATATTGGATGATAAGTTAGATAAACAAATAGTTGGGTCAAATAAATCTGTATCCCATATAAATCATCTTTCTAAAGCTTTCTGCAAAGTAAAAGAGAATAATAACTTGATAGACCCATGGAGGATCTTACATCCAGGTGTACGTGAATATACTCATTTTTCATATGGACACAATTCATTCTCCAGAATTGACTATATACTAACGGATCTTCCAACCTTAAAAGTAATTAAAAAGATAAACATTAGACCCACCCCGTGGTCTGATCATTCTTTAAACGAATTAATTATACAAGATCAGAACTTAAATAATAGGGGGAAAAAAGTTAGTTGGAGGATGGATCCTTGGCTCTTAAAAAATGAAGAATTTGTTACATATTTAAAAAAGGAAACAATAGAATTCTTCAAAATTAACAAGAAGTCTGTAAATTCGGATGTAACCCTATGGTGTGCCTATAAAGCATTTATTAGGGGTATATTCATCTCAAAATCAGCTGAAATGCAAAGGTTAAGAGGTAAATCGTTAAGGATTCTATATCTAGAACTAAATAAGATGAAATATATTTTTAGAGTGACACCAAATAAAGAGAATAGTAAGGCAATAAAAGATATAAACAACAAAATACAAAAAATCCTTCAATTACAATCAGATAAAATAATATGGAAATTTTAGCTTACACAATTTCTTGAAGGGGGTAAACCAGGTAAATTCCTGGCTAATACATTGAGGAAACAGTATATCAAAAATAATATTGCCAAAATATTAGATCTAAACAACGTCCCGCAGTTTCATCCAGATAGGATAGGAGAGGTATTTCAGGAATATTATAGCAACTTATACAACTTAGAGAAAGATCATCAAGTAGACAAACCAGGAATAAAAGAGATCAAACAATACCTGAATAAGATAAAGCTTCCCAAAGTATCGGAAAACCAACCTAGCTACCTAAATAAACAAATTGAAAGTGTAGAGATAATGGAAATTGTGTCTAATATTAAAAAAAATAAAACTCCTGGGGTAGATGGGTTCGATAACTTATTCTATAAATACCTTACCAAGGAATTGAACGGAACGTTATGCGACCTCTATAATGAAATCAAACGGGAAGGGGTGATACCATCAGAATTAACGGAAATAAAAATAGTTAATATATTGAAACAGGGGAAAAAAAACCTGAAGAATATAAAAATTATCGCCCAATCTCCTTAATCAACGTAGATATAAAAATGTATTCTAAAATTCTGTCGAATAGATTAAGTAAGATCATTTCTACATTAATAAAACCAGACCAAACAGGATTTATCCCGAACAGACAAGCATCGGATAATACTAGACGTCTCCTTGACATCTTGGCCTTTGTAAAGAAAAAGAGGATCCCCTCCCTGACCCTGTCATTGGACGCAGAGAAGGCCTTTGACAGGGTCAGGTGGGATTTTTTTGGACAGTGTTTTGGAGAGATTTGGTTTGGGAAGCTTTGCCTCAGCGGCAGTAAAAGCTTTGTATTTAAATACTACAGCACATATATCTTCTCCACAATTTAGTACGGCAAATTTTTAATAACTAATGGTCCTCGCCAAGGTTGCCCGCTATCCCCCCTTCTTTTTATTTTATTCCTTGAACCTTTATTAACAACTATCAGAGAATCATCAGAAATTAAAGGAATTGAGATAGGGAAGGAGGAATATAAGATAATGGCATATGCTGATGACATCGTAATAACAATAACAAATCCAGAACTTTCCTGTAGAGCCTTTCAGACTGCTCTTGAAGAATTTAGTAAATTCTCTTACTTCAAGATAAATCAAGAGAAATCCGAAATAATTACTTGTAATATATCATTAGAAGAAAAAAATAGGTTAGCGAACCTATATTTATATAGATGGAATTCCCCACATATAGTACACCTGGGTATAAGATTCTCTGGTCATATAAATAATATTTTCAAAGACAATTATAGTGAAATACTGAAACAAATTAGGAAATTATTGAATGATTGGAGATCTCTACATTTATCATGGATTACTAGAATAAATGCAGTAAATATGAGTTTGATACCTAAAATTACCTATATTATGAGGTGTCTCCCAGGCAAAATACCGGCGTTACATATCAAAAATATTCAAGAAACATTAGACGACTTTATATATCAGAGGAAAAAACCAAGAGTGAAGAAAACCATAATATGTAAGAAATTTGAGAAAGGGGGATTAGGCTCCCCTTCTATCAAAGATTTAAACGTTAAAATTATACTCACACAAGTGGCGGGATATAATTACGTACAAAATACCCCAAGATGGTTAAAAATTGAAGAGGCCATATGGGGAGAATCCTCTATAAAAAACATATTATGGACGGTTAAGTATAAAAAGAAAAGAAATTCAGATTTACCCCCTAATATCCAAAACATTATTAAAGTATGGCATAAAAATAAAACCAAACTATCATTAGTACAATCTCCTTCTCTAGCAGCACCAATAGACCTAATTAATAACAACTCTAACGGATCAATCTTGCTACTATTAAAATCACATAACATCAGAAATGTGATAGACTTATATGATAAAGGTAGTCTAATGGAGCGGAAAAGAATTAAAGAGAAATTCAATATAGAAGTTAACGTGGTTAGATTATGAATGCCTAAAGAGGAGTTTAAAATTGACAGGATATAAGACTACTAATATGGACAAAATGTGGATAATGGAGGAATATTTGCTTAAAGGTGAACCGTCTCATATAATCTCTAAATTTAGTAACATAATGGATGAAAATACCCCCTTGGAAAAAAGCCTGGGAATATTAGCCTGGGAAGAGGATATGAAAACTAGAATTTTAGAAGAAGACTGGATTAAAATATTTAACACTGTTAAGACCTCATCAATCAATTCCTCATATAACGTAATGATGGTAAAACGAATCCATAGATGGTACTATGTTCCTATTAAATAAAAAAAAATATATAGTAATTTAGATGGCTTATGTTGGAAACAATGTGGACTACCAGGCACAACCCTTCACATGTGGTGGGATTGCAAAAAATAAAAAAATTCTGGACGAGATTAAGTCAAGAATTATCCACTCTTGTGGGCAAGACAATCATCTGTAATCCTCTAGAATGTATTTTACATATGCAATTGGAAAGATTCCCATTAGGGGAAAGATATTTAATATCACACATATGCGTGGTCGCTAAATTGTTACTTTTGAAATATTGGAAACAACCACAGGTACCTTCCTGGAAAGAATTAGAGAACGCTGTCTCAAATAATAGGGAGATGATAAAAATAGAACTAGCCAATAATGTAAGGGACATAACTCCTAAAGCCACGCATTTGATAAAATGGCAGCTCTGGGACCAATATTTTCTATCAAGCTAGAGAATTGGTGCAGGTGGGTGTTTTCCTGGTAATGTCAACATGACTTCTTCCCCTTTGGGTTTTTTTTTTCCCTTCCTTTCTGTGTGGGTGTTTGTGCAGATCTTAGTAATAGAAGTAGATTGAGATAATAAGATTCTGCACTTGTAATGTTTATGTTTTTCTGTTATTTGTCTTTGTATATTGCAACATATTGTTATATTCGTCTTATTTTTCTCCTTTTTTTTTTTTTATGAAGATATATTTATACAAATGAACTTGTAAAAAATTTAGAAAAAAGAGAAAGGAAAGGGGAAAAAAAAGAGAGAGAAAAAGGAGAAAGGGGAAAGGTTCAATTAAGTACAATGAATAATGTGGGTTCTACACAGACTTTTGATTTGGATAAGAAAGAAAGGGATTATATCAGATATCAGTAGCTAAGACTTTTATAACCTTATTATCCATTGTAATCATGAATTTTGTAGTTAACCGACATTTAATATTTTTTGCAACTGGACTTATATATTGTTGACTTTTGTATTGTCTGAAAACTTTCACAAAAAAAAAAGATACTGACTTCAAAAGCTAACTTTAAGGCTGGGAATGCTGTACGTTCGGCGCTCATCGCGAGGCGCACAGTGCATGTACAGGTTTCGTTCCAAAGTGATACGGGTCGTTAGTTCAGCGTGCCTCAACTGCTCAACCTACTAAGTCCCACGTGCCTCAACTGCTCGCCTTGCTTTGCGAGGCTCGCAGGGCAATGAGTGCCTTCAGCACTCATTGCAGCCTAAGTCCTGCGTGCCTCAACTGCTCGCCTCGCTTCGCAAGGCTTGCAGTGGCGGCCCCACGGCCGCATTAGGGCTTGCAAAGCGTGACCAACATTGCAAACGTTACACACACTGACAACTATATATATGATTAATATCATACAAATACAGATAGGTGCTGATAAAACTGTATCTATAGAGTAAATAGATATCATACAGATAAATATAAAGTGCTGATAGAAAAATATGCAGTAACCTGAAACAGTACAATACAATACTACTTGTGCCACTATTAAACATATATCAATCTATATGAACAGCATTACACAAAGAATATTAAAGTACATACCAAAACAGATAAGACAGAACTATCAAGTGTATCCAGTGAATGATGATGTGCAAATAACAACAATTGATATAATATGCCATAAATAATTCTATATTAAATACAAGTACAAAAATAGCATCCCAATATTAAGGATGTGGTTAAATGGATATATAAGATGCCTAGTGCATACCACCTATCACTAGAGAATCCTACAAGACTATTGTGACAGCTTGTGTTTTCTCCCTAACTAACGATGGACATCTAACTATACTTATCTCCTGAAAAAATAATTTATAGTAGACCTAAGTCATACAGTGGCTGGTGGAGATCTGCCACTTATCCCGTAACCTTTAAAGAAAAAGGTGAAAAATGACTTCTCTAACCTCCTGTACTAAAATAAAGTGCACAACAAATAAAGACAACGTAGCATCAAATTAGTAAATATATTTAGGGTTTAGGGTTATATTAAGGGTTTAGGTTTAGGTTAGGGTTAAGGGTTTATGGTTAGGGTTTAGGGTTAGGGTACTGGCAGATGATAAAAAAAAAAAATTGACTAAAATCCCAGCTGCATCTAAAAGTAGTGGTCAGAAACAGGAAAGATCAAGAAAATGAACACAACCTTTGCATTTTCCCTTTTATATGTAATTATTCTCTACTGCAGGCTTCAATTTTATTTACTGCATCTGCTTCATGCAGCTTCTGCTCAGCAGAATGTGTCCTTTTTTCCACATTCTAAAAACATGATGCCTGTTTTCAAATGCAGATCTTCAAAATTGACTTTATAATGAATTTTTGACCACAGTGATCCTTTAACATACTCTAGAGACAGAATAAAAGAATAGCAAAATAATTTTATAAAATAAAAAAAGACATTTCTTGAAAAAAATATATACATTACCTGCTCCCCCTGCTTGTTCTCTGCTACAGTTAGAATCCCATACTGGAATCTCAAGGAATCATAGGACATGTCATAGGATGTTGTTTGCCCACTGTGGCTGAAAAAAACAACATAGGATTCTCATGGTAAAGAAGAAATGGATTGTTGCAAAAAACTATATTTGCTTGTAATGGTGCAATGGACATTATTTTTGTAAAGTAGAACAGGCAACTAGATTGGAGAAACATATATTCACCAAAAAAACACCCAAATCAATTCATGAATAAAGTAGGGTAATGCAGGGGCCGCCCGTCCATTGGGGCGTCAGGGCAAACGCCCCCCCAAATATTTTCTTCACCCTGCAATAAAAAAAACACAACAATGTATTAGTATAACCCAAAAACAAATAAATATAAGGTGTACATCATCATTTCAAGTCTCAATAGTATTAAAAATGAAGTAAAGTTAGTAAAGGGACACTGTCACTTTAAAATAACCCTTGCGCTACATTAACTAATGCTGTGTATCTATATAGCCCCCTGCCTGCACCCTGTGTGATCAAATTACACTAGTTATACTGTGTACACTAACCTTAGACTCTTCTCTCTCTTCAATGAGTCCTGGCCTGGCCCCCTGACCGTTAATGCATGCCGCCCACCATCACAGTGACGATATGCATGGGCGGTCATAAATGTATCAATTAATAACTGACAGTCTTCCATCATTGACCAATCAATGATGGAAGGCTGTCCAGTTACTTAGTGATCAATCTAAATCCACCCAGACCGTTAGCCCTGAGCGCCCGCCAGCAAATAGGGCCTCGAGTTTACATTTTGATTGACTGATACAGTCAATAAAACCACCAGTTGCCTGTCCCTTCCCCCTTTCTGTTTCCTGACCCTGGTCACGCTGAGACTGAGAGACCTCCCTGGCTGAATCTACTCACATCTGCTCTGCCTGCCTAACACAGTAAGTCTACCTGCCTGGCACCTACCCTGCCCCTGCCCCTGGCCAAACCAAAACCCCTAGTAGCCCCTAATAAAAGTTAGGGGTGACCAGTTACCCCCAGTCCCCCACTATGCCTGCCTGGCCTGCCAGTGCCACCTACCCAGCCACCCACCAACTACCACCGATGACCCTAGGCCTACAATGCCTGGTGCCAGTGCCACCCCCAGCCATCACCCCCATGTGGCCTGTGCCACCCCCGATAAGGCCTGCCCTATGCTAGCTATGCCATCATGCCACCGCCGGATTACCCCGATCACGGGATCGGGGTAGTCGGGTGGTGAGCGGGGTGGCACAGGCCCACATGGGGGTGATCGGATCACCCCCTTGATGAGGCCTATGCCACCCCCGAGGCCCGATCACCACCACCCCGATGCGGCCTATGCTAGCACCGCCCGATTACCCCGGGTATTCGGGCAGTGAGCGGGGTTGACCAGGCCACATGGGGGTGGATGTTCACCCCCATGAGGCCTGTGCCACCCCTGATCGTGGCCTACGCGGTCCGATGGGCGACCGATGGGCGCCTGAGCGTGACCGACCCCACCCTGGATGAACCAACTACCTACCTACCCCCCCCCCCCTATTTTTATTCCATTTTTAGAAGTAACAGGCATGTATATGTGCCTGTCACTTTTAAATATAAAATAAAAATAAGGGAAGGGAAAAAAAATACAGTAAGCAAACACATTGTTAGTACAGTTAGTAACACAACACATTTTATACAAAAATAAACAGCTTTAAACAAACATTAATAAAAAATAAAATAAACAACAGCACATACTTACCTGACAAATTGACCCCTCCAGCGTTGGCCTTCTGTCCTCTGGATATAGTCATGAAAAATAAATAATCCAATGTTGATTGAAGCCCATGTCAAATAATCCAATGTTGATTGAAGCCAATGGTCAAATAAAATAATCCAATGTTGATTGAAGCCAATGGTCAAAATAAAATAATCCAATGTTGATTGAAGCCAATGGTCAAAATAATCCAATGTTGATTGAAGCCAATGGTCAAATAATCCAATGTTGATTGAAGCCATTGTCCATCCATCCATTCTGGCCCATTGAAAGAGGCCTCCACAAAAAAAAAACGACGCTCTAAAAAAAAAAAAACAACAAACTAAAAGAGCTCCTCCTACAAGGAGCCCCTCCCGCGATTAATTGTTTTTTCCCACGGTCTGCTATATATACTAATTTTTGAAGGACTCTGATTGGCTGAAATTTTTGATTGACATCGATTTCAACCAATGAGAGTCTTTAAAAAATTAGCAAATCAGCAAGCAGGTATGGAAGCCTGTAAGGGTAAAAAAGGTTAGTGTGAACTTGTTTGACCCTGTATGTATTATACATATTACAGGGCTATTTTATGTGATATACATGTTACAGGATAATATCCTGTAACATGTATAGCCAAAAAATAGCACTGTAATATGTATAAAAAATAATGTGTAATAGAAATGCATGAATAATATAATATAACAAGTAATAAAGAACATCAATTAATCAAATAATAAATATCAATTAATATATATTGTTGTATGTATATGTTTATGTATATTTATGTGTATTTTTTATGCATATATATATATATTTGGATATATATATATATATATATATATATATAAAAATTGATATCAATATATCACAATAAATAAATATATATATATATATATCAATTTGATATATATATATATATATATATATATATATATATATATATTTATTTATTGTGATATATTGATATCAATTTTTACATATATATATATATATATATAAATATATATATATCAATCAATATATCTATCAATCAATATATATATATATATATATATATTTTTTTTTTTTTTTTTTTTTTTTTACAATTTGGGCCTATATGGTCCCAATTTGTTATTTAGGGTTTTTAAGGTGCGGTTGGGGCCTATATGGTCCCAATTTGTTATTTAAGGTTTTTAAGGTGCGGTTGGGGCCTATATAGTTCCACTTGGTCTTCTAATGTATGTTTGGGGCCTATATAGTTCCACTTGGTCTTTTAATGTATGTTTGGGGCCTATATAGTTCCACTTGGTCTTCTAATGTATGTTTGAGGCCTATATGGTCACACTTGGTCTTCTAAGGTATGTTTGAGGCCTATATGGTCACACTTGGTCTTCGAAGGTATGTTTGGGGCCTATATGGTTCCACTTGGTCGTTTAATGTTTTTTAAGTATGGTTTTGTTCTTGAATGGTATGATTGATTTGCTTGTTTTCTTTCAACCCCAGGTGCAAACCCTATGTGGCTGCAGATTTGTTTCTACTCATTGGTCAACTTAATGAGCGTGAATACCCTGAGAAGAAGAGCCGACTAATGGTAGGTGTCACTCCTTTAATTTTTCTGTTAATACGTATAGGTGCAATTATGATATTGCTGTAATCTTGTTACATGAGTTTTTTCAATCTATATTGTATACCAATGAATTTAACACATTGTTACTTTACTTCTTGACATTTCTGCATTGCAGATCATGTATTTCAATGGGCTTTACAAGTATAAGGTCATTGGGCGGGGCTTATAAAGGTCATTATGACATCAGTGGGAGGAGTTATAAAAATGGGTGTGGTTTGAAAAGGGGGGAGTGGCTATGTTTCGCACTGTCGCCCCTCCAACTTGAAAAGTCACCAGCCGCCACTGGGGTAATGACAAAGTTAGTACAAAATATAGCAATGCTGTTCTTATAAAAATAGATATACATTAAATCATAAAGTGTATGTCAAAATCTGCTTATTCAAGGGGGCTTGATATGAACCTACCCCAGCAGAATTTTGTGGTTCTCTGGCACAAAAGTTGGCTTCTGAAGAAGGCAACACCCAAAGGTACAGGCAGAGAATACTGGATACAGGCGACTAGTGGCCTCCGACAAGACCACTCCTCAATTCAGGATACAAATACAATAAAAATCTCACACAGTGGATATGTGAAACTAGAACTGAACATTTATTGAATCATAGAACCAACATATTTATACTCTATCTCCAAAGCTAAACAACCATATCTCACAATGTGCATTTTTCAATCTTCCAATTCACTCAGCCTCCCATCCCATACCACACCCTTGTGTACTTTTGCATATTTGGTTGATGTCAGAAGTAAGTTCCATCTGCCTTGCATCCTTGGTTAATATAGAAGCTCTTGAGATAAAACTCAACAGATGTCTAAACTTCATGACAGGTGTCTGTAGCTAGCTAGTGTAACAACCCTGATGTTAATCTCCAGTGTTTTCTTAGGACTCCTGAAGAGCAGTCATCTGTCATGGATGCTGTTTATCAAGGCCTGTATGTGTGAGGATGCAATATTCTGCAGTTATGCTTATGTGCAGAGTATTTTATCTTAATTCTTCATATTTTCATGGAGATCAAACTTAACTGGGGTATAAGGGTGTATGTAAAAAGGTGTTCTCTGTGCATAAAAATCCTTTTCCTTATATATTCTGCTGTTCTATATCACATTCTCCCTCTATAACATATTATAATAGGATACAAGATAACAATGTACAGGCAACATATACCAAACTACAATAATACGTAATTACAATGCAACAATTTCATGTGCCCATGGCCATATCCATAATTAATGGTAATATTACAGTCACTAAACAAAATAGTCATGACAATTTCTTCCCCTTTCCTTTCTATGCATGGCAAGTTATCCTGTCTACATCTATACAGGTGGTTACCGGTCCTCTTGGCGTCACAGTCCATCCGCATTTAGGGGAAGTTGTCCTTTTCGGTGTTGCACTGTAAAATTAAATGTTTGTAAGGACAGACTCCACCTCAGTAGATGCCCATTGTTTCCTGCTACTTGAGACTGCCAACACAATGGATTAGGATCAGTAATCACTGCAAAAAGTCTGCCATAGAGGTAATGTTGCAGTTTTTGCAGAGCCTAAACTATAGCCAGGCATTTTTTTTTTACACAGTAGCATGCACCACTTCTCTGGGTAGCAGTTTTTTACTAATATCGGATGTTCTACGCCTTCATCATTTTGTTGGCTAAGAATTGCTCCTATGCCATAAGTAGAAGCATCTGTTTGTACAAGGAAAGGTTTACTGTAATCCGGGGGAAGCCAAAACAACGGAGCAGGTTAGTATATCTATCAAAGTTTGGAACGATGCTGTGCAGTCAGGGGTCCACTCCACCATTGTGGACAATATTTTCTTAGTTAAGTCAGGCAGAGGCTTGCCTATCCCACTTAGCCTCGGGATATTCTGTCTTCTCAGTGGGAGCCATGTCTGCTCTTGCTGCTTGTACCCTAGTCACAGGATGCACATATCGACTCTCCATTTAGCCTCTGTCATTTCCCAAAAGTACTTCTGGATGACTCCCACCTCCCTAAGCCCTTTCCCAGTGCCCCAGTCCAAATGTACACAAGCAACTGGGATGGTGAACTTATCTCCTCGAGCCACCATAACCATCATCTGTTTTGGGAGCAACGCAGCATGGGGCACTAGGTCCGTGTGGATCACAGTAACTGCAGCCCCTATGTCCCTGAAGCCTGCGACCTTATGTCCTTACACTCAAACAGGTTGAAAATGTTGTCCCCTGGTGTCTTTCTGAACCTCATTTAAAGTGTGAATGTTTGTATATCCACCTGCTGTGTCTGGCCCTGACTGGGTGGTACTGGAGTACTCTGCAGGCAGATCCTATTCTTCCAGAAAGAGCACTGGTCTGGCAACTGGTTCTTTTCTTCTTGTCGTTGAATTGGGACAATCCCTGCGGAGGCGTCTTAGCTCATAGCACCCATAACACTCCCTTTTTGCACTTCTAAATTCAGGATGAGTTCCATGGGCTGCAGTAGAGTTAAAGCCCCTCTCAAATGACCCTTTCTCTGTAGTTCTGGTGCTAGACTATAGTTAAGGCGAGTCACCACAGTGGTTCTGCTTCTGATAACTTCCCATTGATAGGTACAGGCGGTACACCATTATAAATTATTTCTCCCCTAGTGACCAAAAAGTGGTCTGCTAATCGGACTGCCATTTCCCCAGTAGTGGGTTTTTGATCCTGGAGCCATGCCCGTAACTCTTTAGGGCAGATAGATAGTAGTTGCTCCATTAATATTATATCTAATATTTGTCCCTTTGCTGCCAACCAATTCTTACAAGCATGCCTCATACAACACATTACTTCAGCATAGATGTCTCCTATCCCCTTACTTTCTGTCCTAAATCTCTTCATTAAAGTATCAGGGGTGATGGCACTTGAACCATAATTTTAGAATGTAAAAAATAATACTTCTTCTAATGTATTAACTTCTATATGCAATTATACTGCAGTGGAAGCTATCATTTTGTCTTCAGCAGATCAACTTCCTGAGGTGAAAGGAAACTTTCAATACGCAGGACGTTTGTGTCTGCACAATGGTTAAATGACAGTTACATAATTACATAGTTACATAGGGCCTCATTTAATTGCGATTTGGCCAATTGAATAGGGCTCTATATAAGCACATATCATATTTTTTTTAAAGAAGTTTTTAGTTAGTGAAGACCTTGCTTTTGGATAGATGTTTACTAACTAAAAACTTCTTTAAAAAAAATATGTTATGTGCTTATATAGAGTGCTATTCAATTGGCCAAATTGCAATTGAATGAGGGCCATAGTATTTAAGGTTGAAAAAAGACTTTCAGTCCATCAACCTTTTAAGATATCCTCTGATCTGCAATATGCAGATTAACTATTAATTAATTAGTTGTATAAAAAAAATATATATATAAAAAAAAAATCAATTCCCTCCTGATCCCAGACACCGACGGACGGACTTTTCCCTGGATCAATACTGTCTCTCTAATTATCCATGATAACCCTGAATTCCCTTTTTAATTAAAAATAAATCCAGTCCCCTTTTAAAGTAACCTATTGAATCCGCTGTCACCACCTCCACTGGTAGAGAATTCCACAGATTAACCACCCTTACTGTGAAGAACCCTTTTCTTTCTTTGAGGTGGAATCTTTTTACTTCTAACCTCAAGGGATGTCCTCTTGTCAGTTGAAAACCTCTTGGCGCAAAAAGCTCCCTTGACAAATCTTTATACTGACCCTGGATGTATTTATATAAGGTAATCATATCTCCTCTTAGACACATTTTTTTCTAGAGAAAATAAGTTTTATTTGGTAAGTCTTTCTTCATAACTTAGCCCCTCCATTCCCCTTATTAGTTTTGTTGCCCTCCTCTGTACCTTTCCCAGCTCTAAAATGTCCTTTTTATGAAGTGGTGCCCAAAATTGTACTCCATATTCCAAATGAGGGCGTACTAGAGATTTGTATAGTGGCAGAATTATATTTGCTTCCCTGGCTTTTATACCCTTCTTAATACATGCTAATATTTTATTTGCCTTTGCTGCTGCTGCTTGGCTTTGAGCACTGTTACCTAGGTGGTTGTCCACATTCACTCCCAAATCCCTTTTAATATCTGATACACCTAGATTTGCTCCATTAAGATTATAAATTGCATGGCTATTTTTCCTTCCCAGATGCATAACTTTACATTTATTCGTATTAAATCTCATCTGCCATTTAGGTGCCCATTCCTCAATGGGTACCTAAATGTAAATCCCTTTGGAGGGAAAGCACATCACTATCTGATTTAATTACCTTGCAAAACTTTGTGTCATCAGCAAAAGTGGGGACACCACACTCCAATCCTACCTCTAAGTCATTAATAAATATGTTAAAAAGGAGAGGACCTAATACTGAACCCTGAGGAACCCCACTTACCACATTAGTCCAATCGGAGTATGTTCCATTCACAGCAACCCTTTGCTTCCTGTCTTTTAGCCAGCTCTCCATCCATGAGCAGATATTTACTGCAACTCCTGTATCTCTTAGTTTGCACAATAGTCTCCCATGTGGCACTGTATCAAAAGCCTTTGCAAAATCCCAAAAAAACTACATCCACTGAGTAGCCTTGATCCAGGTTCATACTAACCTCCTCATAGAAACTAATTAGATTTGTTTGGCATGACCTATCGCTCATAAATCCATGTTGACTCCTACTTATAATCGTGTTCAAATAGACATATTATTGTACATTATCCCTTATTAACCCTTCTAAAAGCTTCCCCACTACAGAAGTAAGGCTCACTGGTCTATAATTCCCTGGATTTGCTCTTGCTCCCTTTTTAAATATAGGTATCACATCAGCTTTTCTCCAGTCACCTGGTAGAGACCCTGTGTTGATTGAATCTTGAAAAATTAAATATAATGGTTTGGCTATTACAGAACCCTGTTCCCTTAGTACCCTTGGATGTATTTCATCAGGACCCAGGGCTTTATTAACATTTATTTTTTCCAACCTCTTTTGGATTACTTCCAATTATTTGGCAAAGGTAGTGTAGCCCCATTATGTTGCCGTGTCCCAACCACTGGTACCTCCCTTGTGTATACCGAAGAAAAGAACCTATTTAGCTCATCTGCCTTTTCTTGGTCACTAATTATCAGGCGGCCTGTGTCACATTGTAATGTTCCTATAGCTTCCTCCCTCGCTTTCTTCCCATTAATATACTTAAAAAATATTTTAGGGTTAGTCTTACTCTCTTTTGCAATTAATTTTTAATTTTCTATTTTAGCCAGTCTAATCACCCTTTTGCAAGCCTTGTTGATTTCCTTGTATTCCTGTAAAGCAGTCTCTGTCTCCTCTTGTTTGTATAATTTAAATGCCTGTTTTATACTCAGTATCTTGATCTTTAAATAATTGTTAAGCCACATTGGATGGGATTTACTCCTTTTACTTTTACTCCCACACGGTATATGCCGATGTGTATGTATATTTTGTAAGGATTTAAATGTTGTCCACTTGTGGTCAGTGTTTTTACCTGCCAGTTCTCTGTGCCAGTCTATACTTAGTATTGCTGCCCTTAGACCGTTAAAATATGCCCTTTTAAAATTAAGAGTTTTTGTTGTCCCTTAAAATTTTGTTTTTTTAATTCAATCTCAAACGAGACTGTGTTGTGATCACTGTTTCCCAAAGGTTGGCCTATTCCAACATTTGATACTATATCAATATTATTTGTGATGAGTAAATCTAAGATAGCTTAATTTCTAGTAGGCTCTTGTACAACCTGGGCCAGATAATGATCCCTGAGTGTACTCAAGAACCTGCTCCCCTTAGATGAACTGCTGGTCTCATTTATCCAGTTTATTTCAGGGTAATTAAAATCTCCCATTATTAGAACTTGACCATGCTTAGCTGCATTTTCAATCTGTAACAATAATTGTATTTCCTCACTTCCAGCTATATTTGGGGGTTTATAGCATACACTTACTAATATTCTTTTGGAATTTGCTGCTCCGCTATTTAACTCTACCCACAAACATTCAGCTTTATCACTAGGTCCACCATAAATATCTTCTCTGACTATAGGCTTAAATTCAGGCTCAACATACAGACAAATCCCTCCTCCTCATTTACCATTGCCTCTATCTTTCCTAAATAGGTTATAACATCCAGATTAACAGTCCAGTCATGAAATTCATCCCACCACATTTCAGTAATGCCTATTAAATCCCATTTTTCCTGGCAAGCTTCTGGCATTAGCAAGCATACACCTTATGTTATGAGTCTGTAGTTCGGTAGTGCCTGCCACTGTACTTGAATTACTTAGTACTACCTCCCTATTGACTATACTACCCCTCCCCCATCTCCTCCCCTATGAGTTGTTAATTCATCCCTTATACCCTCTACACTTTCTACCCCATTACTTATATCTAGTCCCTCCCCCCCCCCCACCTACTAGTTTAAAAACTCCCCCAGCCTTTCTACCATCCTATCCCCAGTAATAACTCTCTCAGGAAGTCTATAGGAAAGCTCATTCGTTTACAAGGACACACCTACCCGAGAAAGTAACAGGAAGCAGCAGAATGGAGCCACACAGTAAAGAATATAAATTGAGTTTCCCATTCAGTGCTGTTGTCAAAGTGCTATTTGAAGCGAACATTGGTTATCATAACTGAATACAGATCTTATCTGTGTCCACATTTCTTCCCACCGCTCCCAGATTTCTTATCCTTTTACTACAAAGTCAAAATGTCTGTCATCATTAAAACAACATTGAATGGTTGTAATTATTTATTTTAAGCTGTGTACAAAACATTTTGCACATTATCAAGTCAAGCTCTTCAAAACAGAATACTTCACGGTCATGTCATTATTATGACCAATAGCTAATATTCTAAATAACCGCCGTGTGCAGCACGGACAGCAGCTAGACGGCACGTTAGTGAGTCAATAAGATGCTGGAAGGTTGGTAATGGTATCTGGAGCCATGCATACTGCGGTACAACCGACAGCTACTGAAGAGTGTGTGGTGGAGGATCCATACGGTGAACATGGCGATCAAAGTAATCCCACAGGTGCTTGATAGGGTTCAAGTCCAGGGAATTTGGAGCCCAAGGAAGTACTTTGAAGTTTTTGTCGTGCTCCTCCAGCCACACCTGGACAATTCTGGCCATATGACATGTTGTCCTGCTGGCAGATCCCATGCGCTCCAAGGAAGACAGTCAACATGTATGAGTGTACTTGATCTGCAAGGATGGATAGATAACCTAATCGGCTGAGAGTGCCTTACAGAGGTATGAGTGGACAATGCCAAGAAAATATTCCCCAGACCATAACGCTGTTGACACAAGATCGTGTTCTTCCAACAATGGTTTGTTCTCTGAGATTTCGTGCCTGACACGCCAACGTGCATCCAGTCTATGGAGCTGAAAACGTGACTCATCAAAGAAGGCAACCCTTTGCCATTTTTGGTACTGTCATGCAAATTAAAGCCGTTTCTGATGATGAACCCTTGTCAGCATGGGTGCAGTGACCAGCCGTTTGCTTCAGAGCCCCATACGCAACAGGGTTCATTGTACTGTCATTTTAGAAAACAAAGAGAAAAAATATATTTGGGAAATATAGGTACATTTAGGTATATTTTGAGTGCTTAACACAATTTTAATATAATGTAAGATTAAAATGGTAAGTATATACCTACATTAGCTCTCAATAATAAGAGTTAAAACTTTAATAATAACCACTGAACAACGTTGCATAAATAATATACAGTAAAAACCCCATTATCCGGCACCCACAGGTAGTTGCAGGTTAATTGGGAGTCCCAGAATTTAATGGTCTAAACGACCCTTAAGCAGAAAAAATCTTTAGGGAATAAAGCCCATTAGTGCATAACACTCTAAATATATATAACAAAAAAAGTGGGCAATAGTAAAATGTAAACTTTATTGGTTGGAAAAACCGACGATTAAAACTTTAAAAAGTTTTAGGTATTTGTACAGTTTTTATTCTTTCCCTTTTTAAAGTTTTAATCGTCGGTTTTTCCAACCAATAAAGTTTACATTTTACTATTGCCCACTTTTTTTGTTATCTAAACGACCCTTAACCCAAAATGCATTTAAAAAGGAATTAGCACCTAAACTGGGCCATTTAGGCCACAACAAATAATTTGAAAAAAAGTTAGCATTTTTAAATTGATGCCGGTGCCGGTTGCTAGAGTCCCGGTTAGTTGAGTGCCGGATAACCTGGATTCCTCTGTATAAAGATAAAAAGAGTACCTAAATAAATCCAAAAGATTGCCACATGTAGGTAATCAATCCTTTTGGTATTATCCCCTTAATAAAAGAGCTTTGCAAAGTGCTATAAATGTTTGCTTTTAAAGTGCTATGGTGAATACATTATTGAAGGACAATCAATACGTCATTAAAGTGCTATTTAATGCTATTTTAGAGACATCAGCTTTCTTGGTAATGGAATCAAAAGAACCTGAAACGTCTGCTGGGTAGGTTTGGCCATAACAGCCTTATCAAGCCCGACTGACAGTAGTGTGAAGAACATCAGTAGGATGTTATTTAAAAATCAGCATTTTTTTACATTAATTTGTACTTGAAATAAGTCTTTGTGGTCTATCTACTGAAGCTTTCCTTTTATTAGTGCTAGGTTGTAATGATTACTAATTACTCCATGGGGTACTCCAAGCATTATGTGTTATAAACCTAAAATAAATTGCAAGAAAGAATCTGTACAAATTCAGACACCAAAGAGTAATTAGTAATCATTACAATCAGCACACTGATAAAAGCAAAGGCTTGGTTGGTAAACCTGGAATGTCGATTAAGAAACCTCAATGGAAGTTTTCTATAAAATAACATACAATGGCTGGCCTTACATGCTCTACTTGAATCAGGTAATACTGAAAGATTCATTACCCTATCCCAGTTACTGATGCCCAAAAAAAACATTTACCCACAAAATCATCTATAATACATATTTAGGGTTAAAGGGAAAATTTTCAATAAAAAATATTGTCATTTTCAGTCTGGTTTCTAGAAAGTTTTAGAGGACAAATATTTGTAGCTTTTAATTACAACTATGAACTCTTTGTTTGTTCTGTCTCTGTGTGCTCTCTCTTTGCACTGTCTCTCTCTCTCTCTCTGCACACTGTCTCTCTCTTTGTCTATTCCCTCTCTCTGTGCAACCTCTCATTCTCTGTCCACGCTCTCTCTCTCTCTGTGCCCTCTCTCTCTGTGCCCTCTCTCTGTGCTCTGTGTGCTCTCTCACTCTTTCTCCCATTCTCCCTCCCTCTCCTCTCTCTCTCTCCATCCCCTGTGTCTCTCCTTCATTTTCTCTCTCTCTCCTTCCCTCTCTCTCTCCCTTCTGTTTTGTCTTTCTTCCCCTCCCTCTTTCTCTTTCTGTGCCTCTATCTCCCTCCCTTTCTCTCTGCCTTCTCTATATCCCTCCCTCTCTCTCCCCTCTCTCTCTGCCTCCTTTCTCTCTTCCTTTCTCTATTTCTCCCTCCCTCTGACCCAGAGCCTCTCTCCCTCTCTCTCTCCCCCACTTCCTCCCGCTCTCACCCTCCCTCCTCTTTCTCCCTTCCTCTTTCTCTCTCCCTCCTCTCTTCTTTTGCCCCTCTATCCTCTCATCCCCCCTCTCCCCCTCTCTACCTTTCTTTCTCCCCCTCATCCCCCCTCTCTACCTTTCACCCTCTCCCTCCCTCTCTCCCCTATCTCTTTCTCCCTCTCTCTCTCCCCTCTCTCTCTCTTTTCTGTTCTCTCTCCCTCCCTCCCTCCCTCCCAGTGACTCCCTCTCCCTCCCTCCATCTCTCTTTCTCCCCCTCCCTCTCTCTCCCCATCCTCTCTACCTCCCTCTCACTCTGCCTCATCTCTCTGAATCTCTCTCTCCTCTCCTCTCTTCTTTGTTCTCTCCCTCCCTCCCTGTAACCCTCTGCCACGCATGCTCAATAGGAATTTCCTGCGATTTAGGGATAGCAGCCTATGAGTAACGCCCGCGCAGAATGCATCTTTCTGGCGTTACTCACAACTGAAAACTATAATAGGTAATATTATGTGGAAAATACTGTAAAAATTACAAAATGAATGTAATTTTTTTTATATCAAATTAAATAGTTACAGTGCCTTGCAAAAGTATTCACTGCTCTTGGCATTTTCCGTGTTTTGTTGCCTCACAACCTGGAATTAACATGGATTGTTTGAGGATTTGCATCATTTAATTTACAGAACATGCCCACAAAGTCAATACTTTGTAGAGCCACCTTTTGCAGCAATCATAGCTCCAAGTCGCTTTGGAGAAATCTCTAAGAGCTTGCCACATTTTACCACTGGGATTTTTGCCTCCTTGCAAAACTGCTCCAGCTCCTTTAAGTTGGATGGTTTGCACTTGTCAACAGCAATCTTTAAGTCTGACCACAGATTTTCTATTGGATTGAGGTCTGGGCTTTGACTAGGCCATTCCAACACATTTACATGTTTTCCCTTAAAACACTCAAGTGTTGCTTTAGCAGTGTGTTTGGGGTCATTGTCCTGCTGGAAGGTGAACCTTCGTCCTAGCCTCAAATCACGCACAGAATCGTACAGGTTTTGCTCAAGAATTTCCCTGTATTTAGCACCATCCATCTTTCCCTCAACTCTGACCAGTTTCCCAGTCCCGGCTGCTGAAAAACATCCCCCCAGCATGATGCTGCCACCACCATGTTTCACTGTGGGGATGGTGTTCTTTGGGTGATGTGATGTGTTGGGTTTGCGCCAGACATGGCATTTTCTTTGATGGCCGAAAAATTTAATTTAAATCTCCTCAGACCAGAGCACCTTCCTCCATACATTTTGGGAGTCTCCCACATGCCTTTTCACAAACTTAAAATGAGCCATTTAGTTTTTTTCTGAAAGTAATGGCTTTCTTCTGGCCACTCTGCCATAAAGCCCAACTCTATGGAGCATACGGCTTATTGTTGTCCTATGTACAGATACTCCAGTCTCCCCTGTGGAACTCTGCAGCTCCTCCAGGGTTACCTTAGGTCTCTGTGCTGCCTCTCTGATTAATGTCCTCCTTGCACGAGTTTTGGTTGTTTTCTGTTGTGCCATGTTCTTTCCATTTGGTTATGATAGATTTGATGGTGCTCCTGGGGATAATCAAATATGTGGATATTTTTTTATAACCCAACCCTGACTTGTACTTCTCAACAACATTGTCCTTTACTTGTTTGGAGAGTTCCTTGGTCTTCATGACAGTGTTTGGATAGTGGTGCCTCTTGCTTAGTTGATGCAGCCTCTGGGGCCTTTAAAAAAAGGTGTGTATATTTAATGAGAGATCATGTGACACTTAGATTGTACACAGGTGGACATCATTTCACTAATTATGTGACTTCTGAAGGTAATTGGTTGCATCAGAGCTTTTTATCGGTTTCATAACAATTTTCTGTTTTCTATTTCTAAAAAAATGTTTTATGTATATATATTTTTCTCATTTCACTTCACAAACTTAGACTATTGTGTTCTGATCCATCACATAAAATCCAGATTAAGAAAACATTGAACTTAAGGATGTAATGTAACAAAACAGGTAAAAAGGGGGTGAATACTTTTGCAAAGCACTGTATATTTTGTACACAATTTAATGAAAAATAAATAAATGAAAAAATAAAGTAAAAAGATCCTAATGACACCGAACATATTTCAATAACATGAAACACTATCTTTGGAACAACAAATAACTTAAATATATGTATTCTCCTTCTTTGTCTTCAAAATTTTAATAAATATAATACTTTAAATTATCTGTTAGGAATCTGCTTGATCCCCCCATTGAGTATGCAAGAAAATTCTGTGCTATTAATGAAGCCCCAGCTAAAAACCTTTATGGCATACCCAAGTAAACTGTTCTTACTCACTACAAGCGTTCTGGATTGGCACCCATGTTTTCCAATCCTCCTACGCAGTCTACCCCATCCTAATATTTTCATGGTGCCACCTTTTGCTGATTCCTTTTGCCAGACTCCCCAGGTGTGGTAGCCATACAGATACATGTTGCCTTACTTGGAGAAACTGGTGGATATGAGAGACTGTTGGATATATTGTTACTGCAGTTGCTACTATTTCTACCTCTGGTTATTACTTGCAGTTCATGTATGTTTCCTGTTTGTCTTTCCTCTGCCCATCAGTCTGCTTCATTTTGTCCTGATTTCTGCTCATTGATACATTCTGTTACACCACGCTGTTTCTGGTCTCTCCATTCCAGACTAGTCTGGCAAGATCTGAACGTACCTGAGGCTGTCTACAAATAATTACTAATTACCATACACAGGCCAGTCATATATTATCTGTAGTTTTGTTTCCTTGACTGAAAGCAGTTGCTGACAGACAGAACTGAATTGGTAAAGTCCACAAAGTCACAAAGAGTCGACCCGACTGTATGACTAAACAACAACAACAAACACTATAAATATTGTGTTGGCCTACAATGTGTGCTTTAGCAAAGCCATTTGGGACTTGTGCTATCTACTTCTCTAATCTCTAATTATACATGATAAACCGGAATGTCCTTTTTACTCAAAAATATATCAACCCCTTTGTAAAGTTATCTATTGAATCCGCTGTCACCACTTCCTTTGGTAGAGAATTCCACAGATTAACCACCCTTACGGGGAAGAGCCATTTTTTTTCTTTAAGGTGAAATATTTTTTACTTCTAACCGCAATGGATGTCCTCTTGTTAGCTGAAAACTTCATGGCACAAAAAGTTCACTTGACAAAGCCTTATATTGACCCTATATATATATTTATATAAGGTAATCATACCCCCTCTTAGATGCCTTTTTTTCTAGAGAAAATACGTTTAGTTTGGTTAGTCTTTCTTCATAACTCAGCCCCTCCATTTCCCTTATTAGTTTTGTTGCCCTTCTCTGTACTTTTTCCATTTCTAAAATGGCCTTTTTATGAAGTGGTGCCCAAAATGTCACTCCATAGTCTAAATGAGGGCGCACTAGGGATTTGTATAGTGGCAGAATTATATTTGCTTCCCTTGCTTCTATACCCTTCTTAATACATGCTAATATTTTACTTGACTTTGCAGCTGCTGCTTGGCATTGAGCACTGCTACCTAGGCGGTTGTCCACAAGCACTCCCAAATCCTTTTCAATATCTGATACCCCTAGATTTGCTCCATTAAGATTATAAATTGCATGACTATTTTTCCTTCCCTGATGCATAACTTTACATTTATTAGTATTACATCTCAACTGCCAACAATAATACGGATTCTGCAAGAGCAATGCTTTTAAAGAATATTTGCATATAAAAGTGAACAATATGAAGGCTGTTTTAATTTTTAAAATCATGTAGCCCATTATCAAGTTTTGTTATTGAAAATACTATATAAAAGTATATTTTTTGTTCAGTTTTGATTGCAGGCTAATCCATGCGCCCTTTTTCATCCTTCCCTTGGCCTCCTATTACTTCCCAACTCTTCCATTCCCTGAGGAGTCCTTCAATTTCATTCGCCTCCCCATCACCAATATTTCACCAATGAGTTTGATTACAATTTCCTTATACCCTTTTCTTATTAATCATATACATACAAAGAGTTGTAGCACCCGAAACATATCTAATCAAAATCATTTAAAAACAATAAAAAATTCTTGCATGTTTTATAATATATAACTACCTCAGTTTCATAGCATTGGGATTCATTGATTGATTAAATTTTTCATGGCCTTAGAAATTTCCTTACCAGGTATTTTTGTAGCTATCAATTATTTATTAGGCACCAACATGTCATATTGTACATTACAATAAAATTGTGCAAGACAATAACCATAAAAATACAGGAAGGTTTAAAATAATTATTGCAAAAATGTTTAAATCGATAGCGTAGATGGGTGCAATTTATTGGTGGACGTTTTAGAATTGGTCTATGAAGACCAACCTTTTTCATATTTTTGGGGGTTTTCAGAAGATTGAGAATCCTGCAAGATATAACAAAATTAAAGGTATTATGGATGCTTAATGGATTATGAATGATTTGGATATAAGAGAACCAGTAGTGTATGAAAACATTTTGTGCATGAAAAAAATCCCAAAATTAACATTAATAAATTTACACTAGAGCTTACAAACTTTCTTCAGTTAATTTTAAGAAGCAATGCCCCTGAAAGCTAAATTAGCATAACATTCACAATTCATGTGGCCAATCAGAGGCAGCTATAACATTGTTCCAATGTCTGAGGATTCAGTCTCTGCAGCAAAGCATCATGGGATGTGTAGACTTTTGTTTCCACCCCAAGGAAGCAACTAAGGCTTTGTTGTGCTGCTGTTGGCTTGAAGGTTAGTATAGGGTTAAGTCAATTAAATGACAAGGTTAAACATTGATATACTGGGATTTAGTGAAATGGACTGGAATGGGACATTTCACATCAGTCAACCACCAGATCTTCTACTGTGATCAAAAATCGTGCAGAAGAAATGGAGTACAGGAATACCCCACTTAACAATGTAGATAAGTTCAAACCGCTATGAGTGTTAACAGCGCTAAACGGAGCATTTTAACATGGGGAAATTTGGGAAAAGGAAATGACTTTTAAAAAAGACACAACATCAAAAAAATTCTTGCAGTTAACTGCACACAGCAGCATAAATAAAAAGCAAAATAAAATTAACTGGTGGGTGTGGAGGCTCCAGGGTCATCCTTCTGCCTTGCTTTATTGGCCACAAATCGGTCAAGGGTCATTTGTCTTGGCTTCTCGCAGATATGCAGCAGATGCTGGTAGCAAGACGACCCTCCCAGCACAATGCGCCTTGCATTCCTGCTCCTAGTTGCATCAGGATCATTGGCTACCAGCCCATCCATTAGGTCATTGATCTGATGCAATGTCCTCCCTAGGAGTTCTGAGGACAGTTCTTTTGGAGGCTCAGTGTCCGAGTCACTGCTGTCCTGAGGTTCCTCTGTGCCCTGTTTGGTCAGTTCTTCCAGGTTCATTGGTAAGTCTCTCACCTGAAGCCTGGACTAAATGCTTGATGCCCTAAGCATCTAAGTCTCCCAGTTCAGCCATGGTCACTAGGTCCACTATCTCCACTATGATGGGCTCTTGCAGTGGCACATCTTCACACATCTCTGGCCAAATCTTTTTCCACACAGCCTTGAGGCACTGCTCTGTCACCTCCTTCCAGGACAGATCAATTTTGGTGACAGCCTTCATGATGTGATACTGCTCCCAGAAGTCCAACATTGATTGCTTGTCTTGGTGGTCCATGTGTTCAATATGCTGGTGGAATGTCTGGTAGAGATAGTAGGCCTTGAATTTGGCAACCACCCCCCAGGTCCATAGGCTGGATGAGCAATGTTGTGTTGGGCGTCAGGAACAAGAACTCCACAGGGATGCAGGTGGGCAGCTCAGCCAAGTCAGTCGGGTGGCTCACCACATTGTCCATGACGAGCAGCACTTTCTCCTCCTGTCCCTTGCGTCGACTATAACGCTGCATGGAATGGCAGAAATGGTTAGTAAACCACTCGCTAAATATATCTCTGGTGATCCATGCCTTCCTGTTTGCCTTCCAAATGACTGGCAAGCTGGACTTGCTAATGCCGCTCATTGCCCTCTGTGTCCAGAAGTGGCAGACCAGCAATGGTTTTATACGGAAGTCACCGCTGGCATCTCCACCCACAAGAAGGGTCAGCCTGCCTTTTTTTGCGTTAAAGCCCGGTGCTCTCTTCTGTTCCCTGGAGAAGAATATGTGGCTTGGCATCCACTTCCAAATGAGCCCGGTCTCATCCACATTAAAGACTAGCTCCGGTGGATAGCTCCCTCTTTCCACCACATCCTGGAAAGGCTGCAGCAGCTTTGATGTCCACACATGCCACTTTACTGGTGATCTAAATGTTGTAGAGGTTGTACCTTTTCTTACCTTTTCTCTACTTGCTGCAAAACTCTCTGTCACATTTGGATTTTGACTCTGGATGTGCGAGTAAATGCTCTTTGCCTTCTTCAGTAAGATAGCCTGGTTGCGAGGCATGTTACTCTCAATTCGTCATCTATCCAGATGGACAGCCTCTACTCCATTTCCTTAAGGGTGTAGGACCTGAAACGGGTGATCTTCTTGGCCGAAGAAGCAGTGCTGGTCGTCACTGAAGTGCAAATCTTATCATTGTTTTTCCGGATAGTGCAGATGGTGGAGGTAGGCAAAAAAGATCTGCCCCAATATCCACCTGCATCTCTCCTTTCTCCATTCGTTCCAGCACTTGAATCTTCACATCCAGAGGAATACTCTGGCGCTTGGCCTTCGCCTGCTCCTCTTTGTCCTCAGATATCTGTAAAACAGTACAAACAAATACAATGAATGTAGATTTTTTTAGACAATTAACAATGCCATTGTGCAAAACAATGGAACAATGACAATAAAGTATTCTGCACCGTACCTTGCCACTGGATGTAGTCTCCCCAATATGGGGGTCTCTGCTGGCAATGGCTCTCTCCACCACGACTTTCACTCCCTTACAAAGGACACAATGAATGTAGATTTTATTAGACAATTAACAATCACATTATGCAAAACAATGGAACAATGACAATACAGTATTTAGTACTGTACCTTGCCAGTGGATGTTCTCTGCAGGATTTGGGGGGGGGGGGGTCTCTGATAGCTATCACTGTCTCCAATGGGACACTATCTGCGTTACCCCCTAAAAAATAGTACATTTTATTAGACAATTAATAATTAATTAACATTATTAAAAACAAGGGAACAAAAAGTATACTGTACCTTGCCAATGGATCTTCCAAGTTGGATTTTGCTGTCTCTCTCTTTCTCTTTCTGGCTCTCTCTGGCTCTCTCTTTCACAAAATGGTACATCTGTCAACGCTGTCATGCTGTTAATAGCGTTAAACGGGGTCCTACAAGGAAAAAAGAGTGCTATCACAAAGCAGAGCGTTAAACAGCACTATAGTGGGGTTTAGCACTCTGCAAGTACAGGACACAAAAACAGCACTATAGTGAATCAGCACTATGCTGGGTAGCGCTAAGCGGGGTATGCCTGTATTCCTCATAATGCGTCAAAGGGTGGCCACAACGTGGCTCAGTTACAACCCAAAGAAATAACAAAATAATTTCAATTTGAATTCAAGGCAAAAATCCCAGTGATCTAAATCTATGCTCCAATCATGGATGCTGAGGAGGCGGAAGTTGTCCAATGCTACAAGAATATTGAACACTTTTTAGATATACCAAGAAAAGATGTTACTGTCATCATAGGAGATTGGAAAGCTAAAGTAGGGAACCAAAGGACACCTGGAATAACTGGCAAGTTTGGCCTTGGAGTACAAAATGAAGCAGGTCAGAGATTAGTAGAATTCTGTCAAGATAATTATCTTGTTGTAGGAAACACCCTCTTCCAAGAGCCTCCAAGACCACTCTACACATGGACATCACCAGATGGACAATATGGAAATCAGATTCACTATACACTTTGTAGCCAAAGATGGAGGAGCTCTATACAGTCAGCAAAAACAAGAAGTGGAGCTGACTGCGGCTCAGACCATGAGCTTCTTATTGCAAAGTTCAAAATTGAACTGAAGAAAAGAGGGAAAATCATCAGACCAAGCAGATATGAAATAAGTAATATCCCCAGTGAATGTGCAGGAGGTAAAGAATATATTTAAGGAACTAGACATGGTAGAACTTTGGACAATGTGACCTTATCCACAAAACAGCAACAAAGATTATCCCCAAATCAAAGAAGGCAAACTCAAAACAAAATGTATTGGAGATAGAAAAATATTTGTCCAACTGAATGAAGACACAAGAAGACATTCTATAATTAGCAAATTGGGGATCTCAAGGCAACCTTTCATGCCGTGGTGGACATAATACAAGACAAAAATGGTAGGGATTTAACAGAAGCAGATGAGATAAAGAAGAGGTAGCAGGAATACACTGAAGATCTATACAGGAAGGATTGTAACAATAGTTTTCTCAACGAGCTGGAGCCAGACATCTTGGAGAGTGAAGTGAGATGGGCACTAGGAGGTCTTACTGATGACAAAGTTGCCGGAGTGGATGAAATCACAGCAGAATTATTCAAAATCCTACATAATGATGCTATGAAAGTTCTGCTTGCCTTAGATCAACAAATGTGGAAACTCAGCAGTGGCCAATAGACTAAAAAAGGTCAGTCTATGTCCCAATCCCAAAAAATAAAGTGCCAAAGATTGCATCAATTATCAAACAATTGTACTCATTTCACATTTCAGCAAGGTAATGCTTAAGATCCTTCATCTTTGACTTCAACAAAACCAGATGTGCAAGCCGTGTTCTGCAGAGGAAAGAGGCACAATAGATCAAATTGCCAATGTCCGATGGATATTAGAGAAAGCAATAGAGTTCCAGAAAAAAATCATTTACCGTATTTTTCGCCCTATAAGACGCACCGGCAGATAAGACGCACCTAGTTTTTAGAGGAGGAAAACAAGAAAAAAAAAATCTGAATCAAACACAAATACACTTTACACACCTACATTACACACAAATATATATATATATATATATATATATATATATATATATAGATACACATACATACATATACATACACACATAAATATACATACACATACATACATATATACACACACATACACACACACATACATACACACACACACATACACATCCATATACTGCAGCATTTGGGAGCCCTTGACCCTCCCTGACCCTCCTGATCATCCCTGACCGTCCTGATCCTCCCTGACCGTCCTGATCCTCCCTGACCCCCCTGATCCTCACCTTTATAGATACACATACATACACATACATACACACATAAATATACATACACATACATACATATATACACACACATACACATACACACACACATACATACACACACACATATACATACATATCCATATACTGCAGCATTTGGGAGCCCTTGACCCTCCCTGACCCTCCTGATCCTCCCTGACCGTCCTGATCCTCCCTGACCCCCCTGATCCTCACCTTTCTTCTGATCTCTGCCATCTTGATCTCACCCCAGCGCTTCCTACCAGCACTCCTCGTGTACTGCAGCGTTGCGTGTGTGACGTCACTAGGACGCACCGGCCGACGCGATGCTGGTAGGAAGCGCTGGGGTGAGATCAAGAGGACAGAGGCAGTCTGAAAAGGTATATTCGCCGTATAAGACGCACCAACTTTCCTCCCCCAGTTTTGGGGAAGAAAAAGTGCGTCTTATACGGCGAAAAATACGGTACTTCTGCTTTATAGACTATTCTAAAGCCTTTGACTGTGTGGATCACAATAAAAAGGGGTCAAATTCTTATAGAGATGGGAGTACCAGATCATCTAATCCTCCTCCTGAGGAATCTGTACGTAGACCAAGAAGCCACAGTGAGAATTGAACAGGGGACAACAGAATAGTTGAAGATCGGGAAAGGAGTGCGACCAGGTTGTATATTGTCAGCTTATTTATTCAACTTATATGCAAAATACATCATGTTTAAAAAGGGTCTAGACAAATCCAAAGCAGAAATGATTAATGCTGGGAGAAATATCAGCAACCTCAGATACGCAGATGATACTACTCTGATGGCTGAATGTGAGGAGGAACTAAAGGCCTACTGATGAGGATGAAAGAAGAGAATGCAAAAGCTGACCTGCTGAGCAAAAGATGAAGATCATGGCAAACGGCAATCTCAGATCCTTAGAAATAGATGGGGAAGAAGTGGAGGCCATGACAGATTTTATTTTCCCGGGCACCAAGATATCTTCAGATGGTGACTGCAGCTATGAAATTAAAAGTTATTTGGAGGAAAGCCTAGGCAAGTCTAGACACGCTATTAAAAAGCAAAGATATTACATTATCAACAAAGCTCTGCATATTTAGGAGACCTGATTATGTAAAAAATACTGACATAATCAGACCGGCAGGGAGGTTAAAAGGTTCACTACTCCTTGTCTATAGCAATAGATCTCAACAGTCAGCCCTAGAACCAGTGGCAGTCACTGACACCTTATTTGACGGTGCTCAGGAACAAAAAGGGCCACCCATTAGCCCCAGTTATCAATACATTACTGATTAACCAAACTTAAGTTAATATGTACTGTATTCAAGTCAATGAGAAACTAAATGAAAATGTAGTATATCACCCCGTTAAATATGTTCTGGATCTCCATAAGCAATGGTGGGAAATCAGCTCGTCCCCATGAGCAATGGAAGGTAACGAGCGGGTCCCCAAACCAAAAAAGGTTGAGAAGCACTGGTCTATAGCTTTGTGTATGTAATATGTAGATCCACCAGCAGAGGGCTTCTTTGGGAAACTCTAGTATGATCCATGGCTTTCAGACACAATGTGGAGACCAGCGTCTAACAATTTCTCAACATGAAATGTAATGCATCAGCGATGCCCCTGGAGCATCAGACTCAGTAATCAGTGCTTTGCATTTGTAATAAAGCCTAAACTGCTTGTGTTTAGGATTGATATATCAAATGCATGTAATTATGTATAACAGGAAAAATAAATATCTAGGGAAAAATAAATAAATGTTAAGGTTTTTTCTTTAATTGTTAACAAAATCTGAATTAAAAATGGTTGCTATAATTATATATTTAATACTGTTGGAGAAACAACACTTAAAAATATGCTAAATGTTTTTTGTTTTATGTAATCAAAAAATATTGCAGCCTCTTTTTTTTTACTTTTATATAAAGTTATGCTATTATTTTCCTAGTAATTTCTGCTAATCAAAATCCAGAGGTGAGAGGAGACTTTAATCACTCAGCACCAGTGCCTTTCAATTGGAGTAATAGAAAGCGTATTATTTTACAAGAACACAGCCGCCTGAGAAAGCAGCAGACACAATCTGCTGTGGAAAGAAAATGGATCTATACAGTAATTGCATATGAAAGCAGTGAGAGGGTTAAGGAATGGAAGCGTTTTGCATCATAAGTGGTATACTAGAACAAGAGGCCATGATTTAAAGTCATGGGGTGGCAGAAGTGGGTTGTAAAAGTGTTACTGCATAGAAGATGTAGTAGATACATAGAACAGGCTTCCAGTGGGACTTCAGTAATGTGTGGGGTGTGAATAGGGTATTCTCTCATTAGGTAAACACTTTTTTCTATGGGCCAAATTATTTTTACACACACAAACACATATATGTGTGTGTGTGTGTGTATATATATATATATGTGCGTAAATAAATATATAAATATATATATATATATATATATATATATATATATATATATATATATATATACAGTAAAATCCCCTGGTTATCCAGTACCTAACCAACTGGCACTCTCAAGCAACCGGAACCAGTTCCCCATTTGAACAAAACTCCCACTAAACCGGCATAACCGGCACTGTCCAGCACTATTGGGCAGGTCGAGACTGCAAAAAAAAATACTAACTTTTTTCCTAATAGTTTTTTCTGGGCTTAAATGGTCCGGTTTAGGAGCTAATGCCATTTTAAAGGCATTTTGAGGGTTTTGGGGGTGTTTAAGGGTCGTTTAGACCTTTTTATTCAGGGACTCCGGATTAACCGCCAACTTCACTTATCCGGCAATTGGGAGTCCCCATAGGTGCCGGATAACGGTGAGTTTGCTGTATATATATATATATATGTGTGTGTGTTACTATATAAATATATGTATATATTTATATATATATATATATATTTTTTATTATATACAATTTTAATTATATGGAAAAATGTATTATAATAAGGCAAATAGGATAATGCCTTATCTTTTCAGCATACTCAGATGAGACATGGGGGCATATTTACTAAATATCACAGAGGCTGTGAAGTGCTCTATTGGGAAAACTACCATTGCATCACATGTGTTGTTGTTTGGTCATTCAGCTGTGTCCGACTCTCCGTGACCCTATGGACCTCAGCACACCCGGCACTCCTATCCGTATATCCCTGGTTGTGCCGATCTGTAAGGTTATCTTGGGAAAGATACTGGAGTGGGTTGCCAGTTCCTTCTGCAGTGAACCACAATTCGTCTGACCTCTCTGCTATGACCAGCCCACCTTAGGTGACCCTATATGCAGCACTGAACTACAGAAGCCTCTTCATCACAACAAGATAGTGATCCAGAAGGGTATATATATAGATATATATATATATATATATATATATATACAAACATAAATATATATATATATATACATAAATAAATATATATACATACATAAATATATATATATATATATATATATATATATGTACATACATACATAAGTATATATATATATATATATATATATATATATACATAAATATATAAATATATATATATATATATATGTATATATATATATACATACATTAATATATATACATATATAAAGCCCCAGTGATAAACCCACTGATCAAATTCTGTGTGGATTGTTTTTCCTGGCATTTTAATACAACTATACTTAAATAAACATGAAGAACACTGTCTTAGAAACAAAAAAAGGTAAAAAAATAAATTAAATATTAACCAAAAATGAAAAAAAAAAACTACATAACAGTTTGCCAACATAGAAATGGTCAGCTCCCACACACCAGATGTCCTTTTAGTCTTTATCCTGTTATTCTCGGTAAGCTCTATCCCAGACACAATTCTCTCTGATACAACAAAACAATAAAACAATTACATTGTAACACGACTACTAACGTTTATTGTGACATGATCCTGCCATATAGACAGGTGGGCTCCACCTATAGCTAAGCATGTATGAAGAATACAGTAAATAGTAAAGGCACAAGGCTAAGCCGGGATGGAACAACTGGTAGGTGAATTCCATTTAGGAATGGAGACGTGAAACCTTACTGGTAGGACGAAGAATAATCCAGACACCCCCACTCCTCCAGGAATGGTACTGCCTAGCTTTGAATGCATGTGTGCCTGTCATTTCTAAGCATTGCAGGATTGGTCCCTGCCTCCCATTCATGTAACCTGTGTTCGCTTCACTTGATATGTGTGTTTGTATTAGAGGCGAAAAATGAAGGAATAAACCATAGTGGTGGGGAAAAAAAAAAAAATCCTCAGCCTCCTGATTAAGGCTGGGCTGCTCTGGCAGATCTTCACAATACCCAGGACATCATTGTTGTATTGAGCCAGTGTCTTTGCAGTGAGGGTTTTTTTAGTTGTCCAGTTTTGGATGTTGAGCGTTGTCTGGAATCTGGAAGCCTGCAGAATGGTAAGCGTGTTTTTATATCTGTCTATCCGTTCTGTTGCACGTCTAAAGCCTCTCTTTCCCATGAAAGCAGCAGCCTCATCCGTCTCTCTCTCTCTCCCAGGGAATCCAAATAGGAATTGCAGGCAAAGCAAGAGGCAGCCAGGGATATGCTTGTGCACCTCTTGACTTGACTGCATCATGTACTTGTGTGTGTATATATATATATATAGCTATAGATATCGGCAATATGTGCGTTCATGTCTCTGGAAATATTCTGTGTTTTTGCTTCTTGTTCCCAGTGTGTTTTTTTTCTACCTTATGTCCTGAGACCCAAGCAGGTCGCATCATAAGCTAGGGGTTGAAAGACAAGTGGAATCATTTATCAACGTCCCAGGGGCCATGCAGATGCTATCCTGACACAATTTACAGCTCAGTTCCTTTGCGGCTTTTCCAAAGCATATTTTAAAGCATATTTGCAGCTCATTTAAAGAGCCGTGCCTTCCCTTGCTGCTGCTCCTTTCCTAATTTGTTTGGTCTATTAAAGCAACACCTGTAAATCAGACCTTAATGTATTTTTGGGAGGGGGGTACACCAGGACAGATAAGGAGAAATGGTCCAGTTTTCAGATAAAAACTAAGAATCGGCGCGAGCAAGAGTAACCGGCGTGTGTTCAGTTACTGGAAGACCCCTGCTTAAATATGACTTTTTTTTTTAATATGGATATTGATACAATTATTGATCAACTGACCATCACGTTGGAAAATATCTTAACTCCTTCAGTGCCAAGGCAGTTGGCCATGCATTACGCTGCAATACATTTCAGGCCCACTTGGCAGAAAAGTGGGTTCATCATTAGGCTTATTTTTGAAGATATCTGAATTGATTATACCTATATACTACCGTTGCTTCTGTTGGTTTGGAATAGGAATATGGTGTAGATTACTATACAGATTTATTTTTTTAAATATTATCATTGGCATGAAGTTGGGTGCGACATGCTTTTCCATTTACTATACTTCTACAAGCAGGGATGTAGTTGGAGAGGGGGGAATACAACACCATGACTTCTTCCTGACACCTCAGTCAGCTAAGTGGCTTAAGTGGGAGTTACAAGGAAGATTCACCAATTAGTAATGCTATCAATTAGCATTTCATTTTGGACAATATGTATTATTCATAGTAATAACATATTTTTATTAGTAGAATACAAAGACTCTGATACTATGGATCTGTCCTATTTTCTCTAATTTATTCCACTCTCATTGCGTCTGATTTCACTGTTGGAGAGGAATTTTGTATCAGATATTCTTGTTCTACGTCTGAAATGAAGCGTGGTATTAAGAAAAATCATTGCAGGCTACCGGAGGGATAAAAAAAAAAAGCGTCACATTATATAACAGCCTTTTTTACTACCTAGTGACAAGGCTCCTGACATGTTGAATTGATTTGTAATATTATTGGGAGATAAAAAATGCAAAGATCATCACTTATCATAAACCTAATACAATGTTTGTGAAGCCTCATTTGCTTGCAGAGCATAGTGACTGTGCATTGAAGGTTAGATAATTCAAAGATATGCTTTTCTTGCTATTATTTACATATCCTATTTTCACAGGGATGTAGACCATGGCTGCCTGGAAAAAAAAAGTGCTAGCAGATATAAAAGCATCCTCTCTACGGGGAACTTTGTGCGATACTATCAGCCATAGCTCCTTCATGTTATATGTGCATTATCATACAAAATATATATTCTGATTATGTATGGATTTGTACTTCCATTTTGTTTTAGTTTTTTTTTTTTCCCTTGGCATCTAACCTTGCAATGTCACAGTAGAGTGACTGCAGACTCAAAAGAGGCTCATTTGCAGAGTGTGTCTCAGATACATGATGCCTACAGTATATAGCATTATATTTATAGAGGAATGGAGCAGGCTCGGCTTGAAGAAGGTAGCATGGAAATACTGAGGATTACTAACATACATTAGGTGATTACTTGGGTAAAATTTGTGCAATTGATGCTTATCTGGATGTATGCTTCTCGGGATTGTATTTCTTTATTTTATATATATATATATATATATATATATATATATATATAAATATATATATATATATATATATATATATATTGTAAAAGAGGTATATTATCAACAATCTGTATAATATCAATATTACCCTAACTTTATCTATGATATGTGTATATGTTAAAATATATAATTCATCATGTTAGTTGTCTAAGCAAACAACTTCTGATTCCTTTTCCATTCAAGTCATTAGAGATGGTTATCAGTATACCACGCTGATAAAAAAACTGTGAATTAACCTTATATATATAATATATATAGATCATTACTAGATTATCCTCATGCTTCAAATCCTTCAAAATCGCTTTAAAAACGCATCTATTCAAAGAAGCCTATCATCTTTAGACTATCACTCTCCTGTAAACCACACACATCCTTTAGAATGTAAGTTTGCGAGTTTTCAATCTTGGTAGGTGCATTATGGAAAGCATTGTGTATGTCTGATTGAAAGCTCAATAACAGGGCCCTCCATCCTTTGCACTGTTTGAAATTTTTCTTGACTTGTACTTAACCCGGGTATAGCGATACAGAATATGTTGGCGTGTTATAGATAAAGGATAATAATAATAAAAATATTAATAATATATATAATTGAAGAGTGAAGCAGCCGTGAATGGCCAGTAATTTAGTAAATTAGTAATAAAGTAGTAATTACTAAATTACTGTATATATATATATATATATATATATATATATATATGTGTGTGTCTGTGTTTTTGTGTGTGTAAATGTATATATATATATATATATATATATATATATATATATATAAATGTATATTTGTGTGTGTATATATGTATATTTATATATTTATATATATATATATATATATATATATATATATATATAAATATAAATATGTATATTTATATATATCATACATCCCATCTGTCCTTCTTTTCAGGGGAAAATCCTCTGTCCCTCTTAGCGTTTAAGTGCAAACCGTACTTTCCAGTCGCTTTCTCTAGTTCTGTAGAACTGACACTCCAGATTTCTGCCTTGGATAATGTTAGAAGCATGGAGTGTCACTTCTACAGAATACATGTCTGTATGCACATTATATCTATAAAACTTATTTTTAATATCATACAGAGTGATGTGAGTACTATCTAATGGAGCAAAATGTTGCCACTTAAAATTTTGGGAGGTATAGTACTGGCGTAGAAACTTCCTGGGAGGAGCCCTGGCTCCTAAATATGTTTTGAAAGTAAAATGAATCTCTATAGAGGGCTCCTAGAAACAACCTAGTATATGAAAATAAGGCACTTTGTGGATTTGGAAGTTGATTTGAGCCTGAAATATAACTCCGTCAAGAATACATAGGGTTGTGCATTGCTAGCCCCTTAGACAGCATAGAGTCACTCAGGCCAGAGGTTCCCAAACTGTGACCACCAGTATTTTCTGAAATTCATTAAGGTGGTCCAAAATACAAAGTGTTCAGTATTTGGTCCTCTCCTTTTTGACATATTTATTAATGACTTAGAGGTGGGACTGGAAAGTAGTGTCTCCATTTTCGCTGATGACATGAAGTTGTGCAAGGTAATTAAATCAGATAATGATGTCCTCCAAAGGGATTTACATAAAATTGAGGAATGGGCATCTAAATGTCAGATGAGATTTAATACAAATAAATGAAGGGTTATACATTCTGAAATAGCCATGCAATTTAAATTCTTTATGGAGCAAATCTAGGGTTATCAGATATTGAAAGTGATTTTGGAGTGTTTTTGGACAACCACCTAGGTAACAGTGCTCAATGCCAAGCAGCAGCTGCAAAGGCAAATACAATATTAGCATGTATTAGGAAGGGTATATAAGCCAGGGAAGCAAATATAATTCTGCCACTATACAAATCTCTAGTACGCCCTCATTTGGAATATGGAGTACAATTTTGGGCACCACTTCATAAAAAGGACACTTTGGAGCTGGAAAAGTACAGAGAAGGGCAACAAAACTAAAAAGGGGAATGGAGGGGCTAAGTTATGAAGAAAGACTAACCAAATTAAACTTTTTTCTCTAGAAAAAAGGCGTCTAAGAGGAGCTATGATTACTGTATATAAATATATCCAGGGACAGTATAAGGCTTTGTCAAGGGAACTTTTTGTGCCAAGATGTTTTCAACTTACAGGAGGACATCCCTTAAGGTTAGAAGCAAAAAGATTACACCTTAAAGAAATAAAAGGGTTCTTCACAGTAAGAGTGGAGGTGGTAACAGAGGATTGAATAGATAACTTTAAAAAGGGATTGGAAATATTTATTAATAAAAATAGCATTCAGGGTTATCTTAGTTAACTAGAGAAGTATTGATCAAGGGAGGAATCTGATGGCCAGTATCTGGGGTCAGGAAGGAATTTTATTTTTTCCCCTTTAAAGACAATTGCCTATGTTTTTTGCCTTCCTCTGGATCCATTATCAATTAACAATTAATCTGTATTTTACAAAGATCAGAGGAGATCTAAAAAGGTTGTATTTGATGGGCTAAAAGTTAACCCAGAGTCTGCCAGACCTACTTTATTTACATTTATTACTATATATATATATATATATATATATATATATATTAATACATAGTTCCTTCAAAGGTCCGCCTCCTGTAGCTCATGCATGCAATGTTACTATAGTACTAGATGTAATAGCTAGATTATCTGTCAGCAGCATTTCAATAACATGCTGTTGAGAGACAGTCTGTGATTGGCTAGTACATCTAGTATCCATAGGAACATTGTATGCATGAGTTACAGGGGGTGGACCATTGCAGGGATTATTTGGATATTTCAGTGAGCAAAAACAGAACTTTTAGCACTTGTAAATAAAATGATGTTAAGATATGCTAATAAACACTTAGCAGTTTATTTTAATACTAAACACAGGGAACCTTCAATGTCCTTTTAAGTAGCTTACATGTTGACTTGGATTGTTCAGAAAATGGTGCCAAACACACAGATGGGTAGACATGTCAGAGGCTCACTTGGTTGCAATGGGGTAAGAGTCTTCCAATACTGCTTCCAGCAGTCTACCTGGCAGGTGCATTTTGGTTTTAATTCTTTGGCTGAACTAAGCTACTCTACAGAGTGAAAAATGCCTTGTAGAGCAGTGGGCCTCAACCCCATTGGCCTGTTAAATGTCTGGATAGCTTCCAATGCATACAGAACCATATATGATCCAAAGCATTTTGAGATACAGCATGTCAAGTACTACATCTTCATTTAGTTTTATACTGATTTGTACCTTTTAACTGTAGATACATTCATCAATATCTATAAATAAGTGCTTATACCCTTACACTCTTCTCTTTCTTCTTGGTTCCTGAGGACTGGTAGATGAGGTCTCATGGACCGGCACTGGTCCAAGCACCAGCTATTGAGGACCACTGTTGTAGACAACATACTAATTTTGAGTTTGACATTGAAAGGAAGACAAATGTTTTGTTGTATCAGGATTTATTTAAAAACTGTTTAATGCATTTTTATAGCTATAGTCCAATAAGGCATAGAATGCTTTATACCATATTTTGGAATATAAAACACAGTTGAATATATACTCTTATATTTTTTACAGAATTTATATTTATATTTGGAATATTTACAATATTTAATACTTTTTTCTTGTTAAAAAATAGTGTTTCTTATATTCAGTATTTTGATGGATTCAACCAGCAGTACAATATAATGCTTCTTTGAGATAAACCTTGGTAGCTGTTGAGGCTGTAGAAAAACAGCTTGATACACACTGCTGTGTGTCTTTTCATCTTAAAATGGCTATATCTCTGTACGTGCTATTGATTTCTGAGAAATTTTTATTTAGGCCATATCTTTGTATTGTGGTTCACATTGTGTTCCCCATACCAAAAAAATACATACTTTGTAGAATATATTTCAGTAAAATTATAATGAGCAGACTAGGTTGACTCCTACATGTATTGTCCCCATAAGGTGTGATTGCTAATTGGATATAATCATCAGTAGGAGAAAAAATATTTATATTTAGTAGCAGTTAATAAAAATAATTAAAGGTCTACTGAAGTGTCATAATAGGGTAGGCTCTTATGTAGAGGATGACTTGCTGGGCAAATGTTTTAAACAATAAATGCAACCTTTAATTCTGAATTATTGTGTTCAATAGATTTTGTCTTTGTTTCTAAAAAAGATTTGCTATGTTATAGGAATTGGAGATTCATTTAAAATTCTCTATTCAGTTCTGTTGAAAACTGCCCTCTAAATAGCACACTTGATAAAACGTAAATAGTGAAGCATTTTCCAATAGGATAAACATCCATCTGAAGCTGCAAGGGTACCAGCAAGATTGAAGTGCCCATGCGTTTATGCTCTTGGCTTTCATAGTTTCTAAAGTTGATAGTTGGTTCTACATTGAAGATTAACAAAAAGTAAAAAAAAATCATTTGAAGTTACTAGTATACAAATGGTTGGACTTCTCACAGGCAAAGAAGGCAGTTGCCCAGGGGCACCTCCCTGAGAGGGGTAACTCTTTGCCATAACAATGTATATAATTGTATTTTTAACACATAGCCCCTGCTTTCTGTAGCCAAGAACTGAGAGTGTGTTCTTTGTTTGGGTGTGGGGGAGGAGGTTGGTGTTAAGTGGCAGGCTTGCAGCATGCTGCACTATAGTAAAACAAACCTGACAAGGGAGTACATGAGCAAGTTCACTGTGTCTGCAAAACCCTGTTCAATGCACATAAACATGCAGGAGGTTTCAGTTAATTATTCTACCTTTACCTCTCACTGTCTACCTACCACCAAGCTCTCCTCCTCCCTCAGGTCCTGAAAGCACCATAATTAGCTTGCAAACTGGCTTATCATCAACAACAAAGCATGCTCCTGTTTTTGGATCCCAATTGAGAGAAGTCTTTACATATGTTGCTTCCATATGTACCGATACTAAAGTATAGTATATGCAAACTTTATTACGTGTACAACTGGGGTACAGCTACAGAGTTTCTGCCTAGAGTTCCACATATGTAAATCCAGCCTGAGTATACCATACCTCACAACTATATGCCTGTCCCTTCCTGACCATAAATATCCCTCTTTTAGGAAAGTGTAAAAATAAACCCTTTTCTTTCAGTCTCACCTTTTCCCACTTTATTTAGTCGGCTCCTCCTACTTTCACTCCAATTTCAGATGTATTTGTATTGCAGAATATTTGTTTATACAGCAGAGTGAGATGTTGACGTCTTGACCATTGTACAAATGGCACCAAAGCTAGCTAATGGTGCATCTTTTTCATAATTATGACTCCATTTTTGTTCAGTTGAAATATTTGAATGTATGGTAAACATATACCACATAAACATAAACATATCTACAGTATTATGTCAACTGTTATGCTTCAAGCAACTATTAGGAGACCTACACTTCAGTTAAAGTACATGAAACAGATCATTTACATGTCCTGATTCATATTAATTGTCATATATACCATTATAATAATATATTCTGCTAGAGGTTTTGTGTAATTTGTATCATGGCAATTATACATATATTTTTAACATGCATTTCATCTCTCTGTATTTTTAAATATCATTCATAGCTATAAATTCCATTCCTTGTATTTCTATCTTAAGCATCTCTTATGTTTATAGCTATCTAATAATGATTGATTTCTGCTTGAGTGGCTCTCTGGTATATCATATTGTTTTCAATTATACCTGCATTATCCTATAGTGCCAGGCATGTAAGTAGTGCTTTATCACTAAGTTTCTGCTCCATAAAAGGGTCTAAGTCATTGGTTTTCAAGAGGTGGACGTTGGATACGTGCCAGTCCCTTGAGTACTTCTCTGCTAGTCCTCAGGAATGAAGAGGGATAAGGAGAGTCTAACGCTTTAAAACTGTGACTAATGGCAGTAGTATGTATAGGCAGACTATTGATTAAGAGCCTCATTCAATTGAGCCATTTGGGAGATCTGGGCTCGCAAGTGGAGGTCACAAGTTATTTTGCTATCAATTGGCTTCCGTTTGCGGGCTCCGATCGAGTTACGTGCTCTGAGCTGCGATTCTTTGCGATTTGTAAAATCGCAAGTTAATGCCCTCCAAGCTTTTGATCTATTATGACCGCAAGTGTCCCGAACGCTAAAATCGCAAATCGCTATTCAATTGCTCCGATTCCCCCTCGCTAACCACCACAAGTTAATGGTACCAAGGACGTCTAGCAAAGGGCTTAATGACAAGTCACAGCACTTTCAAAGCAAATAAAAAAAGCAATGTTAGGTCTTAGAATTGATAGCACAACATTCTCTAATACTTTATTTCATTTTCAATTTTTGTGTTATATCGATCACGGCAATCAATGTGAAGTCCTACTGCCTTCAAACCCCAAGCTCGTAGGACTTGAAAATCCAACCTCCATTTTTTAAAGTCCTACGGGCTACGAGGTTGAAGTCTGTAGGACTTCGAAAAATGTAGGTTGGATTTCCAATTCCTACGGCCTTCACTTACGAGTTAAGTGCTTGGTGGTTGGCCATGATGACAATCTCTGTTTCCATAGTCTGTTTCTGTATTGGGAGTTACAGGCTTGCTCCTGTCACATGTTCAAGCACGGAAATGCTAAATCCGACAGCAATGGTCTCCGATTTTCGCTATCGGCCCCTAACTTGCAGGCCTGGCCAATTGAATAGCATCGCAAAAGAAGAGCAATGAGAGCCCACAACTCAATCGCAGGCATTTGGCTGTCTGCGATCGAGTTGCGAGACCCAATTTGAACGAGGCTCTAATTTATCTACAGTTAAAAAGTACTCTATTCAAATCAGTTCAAAATCAAATGAAAACGTAGGCCCCTATTCAATTGAGCTATTGTTGTTTATGGGAGCCTGTAATGTAGCCGTAAACTAATTTGCTATTCAATTGTCGTCTATTAGCAAGCCGCAAACCATCTACGGGTTACAGGCCGAAAATCTCTGGGGTTGTCAAAATCGTAACTAACATCGAAGCCTTGGATCTTTCAAGCCCGCAAAAGTTACAAATGCTAAAATTTCAAATCGCTATTCGATTGCTACAATTCCTCAAGCCCGAAAATGTTTTCACACCGTAAATGGCAAATGTAGAAGAAAATCCTACGGATACCAAATAGGACTTGTAAGGGGGTTAAACACCTTATCATTGCACTGTAAACGCAGATACAAAATCAATACTGCACTGTAAATAATGGGGAATACGATGCACAACAGTCTCAAGCTCGCAAATCTGCAATATCATTTTTTTTTTTAATGTTCCATTTTGGTGTCATATCAATCTCGGGAATCAAAGAGTTAATATGTATCAAGCCACCCACATGGACAATAACAGTATCGACATTCATTTTTATTATTTTGTATATTGCCGGATTGCGAGTCTGATCGCATATGGGACCTCTAAACTCGAATTGATTGACGTGTAACCTCCATGTTTAAGTGACGTAATGATGGCGTCTCATTTACTATTGGCTGTTTCTAAATTAGTAGTTACAGCCTTGCTTAATTGATCATGATCACTTTGAAATGCTACATACAATTATTACATGGTTTACGCTTTCGGTTTTCGGACTGTAAATTGCGAGCTTGTTCAATTGAATCGCTCTGTAATTGTAGCAGATTTCAAACTTGCAGACATACGGCATGTATAAAGTAATCTGCTGCCTTGCAGTTGAATAAGGCCCTCTGTGTGTTCTACATAATATCACCCAGTACAAAATATTCTGGATCTTTAAGATGGTCACCATGAGCACTGGAAAGTTTCCAGCCAGTCCCTAGATGAAAATGGTTTGGAGCCACTGGCCTGATGTACATTAATATGTTTGTGTGGATCAAACCAGACTTCATTGTATCAGACTCCATGTTACAACACTCAATCTCAATCCAAATTTTAGTAATTTGTTAGCACATATCTTCCCCGTAAACATGGCTGGATTACCCATTAGACCAACTAGACAGCCGCCTAAGGGCACTACCCTGTGAGGGACGCCACTTTAATAAAATGGTTCCTGGCTTAAAAATTAAATTAAATTATGTAGTTCATAGACTGGCTACTAGGGGGTAACCACCTAAAACAAGAGAATTACAACAGGAAAAGGAACTTAAATGCACAGAAAAAGCAAAAATGGCTTTGTGCATACCTTGCATACTCACTCACAGGGGCTCCTCCACTTCACTGCCCAGGAGCTCCAAAAAAGGTAGATCTGGCCCTGCCTGTAAATCATTTGGAAGCAATGGCTTTAGAGTTTTGAATATAATTTTGTGAGTTTTCAGTCTCATAAGGGAAAAGCTCTATGTACGTTTGACTTTCAGCTCAAACACAGGACCCTCCATTCTTTTGCAATATGTTAATATAGTGTTTCCCTTGTACTTAACCCCTGTATAGCACTACAGAATATGTTGGTGCATTACAAATAAAGGATAATAATAATAAAGTAACAATATTCCTATTTATCATTTAGTAGGTATACTGTACAATATTGGCAAATGGGAGGAACTTTGTTAACATACACAAGGCCAGAGGATTCATTCCATTTGTGTTTGTGGCATGCATGGACGCCTGCTCTTGTATCTTCAGCACCAGTAGGGTTACATTTTCCTAGAAGTGCTCTGTAAATACATCCTTTGTAATTTAATTTTAAAACTGCTTTAAAATTCCAGAATCGATTCAGATGGAAACCCAGCAATGTGTGTATCTTATACCACAGATAACGATGGAGATGAAATGTATAAATCAATGTCTTTTTAGATTTAAGGCTGATTGTCACCTGCCCGGTTGTATGGTCTATCAGGCGAGCCGATTCTAACTAAAAGCTTAAATATTCCGTTTCTGCCTTGAACTGACAGATTGGCATTTCTGGGCACTGTGACAGCAGAGCATGCACCACTTGCCAGTGAATTGGGTATTCATAGATCCCAAACCAATATATTTTCAACAGCACGAGCTTTGAATGAAATGTTTTTTAAAGAAATATATATTTCCACTTTGTCACGGCTAAAAAAAAATTCCAAAGTGATATGTGAGCCATGTCCAGGCTTTTTAGCCAAGCAGAAGTGGTGCTACAGACTGTTTTATTGCCGGCATTTTCACACAGGCAGGAGAGAGAAAATGCATTATTTGAATTTTGCTCTGCCATTCTGCTGCTGCTCTGCCGATAGGCAAATTATTTGCATAGTAAGAAATGTATTCGCAAACTCACCCAGATAATCATGTGATATTTCTGAGTTCTGCTTGCAAATGCAGAATGTGCTAGGATGTGTGAACGTACAAGATTCAGAAACCTGGAACAGCTGGGAGGATTTTTTTTTTTTGCATTTGGATGCTAAAAATTCATACAGCCTAAAGCCATTGCAGTATGGCCAACTTTCTCTGCTTAGGGTCACTGTGTAAACCCTTTAAAAGAAGCCGCTTGTGAAAAAAAAATGCTACAGGGCAACATTGGATTTAACGCACTGCAGTTGTAGGATTCTGATTTAGTTTTTGTTATTTGTTGTTGCCTAAAAGAGAGGTAAAAACTGTTGTTGTAAACTGAACATACTCAGACTAGACTATTGTGGTATGTGGGGTACCTCAGGGTTAAGTATTAGGTTCTCTCCTTTCTTATTATATTTAGTAATGACTTAGAAGTAGGACCGGAGAGTATTGTTTTCATTTTTGCTGATGACATTAAGTTGTGCAAGGTAATTTAATCAGAAAATGATGTACTTTTCCTCCAAAATGACTTGCATAAATGAGAGAAATGGGCAACTAAATGGCAGATGAGATTTAACACATACTGTATCCATGTAAAGTTATACATCTGGAAAAGAAAATAAGCATGCAATTTATAATGTAAATTGAGCAATTCTAGGAATTAGATATAAAGGGATTAATGGAGTACAATTTTGGGTACCACTTCATAAAAATGTCATTTTAGTGCGGGAAAGGGTACAGAGAAGGCCAACAAAACTAATAAGAAATAGGGAATGGATGGACAGTTAAAAATAATATTTTATTAATTGCATATTTGTGGCTTTGAGACTGCTATGCAATTAATTCTAATGTCTTTCTATGACTTCCCGTGCTTTTAAAATACAGTATTGTGTGTTTATTTGCTGCTACAACTTTAATAAGTGTTTGAAAATGCCCTTGCTAGTCCTATTTAGTAGTCACAATATTTTGGACAGACACTTGATACGTTTTTCAGTTGTGGGTTAGACTTTATTTGCGAACTAGGCCTATGGGTCTAATAGAATATTGTAACTTTTATCATTTAGAGCTTGCAATATTCAAGCTTTGCTAAAACCAATGGAGTTCTAAGGCCAAATTTGTGGGTGGGTAACTCGTAATCGGATTGTGAGTAGCTAATAGAATATGTGGCAATATAAAGAGTGATTTTAAGTGTGTATACATTTAAGAATTGGGCAATAGAATATTGCCCCATGGATAGCATCACTGTCTCTATATGAATTTGAATGCCTTGTGATTATCAAACATTCTACCCAAAATAGCATTAATGTGGTCATACATTAACAGAAGTTTTTTTATTGACATCTCATGAACAAACCCCTAGAAACATTAATATTCACAGTTCTGGAAATGTAAAACCAGTAAATATTTTATGTAGGAGTTTAATATTTACTTGACCACTTGTCAGGAAATGGAAATTGAGACATTACACATTGTAAATATTTGGAGAAGTATATTAATGAATCTTTTGTTTGGTTAAAGGATAAATGTAAAATCGAGGTAATAACGTTTTAAAAGTAATATATTTTGGAATGCCAGATGTTTGTTTTTTTTATCTATTTTCTTAATATTCAATAAACAGAATTAAAAAAAATGTAATGTGGCATTTACTTTTTCATTATAGGCTGACTTGAAAATATCTTTACGCTCAGGCTTTCACTAACAGAAGCAGAAACCAAAAGCAGTTTTCTCTATTAAAACATAAATAAATTGTCTGCTGAGAATTCATTACTATAGGACTACTGTAAGATACATCCCAATTGGTCACTCACTACTTTCACATTGACTGAGTAGCAACAAGAGACTTAACCTCTGTTTTTTCTTGAACTAGCAATCCATTTGTATTGCTTTATTTTTTTAATGTATAATGTCATATTGTTAAGAAAAAAACTAAATAAAAAATATTTAGGGAAATTTTTTTAATAATTTTTGAAAAGTATCCTATTTTAAGGTTAGGCAATGTAAATTTATAAAATCCTCCTACAATGAGATGTATTCCTGGTATAACCTTCTACTGAAATGAATGACTTCTATAGAAAAATCTGAATTTGTGTAAAAAAAAATAAAAACGCTTTATTGACCCTGGAAAAAAAGCTATTTGGTTTCAGCCAGGGCCAGATTTATAACTAGGTAAACACAGCAGCTGTCCAGGGATGCCTTCCTAGGGCACTTAATGTGAATAACAATATATTTAAATTTCTGTTTATCTGTAGTCTTGGGATATCACAGTAAGATATACAAGTTTGTTGCCTAGTTTTTCTTTACTAGTCAAAGACTAATGACAATTTCAGCCCTGTGTGAGAGTATATATATATATATATATATATATATATATATATACATATATATATATATATATATATATATATATATATATATATATATACTGTAAATTTAAAGATATTATATTAATAGTTTTTCAAATGTATTTCCATTGTCTACAAGACAGAGTTTTTCTTTGCGCAACGCTTTGCAATGTCTTTTAAAGTGGCGTCTCTCAACCATTTTGATCTGGAGATTGCTTATAACCTTCTAATGGGACAACCTTTGAGATCTGAAGGCTTTGAACAGGGTGATACTACATATGACACACTATATTTTCCTCTAGTTTTGCATTCATTATACAAAGGATATTTTATCTGAAGATACATTGATCAACAATTTATCTATAACTATACTAATAGGTGTGGTGTGTTTAAAGTATTAAGCTCACCTCGTCGCCCTTTGTCCCTGAGGACAAGATAAGTCTCAGGATCCATCACCAGTCTTGGGACTGGCTTTTGACAACCACTGCTTTAGAGCATCCTTGAGTGGAATTATGAGGTACTGTGGATTGATTTTGATGTTAGGGGGTGGTGGTTATGTGTTTTGTTTTTAGGCTTTTGGTCACTGAAGTGCAGTTTATTGGCAGCAAGATAGATGATCAGGGGTTTTACAGGAGATATTTTTGGATTCAACAGTTACATCAGTAGTTTAGGAAACCAGTTAGGATTCCATTCTTGAATCCATTTGAGAATTTATTTTCTAACTAAATACATCTGGTATTCATACATGCACCATGAACTTGATGCAACCAGGGGAGAATTCAATGGAGTCTGTAGATGCACTAAATGACTGGTCAGAACTTCTGATAATTAAGTACGATAAGCCTGATAATGCTTATCTTTTAGATGATTTGTTGTACCTCTTTAATATGTATCTTGGTACTGTTTGTGTGCCTCTAGGACCTAGAGATCTATCAGCTGTAGTCCAATATTTTTATTACTCTATTTTAAAGAACTAGTGTTGAAGCGAGGCGAGCAGTTGAGGCATGCAGGACTTACGACCCATACAACTTAGGACCGAAACACGAACATGAACTGTGCGCCTCACAACATTGCGACTTCAACGGCCAAACCACGTAACTGGATAGACCTGAAAAAAGGAAGAAATATGAATCAAATTAATTTACACACACACCACAGTTTGATAGGCAGAGAGCCTGTGAGTGAGGTTGCAAGTTAATTTGAAACATATTTGCCGTTTTTTCACGATCGAAAATAAACGAGAACAAAAATGGCTGCCAAAAAAACGCAAAAAACGAGGCCGGAGGACGTAAAACTAGCCCGAAGGATGTAAAACTAGCCTGAAGTACGTAAAAACTACCCGTAAGCCGTAACACGTAACGCAAGCCAAAACACTTAATCCAAGTCACTAACATTTAACACAAGACAGTAACACAACCCAAGCCACTAACACTTAACCCAAGACAGTAACATAACCTAAGACAGTAACACTCAAGCGCAACGCCTATAAAGTACACAGGGGAGAGGCTTGCAATGAGTGCCAAAGGCGCTCAGCGCTGGGCTCGCAATGAGCGCCAAAGGTGCAATAGGTTTGCATTTTGTGGCAAACAGCATTGCAAGGCTTATAGTTTTACTCCCGTCATTTTTGACGGGCAATAGGTGGTCAGTTAAGGGATGCTGTTTTATTTTTATGTTCTAAAAACATTTTGCCCAATTTTTAATTTTAGTTCTTTAAAATAAAGCTCTGAAACTATGACACTACAGTGTTCTTTTAAGAATATCTTTGGCAACAGGAGAAGATTAATAATTCAATCACCAACTGCATACTGTATATTGTTGATAAAGAAGGAAAGCTATCGCTTCTTAGGCCGGGATCGCTTATACTAACATTATCAGATAAAGCACTGTAAATCAAATTACTGACTATTCGTGTCATCCTGAGGTTCGGTCCGGTTAACTAAGAATAACTTCAACTTAGGGAAAAGGAAAATCAATAAATAGAAAAGGGGTTAGCACCGGTTCACATTTCCCCATCTCAAGAAAAGATTTGCTTTCAAGGTTTTGACAGCTTCTCATTTTAAACAAGGTTAGTACGAACCAGTGGGAGAAATAACTGATGGGCAATTTAGGCAGCGAGACCTGCTGAGCTACACTTCCCAATCTCAATTTATCAATCTATTTAAATAGAAAGAATTCCGTGTGATTCCATAAATATTACCTAAGGCATTAATGCGGTGGTGTTTCCTAAAGGCAGCCAGCCATGTTTGGACATATGTTTCCATTAAAGATGCATGTTATTAAATAATAATAAAGTGGTGGTCAACTGTAAATGGGATTGGTTTAATTTGTAAAATGACTTGCATGATGGATCCTGAAAGATTTTGATTAAAATGAGCAAAAACAATCAAGAAACATTACAATTTTAATATTAAATTCAAACTGTTGTAACATAGTGGAATGGATGGGATGGTTTAGCAGAAAGCACCTACTTGCTTCCAAAAATGCAGATAGATGTACTACGGCCTAATGTATTGCAAATAATCCAGGAATATAGCTTGGTCTCAAACTAAAGAATGAACCAAAAGAAGTCAGAAATATTGGGTTTGAATATCTCTAATGAACTTAATAATGTGTTGAAGTCGGAGTTCTTGTTTGATTGGGAATCAAATACATTTAAACATCTAGGAATTATTTTTGATAAGAATATAGATAAAATGTTGGCTTTTAACTACAAGCATACTTATGAGAAAGTTATGGAAATTATAGATGGCTGGACAAATATTAGCCTTTCATTTTTGGGAAGAATTTCCAGCTTTAAAATGATAATTCTTCCAATTATCAACTATACTATTAGATGCTTACCTATCAATCTACCAAGATCTTAGTCTGTTAAATTACAAAATACTATAGATAAGTTCATACATTCGAGGAAACATATAAAGTTGAAGAGAACGGTAATATCTAGGATATTTCTAAAAGGCAGAATAGCTTATCCTCTAATCAAATATTATCAAAATGCCACAATGTTATTCCATCTTCTAAAATGGTTAGAACCTCCAGATAAATACCCTTGGCATCAAATAGAGGAAATGCAGGTTTTTAATGGGTATTTGAAAGCATTAACTTTTATCGGGAAATACCCTTTAAAATACATTAGTAAAGAAGCCTTTATAGTCATACAGATTTTTAGAGCCTGGAGCAGAATTAATAAGAATTTTAAAATGTGCCCTAGTTTGAGCTAAATAACTCCATTTAAAACTATAGCAAATTGTTATGAAGTAAATTGGCCAGATTCTTGGTCCAGTAAGGGTATTGATAGTTTAAATGATCTCTTTATAGGCTATGCAATGGCCTCCTTCCAACAATTAAGAGACAAATTTGAGATTTCACCCCAATATCGGCTTATTTATGAACAACTAAGGTCCTTAATAACACATAAATTGGATGTTATGGCAAAAAACAAACATAAGGCTTTTGAAATACTCATAAAAAAATCAAGATTTTTCTCATCTGATATCTAAGATGTTCAATATTCTGCGAGTTGGAAGAAGGTAATACAGTTGGCATGAACGCCTGGGCCGTTGAAATGGGTATTTCTCAGGACCAGTGGAGGAAAGTTCTTATAAATACTGATTCAGTTATTAAAAATGCTACCTGAAGGGAAACATTTTTTAAGGTAATTAATAGATGGTACTTTGTCCCAGTTAAATTATTTCAAATCACTCATAAGAACGAGAATAAACTTTGTTGGAGAGGCTGTGGGATGAACGCCCAACCAACTTCATGTATGGTCAGATTGTCCCCTAATTATGCCACTTTGGCGGGAATGCTTTGATTATGTTTCTGTTATTCGCAAGAGAGATTTCTCTCCGACTGCTCAATGCGTTTTACTGCATATTTTTGCAGAAGTATATAGGCGGGAGGATATAGCGTGCATAATCCAAATCTGTTGTATTGTTAAACTTTTAATAACGTATAAATGGAAACAAGCAAGTACTCCAACTTGGAGAGAAGTTATGTGCAGTATGGATCGCTGCTGAGAGTTAGACATTTCTCTAGTAGTGGACTTATCAGGGACAACCCAAAAAAAAAAGGGTTATTTGGGACTCTAGAGAAAGAGTTTAGCATCCCTTACCTAAAATACTCATATCTTTTACATACTTACGGATTATCTTAATATCTAAATTTTTGTTGCTATTCGCCCCTTGAAGTCTATTTTAAAAATAGTATGAATGTAATGTGCTTGTTATGTTTGGTGATATATTTGTAATTAAGAAACATATGCTTAATATCAAAATATTACAATGCTATGCAATACGTATGTGTTTCCTTTGTTGATGTATATAAAATGTATTTCTATGCAAAAACAAATAAAACATTTTTTTTTAAAACTTGTACTACGGCTGGAAGGTCCTAGAATCCAGGCTATAGCGCTTTGGGGAACTCTATATGAGATTCTAATTTCTCGCTAGTCCACCAGTCTGAATGTTAGTAAAGTCTAATGTGAGGCGATGGATATGGTATTTAACTTTCAGGGTGCTATTGTCCATTGTTTAGAACTTGGTTTGATGATTTCTCTAGATCGTGTTCTTCTAGACACTGTTCACAGTAGTGTCCTTTCACAGTAGTGTCCTCACAAATGATGATCACTAATGTGCAAATCACTAGTGTCTACAATAGTAATATTTGTTTAATATATGCCCCCAACCCTTACCTGTATTACTCTCATGTATGTATGAGATATATGTAGCGTTTCTCAGTAGGTCCAAGATACGATCAACGCCTTTGTTCTAGATCTTCCTAGGATTCCATGCAGCAGAATGGTATCTCTATGTGGACTGCTCTGTATGTTCAGTGGGAGAAGGTTATGATATATATATATACCTTTTTTTTTGGACAAATGTATTCATAATATAGTGACAAGTTTTCGCTCTCTTTATCAAGTCAAAAGCAATACTGATAAAAATATGAGAGAAGTAAACAAAGTGGATGGAAAAAAAGAGGGAAAAATATGTATGGCTGTTTCTCTTTTCTGCCATTTTTCATCACTTACATAGGCAGAATTAAACTTTTCCCTGTCACTGTCCGACTCATTGAGACTATCCGAGCCCTGGAGTACAGTGCTCATTGCTCCCCCCCCCCCCCCCTTTGCTTCCAAGCCAGCATGCTGCTGACATAGAGCATGTGCGGCCTATGAAGTGTGGCTGCTGTAGTGATGTGAAGGTTTTTTCACTATTGGAACCTTAATATATAATTTTGCTGTCCTGATATTACTTTGAGGAATTGTGAGTGGTTTTTTTAACTTGGTCATATTGGATGCAAGATATTTCACTTGTTGCCTTCTCCAAGTGGACCATAAAACTGTAACTGTCTGCTGTGGTTCTAGATCAGTTTACACCCACAATCCTCTACTGAATGGGGAAAATGGGATATATATTAGGCATTTATAAAATATAATGTTTCTTTGCATAACTTAGCAAACAGTGAGAAAGTATTACTGGGTTTTCTGCCTGTCTCAATTGGTGGCAGTTTTATTAATGTCTGTTATGAAGTATTTTCTGGTGGGTAAAAAGTAATTGAAATATTCTTCACTATATATATATATATATATATATATATATATATATTCATATATATATATATATATATATATATATATATATATATATATATATATATATATATATACTCATTCTGAGTACACCCAAGTAGGACATGACACTTGTTTTCCAACATAATTACTCAGTGGGCAGTGTTTCTACTGCAAAGTATCCTGGGTAGTGACATACAACTGAGGCTCAAATTGCACAACCTTTCTGTCTCTAGCCGACTTACCATGCGATTCATTTAAGGCTATATATGCTACTCTCAAGCAGCTTTCAGAACATAGTCATGGCCCAGGATACAGTGCAGAAAACCCTCTCACCGTAGTCCAAGTGGAAAAATTGTTCTCTAAAGTAACTGTGTATGAAAATAAGTCTCTTGAGCTGCTTGGGACATGTAGACATACTCAGAATGGCTTTTCCTTCCCATAGTTTAGTTGATACAACCAATGTTAATCGATAATTAAAAATAAATGGAATGAGGGGAAAGCATAATGAATAAAAAAAAAAGTATATATATTTATATATATATATATATATATATATATATATTCATATTCATATTCATATATATTCATATATATTCATATTCATATATAATTATATATATATTTTAAAAGCATCATTAATATTTTATTCAACATGGCCTCATTCTATATATTATTTAACTCACGATTAACATTGGTTGCATCAACTAAACAGATAGTGCCAGCTCAAGAAAAAAATGATAATTATATTTTTAAATAACTTGGATTTCTTGGACTTTCAAGAACAAATCTCTATAAGTGTTACGAATGAGCAGCAGTGTATCAAGTAATAGAGACAATTAAGTGGTCCATCACCAGAGCACCTGCTCCCACACTGCACCTACATGCTTCTTATTACTGAAAGAATACAGTGCCAATGCCACTTTTAGCATTGATATGGTAAATTGTACCTTTTTCGCAGTCTCTTGTTATTTTCAGTTAATTGGCACATAATGAAATCTCTCTCTGGAGCTGACTTGTTGGTTGCTTAATCCTAAATTACATCAGTACCCTCAGTTTACGATTGGATCCCATAGTTGTGAGTGATGTAATTTGTGATATACTTTGGCAACATGAGTCAGTCAGTTGCAATATTTGTAATTGGATCTGCTACACTTGTTAGCTGACCCGATGGTTCTCATGGGAACGTACCACAGGGGAGCTTGTTATAAATGCAGTTTGGTTAAGATTATAACAAATATTGCTTTTCTAAACCATCACCATTTATTTTACATTTTTAACCCGTAGTGAGAAGTTTGCACAGTCTTATAATATCATCAATTTAGCATTTGTATTTTTTCATTCACTGTTGCAATTTTCAGTAATACTTTTATTTGAATGTGACTTTACTTGTCGACCCAAAAAAAGCTTATATTTTAGTATTAAACAAGATAGATATATAGATAGATAGATAGATAGATAGATAGATAGATAGATAGACTGACAGATAGATAGATAGATAGATAGACAGATAGATAGATCGATAGAGAGAAAGAGAGAGAGTGATAGATAGATAGATAGATAGATAGATAGATCAATAGATAGATCAATAGATAGATCAATAGATATATAAA